>OY743169.1:23832923-24402923 GCA_963555705.1 Ligustrum vulgare | reverse complement strand
GAATTCTTATGATTCGTCAATCAGATAGATGAATCCTTTGAAAGAACTTTTCAAGGAACAAGCGATCCACTCTTTCACTACTAACCGATCCTCCGATCTACCCTTCTCTTGTTCGATTAACTAATGTTATTCTTAGATCTTGTTCATGAGATTGAGGAAACTAAAGATATTTATAGATTATTCTAATTTCTATGTATACTAAACTATTCCAATTACATTATTTTATTAATTCCTTTTTTTTTTTTTTCATTTTCGTTGAGTGTCTTCTTTGTTCTATCTCCTTTTCCTTTAGATAAATCGAAAACTCCAGAGTATATCTTCTCACGGGTCAAAGCAAAAAAGACACTTCGAATATTTTTCTATTCAGTTTAATCTCTAAGAAAGAGAGACTTTCCTATTTTTTTCCTTAAAAAAAGGAAAGTCTCTTTCTTGCATCCATTCTCCATCACACTGTCGGAACCAAAATATCGGATGCAGCGATATAGAAATGTTTGGTACATGAAGCCACGATCTGATAGGTATCTATCGAAATATACTTTGTTGACCACAAAATCTGGTAGGATTTTGGATCAACACGTCTCAGCTCCTCCCTCTTGAACACGTGGATCTCCTGCGCACTAGGACAAACAATCGGCTTGCAAAGGGAGCCGAGGTGGCTCCCGTTTGCACTTCGATGCCTAAGTCAGTACTCATTTTAAGTAAATATAAATTGGGTGTGTGAAATATAAGTGTGTAAAAGAGAGAAAAGGGAGTGAGATTTTATATATTGAGATTCTAACCTTTTCCTTGGAGGCAAGTGTGCTCTATTTATAGAAGGAGTAATTCTCTTAGATTGTGACATGTGTTATGCTTCACACATGGAAATATCCTAACCCTTCATGAGGTAAACCATTTCTTTGATTATAATCATTACTACATGTCATAGGGTTAAAGTAACCATCAAATCCCTTTAGAGAAGTTATCACATCAAGTTGTCTTTTGCAGACAAGTCATCTCAAGCTATCTTGTCACCTTTCCAGGGTACTCACCTCGGCTTAGGAGTACCTCGGCATAGCATCACCTCGGCATAGGGGTACTTCGGCATATAATAATCTAGCAAGTTTTTGATCCACAGTTTTAGCCTGTGGGTCATGATTAGATTACTGGATATTTTGTGGATCCCCTGGTGGACCAATATGGATGACGTGTTGTGTCCAATTAGTCATAGTTGTAACATACTTAAATAGATATAAATTCATCTTGATTTGTAATCAAAGAAAGATAATGGAAATGACTCTTATCTTGTGACTTGGAAGAAAGGTTTCTCAGGAGAGGAAGGGAGTAATAATTTATTCCCATAGAAAATCTATGGAACAAGAAGATTTAATCAGAAATATCAACAAATCTTTCGAGGTCCAAAGAAATGAAATAAAAAAAGGGGGTTCCAATGTTCCAATTTCATATATATATATATATAATTCTCTCTCTCTCTCTCTCTCTCTCTCTCTCTCTCTCTCTCTCTCTCTCTCTTTGTTTTTGACAAAATTTTTCAAATTTAGCAAGTAATTTCAGCGGGAAAGTGTGTGCGTATTTTTTTTACGATTACTTTGTTTTTATATATAGACAGATAGATGTTGTCGGTTGGTGTCAGAGGCGGATCTATTTGTGGCCAATGCTAGGTTGTAGCACAGCCCTTTCACTGCCCAGATGATAGAAAAACAAATGTTAGCTCGGCCAAAGAGAACCATTAGCTTGGCCCAAGATTTACAACCAACCCAAACCTTTTGCAACCTAAACCATTAGCAAACCTGACACAGTTCTCTCATTCTCAATACTGCCCAAAAATCTCACCAAGATGTCCCAATTTTTCCTTGGCAAAAATCCCAATTTTCTTCCAATGTTTCCTTTCCCTTTTCTTTCCTTTTTCCCTTTCTTTTCCCTTATCTTTTTCTCTCGTGATCATTCCGTTCTCGTTCTCAGGCTCTCAGCTTCCTGCTTCCTTCCCTTTTTAGTTTGTGTTTAATTCAATTAGATATAAAATCAATAAGGAAATTGCAAATAAAGTCAATGACGAATAATTTATAAGTTATGTCTCGTAATTTCTAACTAAGGTCAATTAATCCTTAACTTTAAATAATGATAAGATGACCCACTAAAATTCTCATTAATTCAAATTGGTCCAAACTTGAGATTGACTTAGTTAAATAAAATGTTTGACTTTGACTTATTAAAAGTGGGTTGTTACATAATTGTGTATTTTCTTTAATAGATATATGACCATTGATGGTAAGTTTATCTACTAACATTGCCTGTTTTCGACGGAATAGAGGTTTGCTCATTAATTGAAAAAAATTATAATATATAGCTTTGAAATTGTGATTTAGAATGTGATTTTATTAGTATTGCTTTACATGTTAGAGTATGATTTTGAATTTTTTTATTTTTTATTTTTAAACTTAAAATGAAAGAGCAGCAAGTTTTAAGAAAGCAAAAGTATTGATTTGTGAAAATGATTTAGGGTGTGAATTTTTTACTGCTACTTTAGAATATTGTTTAGAATGCAATTTTAGGTTTTGCTTCAAAATGTGATCGGTAAAATTTTTAGTGACTGAGTGGACCTTCAAAATCTGATTTGGATTAGATAATAATTCAGTGGCAGATTCAGGATTTCATATTGGACCGAGCTGGACTTTAAAAGTTGTGGGGGTGGCCGACAGTGTCGATCTGTTGATTTTCGAGGTTTAAGGCGAAGTTCATAAAGTTAATCAAAATCGAATCCTCAAACAAAGTTGATTACATTCTAAGCCTAAAAACACATTTACATAATATTAATATCATTTTTCACAAATCACATTCTAAAACCTAAGTTCTAAAACTAAAACTAAAACAAAAACCAAATCAAAGCCTAAGTCAAATGCAAAGTAGTCAGTACACATATTCTAATAAATGCTCAAAATCCATTAAAACTTCACAATCACCAAAAACTCACATTCTAAAATCAAATTCAAATCTCAAAATCACATTCTCACTAACCTTGCAGGCTTGCAGTCGTGGTCAACTGATCAATCTCCACGCATTGAAGAATCATTAATCAAGCAGCTTAGCACTAACCTGCAAATCAATACTCAATTCATAATCACATAGTCCAATTTACAAAATCACATTCAAAAATCAAATCTCGAAATCACATTTTCAATTTTTCACTAACCTCGCAAATGTGTGACTGATTCAATCTCAGATTCTCAATTCTCAAGAGTCAAAGTCTCATTGTCTCAAGCAAGTCTGAGCAAGGAAGGGAACTGAGGGCAGCAAATTGTGCAAAATGCAAAATCCAAATGCAAATCTGTGATATTAAATTTTTAATTTTATTAAAGTTAAAGTTTCAAGGGATATTAAATTACACAAATTTAAATTTAAGCTAAATAAAAACTGAAAAGTGAAAACGAAAATTGAAAATCACTTAAATAGTAAACAAATGAATCTGGACTTGGAATGGAAGTTGGTAATTTACCAAATGTTAGTCTCCTTTAGACCTTCTCCTACCCAGGCAGCCAGCAAGCACCAGGAAGCAGGGGAGCTGTGCCGCGGCCGGTGGAGGTTGAGCTAGCACGAGGCGCGTGGAAGCCAGAAGAAGCGCGCGTGCTGCTGCTGTGAGAAGAGAAGCGCAAGGGCATGGAGGCTGCAACGCAGGAGTCATGAGAGATTCGAGAGAAGACGACAGTGAGCAAGCATGCCAGCACCTAGGGTTTGTAGCGTTTTTCTAAGTCCTCAAAGTTCGACTTCGACTGGAAAGCTGAGCATGCGACAGAAAAAGGACTGAGGCTGGAGTTGGAGGAGATTGGACGGGTCAGATTTTGACATTTTCTTATGGACTGTTCAATTTTGGGCCGAGCTAACTCATATTTTGGGCCAATCTATTTGTTAGTTTTTTTTAAGTTGGATCTCTGCTATAGCAGTACTGGGCTGCAACCCAGTACTGCCCTTGAGTGCATCCGCCTCTGGATAATATCAATAATTTCATAAGGTAATGATAGTGATGGAGTAAATAGGAAAGTAGACATGGGGAAGAAGGGTATGGTTGTTAATTGAAACGAAGATGATTTGAGCAAGCGATTGGATCAAAAAAAAAATGAGGAAAAGAAGGCAAATGATGGTGATTTAAGAGATGGTAAAAAGATAAGAATCAGATTCCGAGTCTAAAGAGTGAACACTTTTGGTATGTTAAAAGTCTCGACCACCCCCCACAATTTTTAAAATTCAGCTCGGCCCAACATGAAATCCTGGATCCGTCTCTGGTTGATGTACTACTTATTAAGTAGTTCTATCAGAGTATCAGAGGAAGGTCAGAGACTTAGAGTTAGAATACCATACTCGTTCTTAAACTCAACATATCACATATGAGCATGACACTTTGGTCGGTGTCATTCATACTTACTACTAATTCAGTATTCGTTTTACAAAAACTTCATGTATTTTTTTCCATTAAAAAATTATAAGAAGCAACACTTGGAGTTGGCTCTCTGGAGCACTTTGCCACTTTTGTAGATGACTCCATTCCTAGATTGTCAGATAGAGGCCCCTACGAATCTAGACACTGAGATGCAGTCTTGCGCAGCCCACTTGGCTCGTGGTAAAGCTCTTGTCGTGTTTTGCTTGGGCTGAAGGTGCGAGCTGTCTTGAGTTTAGTTTCATAAGTGAAGCATCTTGAGGCCTTCAAGGGGGTTGGTTATCTTCAGTTATGTACCTCTTAAGCTTACCTCTTCCAAATTTCCCCTGGCCAAGTCATTTGTCTTTGACCCTAAATTTGTGTTTGATCGGTGTCATTTTTCATGGAAAATGTCATTTTTTCATGCAAAATTTTCAACATTGTTGTTTGATACACTACATTTTTCCTAGAATTGAATTTCATAGTACAACACTTTAAAGTATGTTTTATCCAATTTTTCATGGAAAATTGGATCTAATGTGTTGGTTGTTTTTATTTTTCATGAAAGTTGGAAAATCTTGAAATTCTTTCCAATGGAAAACATGTATTATCAAACACAACCTAATTGTTTGGTAGGTACCACCGGTTTGATAACATCTTCTTCAATAGTTTGATGTCGTGCAATTCACGTTAATTGATAAATCTTTATTTTTATCTTTATATATTTAAAAGTAAGGTAATGGTTCAGTGTGAACACAATGTGGTTTAATTATTTGGTTAATATTTAGTGGTTTAATGAGAACCCGTAGTGTGAACACAATTTGTTTAATTATTTTGTTAATTAATGTTTGACTACAATATGATTAATTATTTGATAAATATTTATTTGGTTAATGAATGCTTGACCATTTAAGTTTGCTTTCGGATTATTTTCAAATCACTACTATATTTACCTAAGTTTTTTCTAGATGTATATTTTTAAAATTATTTTCCCTTTTATTTTTATTAAGTAAAAACAAAAAATATTTCAAAACTTGATGTACATTATTTAAAAATGTTTTGAATTGAATAGCGATTGATTTAATTTTCTGTTGTTGAAAATGAAAAAAAAAATTGGATTTATGTGTAGAATACTTTAATATTGAAATGTGTGATTAAAATTGAATACTATAATAATTTTTTTCCTTTTTAATGAATACCAAACATGGGCTTATTATGTAATGATTAAATCTTTATGTTAACTATATTTGGTTGATAAATGTTTGATTACGATATAATTAACTATTTGGTTAATATTTAGTGCATGGTTCAGTATGAACACAGTGTATTAATACAATGTTGTTAACTATTTGATTAATATTTATTTGGTTAATAAATGTTTGATTACAATACGGTTAACCATTTGGTTAATTCATATGTTGATTATTTAAGTTTACATTTGAATTATATTCGAATCACTACTATATTTACTTAGACTTATTAAGTTTAGTACATTTTAAAATATTTTTTATTATTTATTTTTTAAATTAAATAGTTAAAATAATCTTGTATCAATAATTGAATGTATATTTTTAAAATTATTTTTCCTTTTCTTTAAGTAAAAACAAAAATTATTTTCAATCTTATTATTTAATGATTAAATTTTTATATTATTTTAATTTACAACTTTTTCACCTAACTTTTTCATATTAATATTTACCGTTGTTTGTACTTTGTATCCTTTTGTAATTAGAAATTTTAATTTTGAACGAATTATAAATTCATGTACAACTATTGCATTTGTATATTACATGTTGTTTATACTGTATATTCGATCTCCTACTATATTTTCCTAGGTTTATTGAATTTTTTATGTTTATTAATTTCTTAGGCGGAAAACATATTTTTCGTCACATTTGATTACTATTATTATCAAGTACAAATGAATGAAAAATAAAATAAAAAATTAAAATTAAAATAGCTAAATTTTCTTTTATTTGTAATGAAAAATAATATCAATCAAACAACAAAATTAGGAAAATTTCCTATTATTTCACCCAACACTTCCAATTGACATTTTTCAGGAAAATAATTTTCAGGCAAATCAATTCCTATAAATTTTTTTCTTACCATCAGTTTTCCATCTTTTCAATCAAACATATGCAAGATTGTCTTTCAAGTTCAAGAGGCGATAATTTCTGTTGGTAGCTTCGTATTCTATGTATATCAATAAAAGTTAAGGAAAATCACTTTTCAAGGTTGATCCTTATTTAAAGAAGTCAGTTTTCAATCATGGACAGTTGTACTTTAAAGTCTCTAAAGTGCTAATCGTAGTTGTTTGAAGATGATAATTTGCGAGAAAGATGAAAAGAGAACAAATTCAATTACTAATGTAGGTTATATCGAAATTTTGGTAGCTTTTTCTCATGAACTGTACATAAATGAACTGTACATAGATGAAAAGAGAACAAACTCAATTACGAATGTAGTTTATATAGAAGTCTCGGATTTAGTTTAGATTAAATCTCATGAACTGTACATAAATGAACCTTATGTACCAGTATTACAGGAGGCAATTGAGATATTATCAGGATCCTTGGAAAAATCTCTAATAGGAAAATTCTGTCCGAACATACTCTACTGAAGGCAAGTTTCAAGGATGAATTCTCAGTTGCTACACTAGATCCAAGGCATGTTATAGTATCGATGATGAATATGTTGGATTGTTTTCAAAATATGTCTGGATTGTTAAAGGATTTTCGATGAGAGTTTTAAAATATATTTAAGATTTTAATGCTGAAAGAGAATCAGCTATAGTGCCTGTGTGGACAAGCTTTTCTCAATTACCGCTAGTTTTCTTTGATAAAGCCGTTTTGTATTCTGTAGTTGCTGTCTTGGATCACCTCTGAAATTGGATGAGCAGACGGCAGCAAAAAGTTGGTCGAGTGTAGTCAGGGTCTTAGTGGAAATTGATCCTGCTCAATCTTAAAAGGAAAGAGTTAGAATAAGTGTGGCACAAGGTGGTGTATGACTATGAGGATGAGGCTAAAAGGGGATCTAATACATATTGTAAATTTTGTCATCACTAGGGGCACTTAGATGTGGATTCTTACTGGAATCCTAAAAACAACCTGCCAATGAAATTCAATAAGAAGGAGACACAACAAGCAGTACAAGGAATCCAAACAAAAGCCATAGAAAAATTGGTTGAACTAAGGAGGAAAGATAAAAAGAGTAATGAATTTCTAATTTACGAGGAGAAACAATTGGGAATACAGGCCCAGGTTAATCAAGGGGACAACAACCGATCGAAGAGTATCCAGGGTGGGTCAGGGGACAGAATCAAGAGAAATGGAACCACTGCAGCCAAATATGGTATGGAAGTTGAGCAAACACTTGTTCAATTCAAAAGAGAGATTGAGAAAATTGGGTCCGATGGAAGGTTTGATGATACGATCCGGACCAAGCATCGAAGGGTAAAGTCGAGACATTGACAGTATGACGGTGATCTACGTGAAAAACGGAGCAAATTCCGTGTTGGGGTTGAGCCGGGAGGAAGAAATGATCAAGCCGAGTCGAGTTATCGAAGTTACTTGTGCAGAAAAATCATTACGGCCGTAATGAAGGTCATTCATGACCGTAACTCATATAATCACGGCCGTAAAAGCTATTATCACGGCCGTAACCAATTCTCGGGGAAAAATGAAGAATTTCAGCAGAACAAGACTTACGGCCGTAAGTCTGGAAGTTACAACCGTAACATCTAAGCCGAGGGCATTTCACGGCCGTAATCAATTTAGTCACGGCCGTAACTATTGAAACAGTTTTGGACCCGAGAGGCATTTACGGCCGTAACTGGATTCTTCACGACCGTAACTGAGGAACGGGTCAAATTTTGCTAGAATTTTAATTATTTTGTTTCCTTTTTGGTTTTTAATTTATTTTCCTATTTTAGTATTTTAGTCTAATTAGGATTCTGTTTTGAGCCCAATTAGCGGTTATGTTATTTTTCTTATTTATATTCCTTTTCATGATTGTAAAAGACAGTTTGAGTTATTGATTAAAATTGAGAGATGATTCTCTTGCTAAAGGTTGAGTTATTCCATTTTCTTGAACTTATCAAAGATCCGATCTTTGTAGCGTTCATCCAACGAACTTATCAAGGAATTGACAACCCTTGTAGCGTTCACCAATCTTGGTTCTTCAATCCGCATCGTCATTCATTGCGTCGTGATTGTCGGGTCAATGTTTTATCGTCAAATCTATCTTTTAATTTCCGTTATTTTATTCTTGTTCTTGTATTTAATCTGTCGTAGATCTTTCCTAGGATTTTATTTTCGTTATTCCGCGTTTTTGTCGAGATTCTCCGATTGGGATCACGTCATCTGATATCAGAGCTTGGATCTATTACATATTCTTGAGTTTCTTGATTTTTTTCGTGTTCTTCGCGTTCTTCGTGTCAGTCATAATTTTCTTCAGTTTGATCCATAAGAGTCAATCTCAAAAATTCAAAAGTGTTTTTCTTCTTCGATTTTCGTCCAAATCCAGTTTCATTTTTTCTTCCATACTCGTAGTCCAATTCTCTGACAGACTATAAAAAAAAACTCGAAAATTTCCAAATATTCTCCAAATATTCCGAATTTTCTCAAATTCCAAATTTCCTTGTTCTTGTTCGTGTCTTACCCTTTTCCAACCCTTGATTGAGTTCTTGAATTGTTTCTTGATTAGTTCTTGAGTGAAATTTGAAGGGATAGAAGAGTGAAACACGAGTGAAAATACACGTCAGGAGAAATTTATTTTTGATATTAAAAATGTCTTATAGAGAGGGTTCCACATCTTCATCTTCTGTTGGAGACAGAAAACAGCTCAGGAGTGTGAATATAAAGGATGAACAGGGTAATGATGATATTGCAGCAATGAGGGCACAATTTGAGAGGTTTATGGCTCAGATGGAGAATTGAGGTGCGAAACGTGAACAAAGACCTCGGGATCAATCTCATGATGGTTCTCGAGTTAGGAGAGGTAATAGGCGTGAGGTTGGTATGGATGATGATGACATGGGAAGTGAAAGTGGAAGTATATCTTTGGTGGGAAGTATGCGATGGAGGGATAGAGGAGATAGGTATGAGCGGAGGCATGATAGGGAGCATCGTGATGCTAAGAGGCATCGTAGGGGTAGAGATGTTGTTGATGACGACCTTGGGAAAAATAAAGTGAAAATACCATCGTTCCAAGGTAGGAGTGATCTGGAGGCGTACTTGGATTTTGAAACCAAGGTTGAACGGCTATTTGATTGTCACAATTATTCATAAAAAAGAAGGTGAAATTAGCCGTGATTGGATTCACGGATTATGCAAATATTTGGTGGGATCAGTTAGTGACGGGTAGGAGGAGGAACCTTGAGGAGCCCGTGGAGACTTGGGGTGAATTAAAAACCATAATGAGGAAGCGGTTTGTGCCGACTCATTATTATAGAGATATTTACCAGAGACTGCAGGGTATGACTCAAGGGTCGAGGAGTGTAGAAGATTATCACAAGGATATGGAGGTGGCGATGATTCGGGCTAATGAGGTGGAGGATCGGGAAGCTACGATGGCTAGGTTTCTGAGTGGGCTGAATAGAGATATTGCCAATGTCATTGAGCTGCAACATTATGTGGAGCTAGAGGATATGGTGCATATGGCCATGAAGGTGGAAAGACAACTAAGGCGAAAGGGGGCAGCAATACACTCACCATCTTATCCTACATAACAACCGAAGCAGGAACACAATGATGAACATAACCCGAAAGGGAAGGAGGAACCTACAACGAAAGGTAAAAATATTTCTAATTCTCAAAATACTCGGGATAGAAATATTAAGTGTTTTAAGTGCTTGGGTACAGGTCATATAGCATCCCAGTGTCCAAATAAGAGGCTAATGATCTTGCGTGATAATGGTGAAATTAGTTCCGAGGATGAATTTAAGAGAATGCCTAAGTTAGTGAATGTTGGAGCTAGTAGTAGTGATGAGGAAGGGTTGACTTATACTGTTAAAGATTCACTTGTTAATCGGTGTGTCCTTAGTACTAGGGTCAGGGTGGATGAAATTGGTGAGCAAATGGATAATCTCTTTCATACTAGGTGCTTAGTGGGTAAAAAGGTTTGAGGTATGGTGATTGACGGGGGAAGTTGTACTAATGCGGTTAGTACAATGTTGGTTGAGAAATTGGGTTTGAGCTTGATAAAACATTCAAACCCTTATAAATTGCAATGGCTGACCGAGTCGGGAGAAATTAAGGTGAATAGGCAGGCTAGGGTCAATTTTGCCATCGGGGGTTATAAGGATGAAGTTATATGTGATGTAGTGCCTATGCATGTTGGCCATATTTTATTGGGTAGGCCATGACAACATGATAGAAGGGTGGTGCACGATGGTTTCAAGAATCAATATTCGTTTGTAAAAGGTGGGAAGAAAATTACCCTTGTTCCGTTATCTCCGAAAGAGGCTCAAGAGGATCACTTAAAAGCCAAATGTGAGTTTGAAAAAAGAAAAAAGAGTGTTGAGGCTATGACCTCAGAAAAAGGAGAGGGTGTGAAAGTTGAAAACAAGAGAGTTGAGGCCACGACCTCAGAAAAAGGAGAGAATGAGTGCAAAAAGAAAAGAGAGTCCACCCCCAAATTAAGTTTATTTGCACAAAGGTTGGTGTATAAGGATTCTTGCCTTGCACTTAAACAAGCTAACAATTCCCTCCCCAGTTCTATTAAATCTGTTTTGCAGGGACATAAATTAAACCATGAACTTAAGGCGGGGAAGAAATTCATTGGCAAAAATGAGCAGTCCAAAAGTCTAAAGGATCGCACGAAGCTTAAACATGATCATCGAGCCCAGAAAAGTAGGAGGAGTTTGAAAAGCCGACCAAAAATGGATTCGAGGTCTAATCCTTTTCAAGAGAGGGAGTATGATACGATTCAGACCAGGCATCGAAGGGCGAAGTCGAGACATCGACAGTATGACGGTGATCTACGTGGAAAACGGAGAAAGTTCCGTGTTGGGATCGAGCGGGAGGAAGAAAGGATCAAGCCGAGTCGAGTGATCGAAGTTACTTGTGTAGAAAAATAATCACGGCCGTAAAAGCTATTATCACGACCGTAACCAATTCTCGGAGAAAAAGGAAGAATTTTAGCAAAACAAGACTTACGGTCGTAACATCTAAGCCGATGGCGTTTCACGGCCGTAATCAATTTCGTCATGACCGTAACTATTGAAGCAGTTTTAGACCCGAGAGGTATATATGGCCGTAACTGAGGAGCGGGTCAAATCTTGATAGAATTTTAATTATTTTGTTTCCTTTTTGGTTTTTAATTTATTTTCCTATTTTAGTATTTTAGTCTAATTTGGATTCTGTTTTGAGTCCAATTAGCGGCTAGGTTATTTTTCTTATTTATATTCCTTTTCATGAATGTAAAAGACAATTTGAGTTAATGATTAAAATTGAGAGAGGATTCCCTTGCTAAAGGTTGAGTTATTCTCTTTTCTTGAACTTATCAAATATCCGATCTTTGTGGCGTTCACCCAACGAACTTATCAAGGAATTGACAACCCTTGTGGCGTTCACCAATCTTGGTTCTTCAATCTGCATCGTCATTCATTGCTTCGTGATTGTCGGGTCAATGTTTTATCGTCAAATCTATCTTTTAATTTTCGTTATTTTATTCTTGTTCTTGTGTTTAATCTGTCATAGATCTTTCCTAGGGTTTTATTTTTGTTATTCCGCATTTTTGTCGAGATTCCCCGATTGGGATCGCGTCATTTGAAGTATTGAAAACAGCACAGGAAGATCAGTTCAAGGAAGATGATAATATATTGTATAATGAATATGAGAAGAAGAAAGATTTTAGTCCTATGATGATGTCCAAAGATAAAGAAGAAGAGGTTAATGGTCATGATGGAAATTGTCCCATTCAGAATAATAGCAATTCTTTACAGACAATGATCGATTTAACTGACTATGTTCTTTCCAAAGCTGATAGTTCTAGTAAATTAACAGTCTCAAATCAAAGTAGTAATAAGGATGAGTCAGAGAATAATAATGAGACAAGTAGTAAACTTCCTTTTACAAAATCTAGAAGACGAGGAAGGAAGAACGGTAGAGGGAGGGGATACAAATATAGAAATTATAAATGATGAAGCCCTTCATTGTATAGGATGTCAGAGGCATCTTCAAAAAAACCCTCTAGAAGAAGAGTTAAAGCTTTCTAGAAGTTGTATAATATTGAGGCCTTGTTTGGTTTTTAGAATCAATAATCATTTAGTTTCGATTTTGATTTTAGTTCTCTTTCCATAATCAGAATCAGAATCAGAACCAGAACTAGAGCCAAAAACCAAACTCAATTTATGTATATATTTACAAATCAGTAGGTATTCATCTCAGCAAAAAATTCAAATATGAAATTATAAATGTGAAATGTACAAAAATGTTATTTACTATACATTTTATCTCATTTTCTATTAGACAAAGATTTTAAATTATAAATCTAAATTTCAATTCTAATTCTTCTTTTCAATTATAGACACATATTCTCAATAATTTACTTGCACTCCTATAACACAACAATCATTGCACTCCTTAGTCACTATCGACGACGTTGATATTTATTTTCTAAAATTTATGTATATATAAATCACAGCCCAATTTGTCACTTCTTAGGAGTTAATCTAAACTCAAATTGCAAATTTCATCCCTAACTCACACAGCATCAAGCTGAATGGACAGAGTTGGACCTTCATAGTAACTTGTAACTATAAGTCGAAATGACATTTATGTTCGATTCTCTAAGTTTCGACGAGTTGGAGAGCTTCCTTCAGGCGGTTTTTTTCTTCTGCGATTTAGAATAACATGTTACTTTTTCTAAACTGTTGATTTGTTAACTAAAAATTTCATTTTCTATTTAGTAATGATGTAGATGGATTCTAATAAAGAAGTGGATATAAACAGGTTTTAATTTACATTTATTATTTAAAAATTCAAGTAATGGTCCTATAATCAAATCAGAACTGAGCGATTTGGTTTCGGTTTGATTCCATATATTTTTTAAAAAAAAATCAATTGGTTCCATTAGTAAAAAAATATCATTGGTTCATGGTTTAATTTGGTTCTCCAAAAATCAGAATTAAACCAAACCTCTAAGTGAGTGAGTGTGTGTGTGTGTGTGTGTGTGTGTGTGTGTGTGTGTGTGTGTGTGTATATATATATATATATCCTAATCCTAACTATAATAAAAGAGTGAAAGTGGTCGAACAGTATTAGGTTTCGACCATAACGACGTCGTTTTCGGCCAAAATGTTTTTTTAAATCTCTCTCTCTCTCTCTCTCTCTCTCTCTCTCTCTGTGTGTGTGTGTGTCTCTCTCTCTCTCTCTCTCTCTGTGTGTGTGTGTGTGTGTCAAATTTCAGAAGACCATACCATTCCCATACGCTCTACCTTTTCTCTCCTCATTCTCCCATCTGCAAACATGGATGACTACAGCTACCTCAACCTCACCTCACGATTAAGAAAATCCCAACAAAGTCGCCCACAAATCCTCTTAACCTCACATCTGAGCTTTGCTAAACAACGACAGGCCGTAGTCGCCCATCCCTCCCTCGAAAGATATCAAGAAATTCAGCTTATTCTCCAAATCTTGGAGTCTTTTAGGTAAAGTTGCTGTTTTCTTGAAGTCCTTTTTCTTATCAGTGATTTATTGTTGAATTCCTTGGTTTCTCCAAAAATACTGTGAAGATGGGTTGTGTTTGCTGCATTTTTTGAAATGTTGTTCATTTATTTTGTTAACAACAGCAAGCAAAGCCGATATTTAGATTTACACGTTGTGTTGTAAGTTTTTAAAGGAGTTCAATTTTAATTTGAGTTCATTCGTCTACCGATTTGTCAGTAATGCTGCGTCCATAGTTGTGGTTCTTTTTCACTCCCTTGCTTCAAATTGCCTTTTAAAGTTTGCGGGGTGAAGCCATCTGCTTTCTTCTAGATTTGATATTAGAGGCCTGAAAATACTCTTGAAAAACTTGATGTCTCAGTATTGTGGTGGTTTTAGTTTGTCTATAAAATGCTAAATTTACTTGAAGTTTCAATTTTGGCGTCTTTTGGGTTTTGTGGCTAGGAAGGAACTTTTGAGGGAGTGGCTATTGACTTTAATTTTGCGTCGGGTAGGATTGTATTTTGGGCTTTTCGTTCGACTTCTACTGATGAAGAGTTCCAGCATGTCACATTTACCTATTATTATTGAACTTGTGTTATGTAATGTAGTTTTCTGCAATTAATTCGAATAGACATCAAATGCTTTGGTTATCAGGCAAATGCTTAGGTTTTATGCACTTTATTCGAATAGAAAAAGGTGTCATTGTATCTAGGAAGTCCAAGAAACGTGGATCGGGAAAGATGAAAGGTTTGCCAAATTCTGCAGATTTACCTACACAGCTTATCATTTTGAAAACAACATTTTGTTTAGGTAATTTCCTTGTTATGATCTTGCATAGCAAAGAAACTTCTTATATTCGTTGTTGAAATTTGTTGGATAGTTGAAAATGATTTTTTTTCATTTTATGTAATATCTCAATCAGATAGTACTTCTTATTGTCTGTTATAAACTTGCAATTAATAACACTACAAAACAGTGAAAGAGGGTAAGTGGTTGCTATCCAATGTAAAGGATGTGATGCATATCTTTTCTTCATGTTTGGCAAGCTGCAAAGAGAGAAAGTCAAGATTGCTTTGGAGAACTTTTAGAAGGCAAAAGCTGATGCAGCAATGCGAAAACTCGAGGTTTGTCCAAAGTCACCTCTATAAATTATTATAATCAAATACATTTTTAATGCAAAAAATAAAGCTATCAAATGCTTAGATTCTAATAATTGTAAATTAAGACTATTGATTTAGTTATAGTCAATCGATTTAGTATTTTGGAGTCTTTTCAAAAATACTTTGTTATTATGAAAGCATATTGGGTGATCATGGCTGCTAATATAACGTTTAAACCCAATAATCCTAAAATTCTTGTCATTTATATATGTTCAATTTCTTCTATATGAGAAAATACCTTTGCTTTTGTTCTAAGAATGGTTTTACTTCAAACATTATAGTGCTCCTGCTAATTGTTATACATCTTTGTTCCAGCTACTTAATTGTATCAAAGGGGCTTTAGGTTTTGTGGATATTATTCTTTTCAAGCCTATACGTCTATTGGTAAAGTCAATCAAATAAAGCAATTTTTTTCTAATTCTTCTTATGCATTGAATTGTAATTTAGAGTTGAGATCATTAAGTATAGTGGAGGAGGAGACCATGGACGAATGATCTCCTAGAGAAGGTAGTGAGGAAGAAATAGAGCCGGAAACAACAACATCAAATGCAAGTACTTCATATTCATATGATACGAGTGACTTGCAGGCTTGCCATTTTCTCAATTTTTTTTTAACTTATACATAATAGTGAATTGTTGAAAGGGATTGCTAAGATTTTAAAAATATTAAACCAACTTTAGTTAAAGATAACTTTTTGAAAACATTTTTTTTCTTTGTTTCTCTAAATTATGGAAAGCCTTTTACTGAAGAATATATACATCAATTAACTCACCTGAAATGTAAAACACTTGAGGAAATGCAGGATTGTTTCAAATTTTGAAAATTTGAAAAGCGGTGTCATGATTGGTTGAGGAAATCTAGAATTTGAAAAGCAATGTCGTGATTAGTTGATTCGGGCTCCTCTCTGAAGTAAGGTAATTTTTTTTCTCAGAAATGTCATCGGGTGTGTTGATTATTTGTACCTATTTTTTCTCATTTTTGTTCCATGAATTGAAGAGCGATGCGGTGTTGAGTTGATTCGGTGTCTGCTCCCCCCTCCCCCCCAGGAATTCCATTAAGTCTGTTGCTTATTTATGCTAATTTTTTTTTACTCACCATTTCTTTTCGTAGGACTCGTTTCTGATAAAAAATTTCTTCGTATTCAAGAAATTGGTTTGCGGATTTTAAAGAGGTTTGGTACATCATTTGTGCAAGCTGTATATTGATGCGATTCCAGAGACAAGTGTGTGAAGCACACGCTAAATGATTGTCAAAAAATCTGAATTAGATTGTCAACCTAGATGAATCAATCTATTTGTCTTAATGTCAGATGGTTATTATTATTATTATTATTTTATTGAGATTGGTGAATGGTTTGGGATTTTGATTAATAAGGTTGAGATTTTATGGTCTCCAACAACATTTGTCATATATAAATACACACATCCCCCTTGAATTTTGAACAATTAGGAGTTTGAATTTTAAGGAAAAAATATTTACTCAATCTAACACTCTAATAAATTTATTGAAATGACAAATCTCGTGCATAGCACGAGACAAAGACTAGTATATATGATTAAAAGAAAAAAAAAATGTTGCGACCCAATAGTCACATTCAAAGTGTTGTGACCATTACAATGGTCACAAAACTTTGAAAAGCACAAAACTTTGAAAAGTGATTGATTGGTCATTCTACTATAGTCACGAGCCACTCGCCAACAAACGAGCGAGCTTTTAAGGGCGATCGACTTTGCTCAAGCTCGTCTTTAAACAAGCTCAAGAAGCTTCTGGGCCAAGCTTTCGTGAGCTGACCAACGAGCCGCTAGGCCCTATTGCAATATCTATTCTTCCTTTATACCCGATTAATTAGGGCATCTTGAGCTTCCTTTGTAAAGGTTCTTACAAAATGTCCTACGAGAACGGTGAGTGCCTCTTTGTGGTTTATTCAGCTGTCAAGTCATTTTTAGGATTTGAGTTTGCCAATTATGATTTTCAATTGATCTAACTCATTTTTGTCATGTTCATCAATCGAAACTCTTTGCTAGGGATAACCATCATCCGAATTGAGATGGATGTTCCTCCCTGTGGAAGTAGTAGGAACTTGGGGATTTTGATCCTCTAAGCAACTAAAGAAACTTTATTTACGCCTTTAGTTGGGTTATCTTTTTGGAGGAACTCATCTATTTCAGTTAGCATCACTTCTACGAGGTTTGAGAAATTACGCCACCGTTTGGTAAATGTCCTTTTTTTTTTTTTTTATAAACTAATTTATAAACCACACAATTTTTCAAATCACTTTTTAACCACACACTTTTCTCTCTCCAATTTTTAACCACTACTTTTTACCTCAAAATTATAAAAAAATTAGTTTATAAACCAATAGTGTTACCAAATGGAGGCATGTTTTGGTAGCTTTTTCTCTCCATATGTGTGGAAAAACTTGAATCCATTTTGTTAACAATATTTTGCTCAATTTATAGGAAAAATATAATGATTTTACTAAATAGTGGTTTGTACTTTTACTAGTCAATGGAAATGATGATTATTTAACAACTAACACTCCGTTCTTTTACGCAATGATTAGAATTTATAAACAAATTTATAAATAACACAATTTTTCAAACTACTTTTTAATCATACATATTTTCTTTCTCCAATTTTCAATCATTGATCTACTTAGAAAACACCAAAAATTTAAAAAATAAATTACGGCTAAAGGAGCCTAACAGTCCGTAAATGTACTCAGAATATCTACAACTTACAAGGTGGCTTTGGTTGGACTCTTCTGATTTGGATGTGACCAGATCGCAATTTGTTCACAACTAGAAATGGCAATAGGGTGGGGGCGAGTCAACCTAGCCACCCAGTTTATTTATTATTTTCGATTTTTTTCCTATATTTTTCCTTTTTTACCTATATATATTTTTAATTACTTATTCGGGGCGGGTTCAGGTCGAGGCAGCCAAAACCAGCCCCGACCCTTGGGGTGGGTTTTTTTGCCCCATCCGGGTCGAGTACCCATCGAGTTCGAGGTGGGGCAGATTTCTTTGCCATATCTATTCACAGTTGTGGGGCATGTAGAAAGTATCTAATTGTTGATATTGGAACTTTGTAAAAAGATTTTCTAGGATATTTAGTTAAGTGGATCCACTTGATACTTAATATTTATTAGCTTAGGAGAACTGATGTTGCCACTGGAGCTTGCTTTAAGTTCAAATGTATGCAATTTAAGATGAGATTGCTAATGTGAATGACTGACTTCAAATATATCAAGTCTTGAGATCAGATCTCTTGGCCTGAGTGCTGACTTCCCAGGTCGTAAGGTCAAATTTCCCAGTCCTGAAGTCAAAAGTCCCAAGTCTTGAGGTCGGATTTCATAGGTCCTAAATTGGCCACGTTTCCTAGATGATGGCCAAGTTTTCTAGCTGACCTATGGTTAACCTTTCGATGACATGGAACTAAAAATAGGTCTCCTACATACTTCCTTAGTGAGGTATCCAACAAAAATTGAGCTCCTTACATTATGTAGCAACAGATTCCAAATCTTTCGTTTTTTCCACGGTTCCACCTCATTTTTTTTCTTTCATTTAGGTCATCTATGTTTGCATGCTTTTAAAATTGTACTTACAATTCATTTAGGTCATCGATTTTTGCATGCTTTTAAAATTGTACTTGCAATATCACCACCCGATGAAAATCATGTATTTAGAAGACAAAAGGATGTGCAATAGGCAAAGTTACTCGAAAGTTACTCAACTTCATTTCAGTAAAGGATGTGCAATAGACAAAAGGATGTGCAATAGACAAAAGGATGTGTAAAGAACACTTACGTAAGGTAAATCTTCCTTTTTCTCTTGTAATTTCTCGAAAGTTACTCAACTTCATTTCAGTAATTATATTCTTGTGTTGTTGTTGATTTTTACCACCTTGAAATTTGTTTAATCTTTATCCATTGGGCTTGGTTTTTTAACCTATGAATTTTGGGTGAGATTTAAACTTGGGTTAAGGTGTCTTCATATCAATTTTAGCTTTCTTGGGTTCGATTCCAATAGTTGTGGGAATTTTTGGTCAATATACTAAGGGGGTTCAAATCATTTGGTATCAGAGCTTGACTTTAAAATTGTATATCTATCCTTTAAATTCTTGTTATTATTGTTGTTTCATCATAAAAAAAAAAAAAACGTGAAATATTGTTGTTTTTTGAGCTTTGGTTGTTTCCTATACATTGGGTCATTATCTGTTGTTATATTTGAGTTGTTGGGGTACATTTGTACAAACACTTAAACAATTCCTATGTCATTCATGTATGCATTCAAGGTGTTTGACAGAATGTCCCAAAGAAAAATTTCATGTTAAATTCTACTTTGCAAGTACCAAACGTATTCCTAGTTGGTTACTTGTTCCATTACCAATTTCATTGTGATCCTACTCTTGAAAACCTTGTCATATAAATCCAATTATTATATCTCTTGTATGGTAGCCAGCAAAGAAATTTCACTTGCTATTGTGTCTAATCACTTTAAAATTCCTTCTTGCTTGGTGGAGGTTTTTGCTTCACATGGATTAATTTGTCACGGTCTAGTTGGTTACCTTCATTGGAAAAACTTGATACGGGAATTTGTGAGTGGAAAAAGGCAAACGTGGTGAGCTCAATTGAGGGTAAAAGCCTATCTTATATGAAACACGAGAGAAAAAATATCTTGTGAGGACACTTGCACCCTTGCACATTATGGCTAATATGCACACTTCAAGTGGGAAAGACTCTAATGTCCAAACTCAAGAAATGAGGGACACATTACAAAACCTTTCGGTTGGAATGACAAGGCAAGCGGAGGCAATGGCTATAATGATGAGGCAAATGGAGACGGTAGGGGGAGATTGGATAGGTTGGAGGCAATGAGGGAGGAACTACCTCCAAGGGATAATGTCGAGAGAAGGGGGAATAGGAGAGGAGTTATAGATGAGTATGAGGATGAGATGGAGAGTGAAGGAGGTAGTGACCAAAATTGGATCATGGGTAGACATAGAGGTGGGTGCCATGATCGGGAATTTGATCGGGGACATCCGAGGGAGCCTAGAGGTAGAGACTGAGTAGATGGGAACATTGGTAATATTAAGATGAAGATCCCTTCATTTCATGTGCAGAGCGACCCCGGTGCCTAGTTGGAGTAGGAAAGAAAAATGGAGTTGATTTTTGAATGTCATAGGTACTCCGAGGAGAAGAAGGTCAAGTTAGCGGTGGTAGAGTTTACCGACTATGCTTTAGCTTGGTGAGACAACTTGTTGCTCACAAGGAGGAGGAACTATGAGGGGGGGGGGGGTGTGAACACTTGAGGTGAGTTGAAAAGCCTCATGAAGAAGAGGTTTGTGCCTAATCACTATTATAAAGGGCAATATCAAAGGTTACAAACTCTTAAGCAAGGGTCTCGGGGTGTTGAAGATTATTATAAGGAATTGGAGAAGGTCCTAATGAGGGCAATTATAGAAGAAGATAGGGAGGCTACTATGGCTCGATTTTTTAGTGGCTTGAATAGGGAGATAGGCATTGTAGTAGAATTGCACCATTGCTTAGAGATGGAGAAATTGGTACACATGACTATCAAGGTGTAGGATCAATTGAGAAATAAAGATCAATTCAAGAAAAAAAGGGTAAGAAAAATATGTTGGGGGCTCTAACTCAACTTGGAAATCTCGATTGGGTAATGAGAGGATTGATAGAGCACCTCCTATTGAGAAGAGTGAACCACCCAAAGGGAAGGATATTGTGGTCCATAAAGACAAGCCCAAGGTCGGTTCAACTACCTTAAGAAGTAGGGATGTTGAATGTTTCAAGTGTCGGGGGTAGGGGGCATTATTCTTGTGATTGCCCAAATAATAGATTGATGGTCATTCGGAATGGGGAGTGGCATTCCGAAGATGAGGATCTAGAGGGACGAAATTTGGTGGGACATGAGAGTGATAGTGATGAAGTGTAAGAGGAAGGGATTGTAAACCCACCTAAGTCCTTGGTTATCATGAAGGCTCTCAATACCTAACCCAAGATCAGTGAGGTAGAAAAGCAAAGGGAAAATATTTTCCACGCTTGGTGCCTTATTAATAATAAAGCATGTAGTGTCATTATTGATGGGGGTAGTTGCACCACTGTGGCTAGTGCTAGCATGGTAGAGAGGTTAAAGTTACCAACGAAGAAGCACCCAAGTCCTTAAAAGCTACAATGGTTGAGCGACTATGAGGAGGTGAGGATGACTAAGCAAGTCATTCTTACCTTCCACATTGGCACTTATAGTAACCAAGTACTTTGTGATGTTGTACCCATGTAAGCTACTCACATTCTTTTGGGTAGACCATGGCAATATGACAGAAAAGTGATTCATGATGGGTGAAAAAATAGGTATAGCTTCCAAGTGGATGGGAAGCAAGTGGTCTTGTTACCATTGAGTCCGGAGGAGGTTTATAAAGATCAAATGAAACTCAAGAGGGAGGTCGAGGAGAGAGAAAAAAGAGAGTTGAGTAGCACAAGCGAAGGGAAAGAGGGTGCAGAAAAAGGTGAGCGAGAGAGCGAGGAGGAGAATGAGGAGGAGAGAGGGAGAAAAAAAAAGGGTGAGTTTTTATACTAGCAAGAGGGATATTGAAAAAGCTTTAAAAAGAAACCAACAAATACTCTTGTTAGTACACAAGGAGTCTCTCCTTACACTTGACGAGTCTCACAATTCCCTCCCAGATTTAACTGTTTTCTTGTTGCAGGGATTTAAAGATGTTTTCCCGGAAGAGATGCCTAGTGGTATTCCACCCATTAGAGGCATCGAGCATCAAATTGACCTCATTCCTGGTGCAATCATCCCAAATAGACTGGCATATCGAAGCAACCTAGAGGAAACTGAGGAGCTCCAAAGGCAAATTGAGGAGCTGATGTGCAAAGGATATGTTCAAGAGAGCATGAGTCCTTGTGTCGTGCCCGTGTGATGTGATCCAGACCACGAGTACAAGCCCGCGCAAAGATCCATTGATGATCAAAGGAGGACCGATGACTCGATTGCAAACGAAGAGGGCCAACGAAGCAATGGACAAGCTAGTACAAGAAACAATGGCCAAAACAATGTTCGTGTCATCAAAAGAAGAAAGTTCCATGTTGGGACCTAGCCAAGACGACGAGTGGATCAACCTCATTCAAGCCATCGAAGGAGAAGGGGAATTATTGCATTTACGGCCACAAGCCTTGGAGACTCACGGCCGTAAACGCTGGAAGTCACGGCCGTAATGAAGTCACTGCTCAAAAAACTGGATTTGGGAATTTTGGACTTACGGCCGTAAGTCATGGTGTCACGGCCGTAAGTGTGAACCAGTAATTGAGTTACGGCGTAAAGGAAGTAGTCACGGCCATAACTATCAAGAAGCGTGAAATCCTTATTTTTCTGTTATTTTTATTTCTTTCCATAATTGAGCAATTTCTTTCCTAGTTGAATTAGGGCTCCTAAAGCCAGATTTGACCCTATTTAAAGGGATGTAATTTTCATTATTAGGTTAGACTATTTTGATATTATTATTGTGAGGCAAATTGCTTTCAAACTCTATTCTTCATTGAATACAATTCGAAGGTGCGAGTTAATCTTGTTTATTCAAACTTAGGTGAGAATTAATATTGTTTTTGATCAAGGGGTCAATATATCCCTGTGATTGTATTGGTTGCTTGGTTCAATAGATTTTAATTGGATCCATAAATCGTGGTTCTTTGGCGTTCTTGGGTCGATTCAATATTTTGTGGGTTGCATAGCTACAATTGCTACGTGGTTTGCATCACTGTGCTCCAAGTCCCTAAGAAGGATGGGACCTACAGGATGTGCGTTGATTGTCGAGCCGTCAATAACACAATGGTAAAGTATCGACATCCCATCCCTAGATTAGATGACATGTTAAATGAATTACATGGCTCTTGCATCTCTTGTAAAATTGACTTGAGATGTTGATACCATCAAATTAAAATGAGGGAAGGAGATGAGTGGAAGATCGCATTTAAAACTAAACTAGTTTGTATGAATGGTTGGTCATGTCATTTGGTCTCGCTAATGCACTAAGCACTTTCATGAGATTGATGAATCATATCTTGCGTACATTTATTGGAAAATTTGTGGTTGTCTATTTTGATAATATTCTAATTTATAGCAAGAATTTCAAAGAGCGTGTAGAACACTTGAGATGTGTGCTTACAGTTTTGAAAGAAGAAAAATTATATGTCAATCTCAACAAGTGTCATTTTTGCATGAAAAGTGTCATCTTTCTTAGATTTGTTGTTAGCACGAAAGGAATTGAGGTTGATGAGTCAAGGCCATTAGGGAATGGCTAACTCTCAAAAGTGTCACCGAGGTAAGAAGCTTTCATGGCTTGGCTAGTTTTTACTGACGCTTTGTTAAAGATTTTAACACTCGAGCTTCGCCACTTACCGAAGTTGTTAAAAAACACGTTGGGTTTAAATGGGGGGTAGCCCAGGAGAACGCCTTTAATGTCATAAAAGAAAAATTATTCACCGCACCTGTCTTGGCATTACCTAACTTTGACAAAACATTCAAGATTGAGTGTAATGTTTCAGGAATAGGTATTGGAGCGGTGTTGATGCAAGAGAAGAGGCCAATTGCCTACTTTAGCGAGAAGCTCAACGAGACCACCTTGAATTACCCAACCTATAAAAAAAAGAGCTCTATGCTTTTGTGAGAGCATTGGAGACGTGGAGTCACTACCTATGGTCGAGAGAGTTTGTTATCCACACGGATCATGAGTCGTTGAAGCACTTGAAGGGGCAAGACGAATTGAGCAAAAGACACGCTAAGTGGATGGAATACGTGGAGACCTTTCCCTACATCATCAAATAGAAACAGGGTAAGGAAAATGTGCTAGCCAACACCCTATATAGAAGAGGTAGTTTGGATGGGAAAAGAAAGGCGGAGTTGGTCAAATCTCTCTACGAGAAGGTCAAACTCCAAATCAAGAAGAAGAATGAACAATACGTATCCAGTGCTAATAAAGGTAGGAAAATGGTGACATTCGAACCGAGTGATTGGGTAAGGTTGCATTTGAGGAAAGAGTGGTTTCCCAATCAAAGGAAATCCAAACTGCAGCCGCGTGGTGATGGCTCGTTCCAAATCCTTGAGAAAATTAATGACAACTCCTACAAGCTTGACCTCCCAAGTGAGTAAAATGTTTCGGCTTTTTTTAATTTCTCTGACTTATCTCCTTTTAACGCAGGTGTATATTCGAGGACGAGTCATTTTCAAAAGGGAGGGAAAATGAGAACCAAGGAAGTCAACCCACGAACCAAGTAAGTCAACACTCGATTCATGTCCGGTGGGGCCCATGACGAGGTCCAAGGTCAAAAAGGTTCAAGAGGCGATGGCGGGACTCATTTACAAGCTCCAAAATCAAGTCCACTTCGAAGAGAGTAAAATCGAAGTCAATTGCATCATTTTTGAAGCTCAGGCACTTTCGGTCAACCGAAAGTTGCCTTAGTCGACCAAAAGTTTGCACGATTTTTAAGGGTGGCCTCAGTCAGTTTCGGCTGATCCTCGTTCGACCGAAAGTGTTTCGGTCGACCGTAACACGTTGAACTTGAAAATGCGGGATTTTTTGTACAATTTTCTAATTTCAATTCAACCCCAATTTTTGTAACATAAAAACATTTCCTCTTCTTCCCAAAAGCCCTAGCTTAGAATTTGAATGTGATTGGCGTAAAGAACACTTGGGTAAGGTAAATCTTTCATTTTCTCTTGTAATTTCTTGGAAGTTATTCAACTTCATTTAAATAATTATATTCTTGTGTTGTTATTGATTTCCACCACCTTGAAATTTGTTTAATCTTTATCCATTGGGCTTGATTTTTTAACCTATGAATTTTGGGTGGGATTTAAATTTGGGTTAAGGTGTCTTCATATCAATTTTAGCTTTCTTAAGTTCGATTCCAATAGTTGTAAGAATTTTTGGTCAATATACCAAGGGGGTTCACATCACAAAGTGGTGGATATAATTGTTCAAAAATGATTTTCCTCTAATTTCAAAACTTCTTGGAAGAATTCAAACACAAACAAGATTATGAAATTTTACAAAGCTAATGGTAAATTTAGTGGGGAGAAATGTTTTTGGACAATTATAGCTATTAATCATACTTGTATGTAGACATCAGAAAATGATAAATAAATTAAATAATTAAATAGATCGTGTCAATTTTAAATTATTAGGTCTTTTATGTTTACTTAAAAAACATAAAGCGCATTAAAAAATCTATCCTACTTAGGGCTGTCAATGGATCGGATTTTAATCCGAACCCGATTCGAAATCCGATGAAATTAATAGGAGATAGATTTCAGGTATCAATCTGATAACCCGATAAGGATCCAAATCCAATAATCCGTTAACTAAATAGAACAAATATGGATACAAGTCAATCCGATCCGATAACAATCCGATCCGAATTTTTTATAATAATATAATATATTTTATATATTATTATATAATTTTTTTTTCATTTTAAAGCTTGTAATGTATTTTATAAAGTATAATTATAATATACTATTATTATATATTATAATATTCATTTTAAAACTTGTAATATATAAATGTTGTTATAATTTTTTTGAGATATTATGGTTTTAATTTTTATGAATGGTATGAAATTATAATTAATTATATGAGTAATTTTTATACTTTAATATATAAACATTAAAAACATTATGCTAAAAATAATTTCGGATCGGATAATCTGATCGGATATCTGATAGGATAGCAAATCGGATATGGATTTAACTATCAAAAATTCGTCGGATTATCGGATCAGATCTGATAAAGACAAATCCGATCCATATCCGATTCGTTTACACCCCTAATTCTACTTTTGAAATTCATTAAATTAAATTAAAAATAAACAAAGAGTTAGTGTTTAATTTTTTGTTCTATAAATATGACCATTCAAGAGAAATCATAAGGTGACACTGGTACAGACTGACTTACAAGCGTCGGTTGTTCTGGACAATACGCGTCGGTTGTAAAAGCTACACCTAAAGAGACTACATGTATTATTTTCAAATTTTTTTAATTTCACCAAAACTTATGTATCTACTACAGCACCGCATTCTCCACATGTGATGCGTGTCGCAATACACCAAAATAATAAATAATTCCTTATTCGTCAAATATTAATTAATAATGTAGTAGCGAGAGTAAGTGTTGATCCCACGAGGAACAGTGAATTAAAAATAGTTGTTCGATCAATTAGAATAGAATTGGGGATCTTGTTGTTTGGAATTGATTGAATAAAAACTATGCATAAAATAACTAAATAAATAAATATGTGTAGAGAATTAATATGAGAGAAGACCTTTTTCTTAGGTTCGGTTGTGTCCTCAATTATTGCTATAACTTTCCATGTAACGTGTTTCTATCCCTAATTCAATTATCAATCATAAATAATTTCCAAACTCTGATTATCTAAATTCTTCCTTATGTGTATTGATTGAAAACAAGCTCTTCGAACCAATTCTAGCCACGGACAATCCTAAACAAGCTCTTATGATTTAATGCACGACTAGTATGAAAATTTAGAAGAATAGATTGAATTGGATTATTAATTTCACAAGCTCGAATTAATGAATCCAAGTCGAATTATTACTAAACCTGCACGAGATTTATTTGCTACTAAAGTAAAGATTCAATAACAATTACGGATCAAGAATTTAAACATAGCATATTCATGAATTCAAAGATCAATAATCTAATTGGCCAAATTAAACTATTAATCAAATAACTCAATTGAACATTCAGAACATAAAAATCAAACAATTGAAAGAAAGGGAATAGATACAATGTTACTCGTTTGTAGAAAAAGAAAATAATATAATTGAGTTAACACAACTTCCCCCTTGAACAAGATATGAAAATTTAGCCCAACATAATTGTGGTGAAATCTTCAATTTACTTCATGAATTTTATTGATGCTTCTTCTTTGAAAATCTCCCAAGAATCTCTCTTTTAATCTCTAATTTCCCTCTCTATTTTCCACCCTCCATTATATGGTGATTTTCCTCTTTTTTATAGCTCCAAAATCGTGCTTTAAAGGTCTCAATAATATTTGCAAAAGATAGCCCTTGAACCAGATTAGGAAAATATTTCGCGACAAAGTTACGGCCGTAACTTAGGTCGTTACGGTCGTAAGTGAGTTTCTGGAAATTTTCTGTGTTTTGAGATTACGGCTGTAAATATGGAAGTTACGGCCATAAATGAGTTTATGCCCTTTTTGACGCTTGCACATGATAATGACTTACGGCCGTGAATGTTGAACTTATGGTTGTAAGTTATTTGCAACCTTGGTCCCCAAACTTCATTCTTAAGTGCATTTTTGTTATTTTTCCTCTTTTTTGTCCTTTATGATCTTACACAACATAAAACATAAAAATGTATTAAACAATAATTTAATAGGATCAAACCAATAATAAAATAGACAACAAGTGAACAAAATAAGTGCTAATAACGCAGTTATCAACATGCATATCACCAAATATATCACCACCCAACATATATATAATTGACATATGAAAAATTAAATTAAATAAATCAACAAATTGAATACCAAATTAGTTTTATATTTAAAAATATTTTTAATTAGTTATACAAATGTGTACATGCATAAAAATCCAAAATTCACACTCTTCAATGAAGTATTTGACCCATAAATTTCGAATATCGTCGATTTCTTCCGTTAAGTAGTATTCTTTAAATGCCTAAAAAAAATTAAAATGAATTATTATTTATTTGTTAATAAAATATAAAATCTATAGTTAAAAAATTCTTATTATTCAGTAAATTATACCTTATTTAAAGAAGGGCATTGAGAATACTATATAACTATCTCAATATATTTCTCATAACATAGTAACAACACTTAGAACCTTCAGGTAACTAATAAAGAAATCTGTTCTAACTTATAAATTTTAGTTTTCACATTGACTTTTTTTTTTTTTTTTTTCAATTTACAGGTCTTTTGTCTTCTTGCCTCCACAGGCCCAAAACGTTCTAAAAGCCCTAAAGTCTCAATAAATTTTAAAAAGTTATTTAATAATAATAAAACTCAAAATACCTACATAAGTTTTTACAGAGTTTCTCCTATAAATTGAATTTATCTAACCTGTAGAAAGACCATACTATTTAAAATATCCCAACTTATCAACACAAACACATCAACTTCACATTAACTCTCCACAATTATTCTATGAAAACTATCCCAACTTATCTGTCTGCACAAACAAAAAAATTATTACCAAGACAATATTTACTCATCATTCTCATCATTGTCCACGTTAATCTCATTGTTATTGCTCAAATTATTCTCCTCCCGATCACCCTCATTGTCACTAGTGCTCATCCTAGGAAGTATATTCTCACCGTGCCATATCTACCGCGTATAACATTTCTTAAACCCACGACGAATCAAATGACTATTTACTTGTTCAAAACTACAAAACTTTCTCAGATTCTTTTAATCACAACAAAGACACAACATCATTTATTTACCTTTCTTTATTTTGTTTTCCTCAACACATTTCATAAACTCTTCAACCCCTTTCACATATTCAAGTGTATTACGTATCCCATACATCCAACTCTGATTCATATCTAACGACATATATATCAAGATATTCACCATGTATTAGAACAAAACCTAACTGTCAAGAGACAAGAGGAATATAGAAGAGAATCAAGAATTAATTGTCAAAGTTAGAACTTATAAATTACAAAATATAAAACATTAAAACTTATCTCAAATTTTTATTTTTCTACTGTAAAATTCTATAAAAATTTCGACAGAGTCTCTCCTACAAATCGGACTTAATCAATCTGTAGAGGGACTTCATAATCCCAAAAAAATAATTTAACTATCGATCACAACTCCAACAACATCCATCATTCAATCACAATTCTAGACCAAACTTCAACATCACCAATTAGTATTACTCCAAAAATCAATCCTAACTCCTCAACATGACAATTTCAAATCATAAAATCCAATTAATGAAATAGGAGATAGACAACCCATTAGATGAAACATAAGGTTTTAAGTTATATCAAACACATATAACATCATATTCGAATAGGAGATAAATTTCAATAGAAAAATCTGAAATCTTACTACTCAATTAACTTAAAATCAAAACTGAAAAATATAACTCAACCTAACATTCAAGAAATTCAATTAAAATTCTCATAATTAAAAAATCTTAAATTTATCTATATACTTACTAAAGATTAGCCATCTATAATTAAAATTCAAACTAACAATGCTAAAATTCAAAATTTGCAAATTTAAAATCTGAAAATAATAGACACCCTTATATAATTTTCCTCAAATTTTGAAAATTATAATCATAACTCCAAATTAAACCAACAACATCAATTAAACAACCAAATTTGTAAATTTCGAATCTGAAAATTTCACATACACATATATTTATAACCTATACATATATATACATATACAATATGTGTGTGTGAGAGAGATTGTGCATGTAAAATTGTGTGTGCGCGCACGCGCGCAGTTGGTCAGATCTAGTATGGATCATACATGGACGATAGTTGGAGTCGACGGCTCTCCCAGGGGTCCCTCATCTGAGATCCCTGGGGAAGAGGATCGAGTTGGCCCTTGCGAACAGCTTGATGCACTATCTCCCTTCAACCCTTTGAGCGAAATACGACAAAAGAAAAGGAAGGAAAATCCATAGACCGACCCCATCATCTCCACCCCGTAGGAACTATGAGAACGCGCGGGGGTGGGTGTTGTGTGTGTGATACGAGAGAAAGGGGAAGGTTACCGTGGGGGTGGAGGTGGTCGGCGGGAGGAAGCCAAGAGGGAGATGAGGTGGCAAGCTTTAGGGATGTCAAAAAAACCTGGAGGACCCGAGACGCCTCGCCCCATCTGGTCCGCGGGGCAGGAATCCCGTCCAGCGAAGTATTTCAGGGTGGGTTTGGGGCGGTCCCGCCCTGACCCGAAACCCGGGAATTTTTTTTTTTTTTTTTTGAATTAATTGGAATGAGAAGTTGAAAAATAAATTTAAAGAGGTCAAGAAGAATTGAACCTTGGTGGGATTTAGGGGAATGAGTATACACAACCACTATACCATCAGGTTGTTTGTCAATTTCTTTTTCCTTCAAATATATACATATTATTTTTAAAGTTCAAACTTAAAAATTCTAAGAGTATCCGCAATCGTGGTGTAATTTAACATCCCAGAAAATCACTTTTACAACCATATTTACACCCTCGTGGATCTAAATCAAGATTTTCCTCCAATTGATAGATGAAAATTAAATTTTATAAATTTGATTACTTCATTATTTTTTTAATTTGCACAAATATTCTTCCTAGTAAATTTCTTAACTTAATTTAGTTTCCATTTATGTATTATATTTATATTACGAAAAAATCGATCTAAAAATTTTAAAATTTGATTAAGAAATTAAAAAACTAATTTTAGTTTTAAAATAAACCCAACAAACATTGTTCAGTGATTTATCTCATCCCCCATAAAATGGCATATATCCGGATATATCCATAGCATTCACAATGCCGTTGAATGCTGGATAGAAGTGCGCATAGAGGTGGGTCACATGAGGTGCAAAATTAGATGTAAATATGCATTTCCTACTGGAAACTTAATTTACATCCAATATACACCTCCTATTAGATATGATTCCGGGCATATTGAAGTGCTAAATCATCAATTAGATCTAAAATACACCACGACTGCAGATGTTCTAAATAGTTCGACGCTTAAAATTTCATTACCAATTTTTCCAAAATAAATAAATAAATAAAAATAAAATAAATAACTCAGGTCATTAGCGAGGTGGAATAAAAAAATTCGGGTTCGGGGCAACAACCCCGCCCCTAACCCATTACCATTGCTAGCAAGCGTGAAAGAGAGCGAGAGAGATTAGAGGGAGAGTGGACGACACTACTACAGTTGACAGATAAGGAGAAGACGAGAACGACGGTCGGGTTTTTAGGTTATTAATTTTCTCGGTTCGGTCGTTGGTTCCTTAAACACGAATAGCCGTCGGTTCTTTGCGTTTTACATGCCAACACACCTTTTTATAAAGTTTAGACTTGTTTACAAAATTGTCACCGTCTTTTATATGTGTCTCTTGTTCTAAAAAAATACGTACATTTTTTTTTTTTTTTTTGCATATCCATACTAGTGTGAACTGCATGTCCAAGAGAAAGATAATTAGAAGAAACTTTAAAATCCATAGGAAGAAGAAAAGAAAATCTCTCAAGTCCTAGAAATTTCAAGAAGATAAAATGGGTAAATAGTAGAAAACGTTCGTATCGTTTTCTCTCATTGTGCAAATCACCCATGTCATTTAAAATTTGGCATTTATACCCTCATTTCAAACTTTTTTTGTAGAGTTGGTCATTCTTGTCTCATTCTATCAAAATTTTCATCAAATATGGGTTATTTGCGCAAAACGTCACTATCGTTTGCCTTCATTGCACAAATCATCCATACTGTAAAATGACTAATTTACCATTCTATTTAAATAAAACAAATAGAAAAGAAAGTAGTAGTAGCAGCAGCAGCAGCACGAGCAGCAGTAGTAGCAGTCAGAGTCTTAAATTTTTTAAATAGTACAACTGAGTCTCACTTCAACTAATTTAAAAGGTAATTACTAATTAGCACAAAAAATATTTCATGTTCAGAAAAAATTAATTATTTTCCTATAATCAAGGTTGATATTGTAATTTCTTTAGATTTTTAGTAAATTACAAGAATTTTAAGGGTTAACTATTTTTAACAGGTCTTGATTCTATTGTTGCTGATCTTATATACATATATACCAGTTGCATCAACTTTTGAATTTTGCTTAGATTTTGTTGAAGTTTTTTTTTTGCCTCACAAAATGATGTCTGAATATGAGATTTCTTCTTCCATTAGAGAGTCGTTCAAGATATAATCTAAACATATCATATTATTCTAATACAAATCTATTTAAGAGAAAAAATAATTTTATTTTTGGGAAGGTTAATTTTTTTGTGCTCATTACCCTGTGAATTATTTTAAGTGAGATCCTTTTACACTATTTAAAAACTTAGGATTTTGACTATAATTATTTCTTTTATCATCATCATCATCATCATCATCATCATCATTGATCAATCATTTCATTTCATTTAAATTTATTTTATTTGAATATAATGATAAATTAGTGAGTTACAATGTTTAATAAAAAATAAATTATAAGGACATTTGATGCAAAGAAAGGTCATTGAAGGTCTAAATGCCAAAATTGAAATAATAGAGACTGTTAAAACAATGCCTACATTGACATGACACGTCATTCATAACGGCCCAACATGGGACCCGTAGAACATCTAGTCACATAGCTGGACACGTATGCTAGAGTCATGATGCTGGAGTAATCATGCTAGACTCATGCTATGCTGAACTCATGTGTGTGCTAGGGTGATGCTATGGCAGACTCATGTTATGCTGGGGTGATGTTATGCTAGACTCATGTTGTTTCGGGGTCAATACTTTGGAAAGGTGACAAGAAATCTTGAGGTGACTTGACTTCAGAAGACAGCTTGATGTGACAATGTCTTTAATGAGGAGAATTACTCTCTTACAGTAGTTGACTAGTTGTAACTCTACACTTATATAGTGGCGAATCCACCTCTATGCGAGGTAGCGCGGCCGCGCTACCTCGCCACCGGTGATCCACCATTGATGCCGCTGTGTCGTGGCACTGTGCAGGAAGCAGATGTTTGATTTTTTTGGCCCAAATTACTACCCAAGCCCAAGACCAAAAGACCAAACCAGATACAAATTGTTCTCATGATTGAACCCAAATTTGAAGACTGAAATCCCTAACCCCTTTCCCGACTCAAACTCTCACTCTTAGCGGTCACTGGTTAGCCCGTTCAAGTTCGCCATTGCCAGCAGTAGCGTTGCCTCCGGTCACTCCAATCTAGCTCATTTTTGTTTCCGAGTTCTAACTAGTCTGGCAATCCGACGGTAAGTTGGTACTAACGCACTGAATCTGATTATCTGTTGTTATTTTATTTTATTTTCTTAGTTTGTACTTTTCAGATTTTGTAATGTGAAAGTCTAAGTTTTAAACATTTTAATCAGTAATATTGATGTTTGATTTCTCAATTTTTTGGTTAGTTTACTCGGCTGCCCATTGCCTATTGTCATTCCCCAATTTTTGATCCATTTGTTATTTCTCATTTCAATTATCAGGTAATGAGGCTAAACTTTGATTTGTTATAATTGATTTGGGAATTATGCATAAATGTTACATTTAATTTTTTGCAATGTGGTTAAATTTTTAAATTGTGATTATTGGGATGAAAATATGATTTGATTTGTGAATTGTGATTATTGATTTATAGGTTGTGAATTGAGATTTAGTAAATATTTGATTTGATTTATGATCATTGATTTACAGATTATGGAACGTTTTTTCCAACCTAAACGAAAATCTCAACCTAGTGGATCTAGTTCTAGTAGTCCTACAACTACTACTAGTAGACCACATGAGTTAGTAGACTTTGACATCACAAAAAAATTTCGTACTGAATTTAATATGGATGAACTTGAGACAGATCCAGGGACACCCCCCCCCCAATCAAGTCAATATGAGCCTAAGAATGCAATTGTCTGAGCAAACGAATACCGAATGATATCAATGTCATGTATTTTGCATATATTTTGGTTTGTATTGGATTATATATTCATATATTTCATTACAATTTTTTGTTTTATTTCTATACTTATTTATTCATTTTTAAATAATATTCACAATCTCGCTACTGCGATTGTTGACATTCGTCGATCAACGGTCAACAATCGACGGGGTCAACAGTCAACACTCTAGCTGGAGTTCTCGGCTGGATCCGCCATAGCACTTATAGGTCTTTATTATTATCAAGAAAATAGTTTACCTCATTAAAAGCTGTGCTCTTGTCATATGTAAAGCTTTACAAGTGTCACGATCCTAGATATTAACTCCTTCTATAAATAGATCACATTTTCCTTGAAGAAAGAGGTCGGTGATTCAATACTTACACATAATCTCACTTACTTTTATCTCTTTTACGCACTTATATTTTTCGCATCCAATTTTGTTTGCTCACAATGAGCCCTTACTTGAATATCAGATTGCAAAAGGGAGCCACCCTGCCCCCGTTGTACACTAGCCATTTATCCAAGTGCACAGGAAGTTCATGTGTTCAAGAAAGAGGAGCTGAGACGTGTTAATCCAAAGTCTACCAGATTTTGTGGTCAACAGAGACTATCAAGATGGAGGAGTTAAGACGTGTTGATTCAAGGTCCTACCAAATTTTGGGGTCAACAAAGACTATTTGCACAGTGAAGGCAAATGATAGAAATGTTTTGCACAAATTACACATATTTGATTGAAAATTTGAAAATAAGATGACATAGATCAACTCCACAAGAAAATATTGAAATGATGGTGTAAATGCCAAATTTGAAACGTTATGGACCTCATGGACCCGTAGTTTTCTTTTCCTCAAACTGAACCAAACTATTTCAAAATGATTTGGTTTGTGTTTTGATTTTCGAAAATCAAAAAAATCGAACCAAACCACTTTTTAATTTTTAAGTTAAAAACTTATTTTATTAAATTATAAAGAAAAGAAAAGAATTAAAATTTAATTTTATTAAATCAAGTGCCGCATAACTGAAGTTTGGAAATGTTGGATAATGATGAGTTTTTGAAGGAAAAATTATGCTACGATTTTTTTATTGCATTTTAGTATATTTTTTTAATAATGTTATTACTTATTTCAGTAGTAAATTGTTTTGAAAAATGCGAATGCTATCAACACTCAATTCAATAGTAAATTGTTTTGGAAGACGAATGCCATCGATCTTTCAGCCTATGAGTGTATTTTTACTTCCATTTATCATAATACTTGGCTTAGGACTTACATTTGGAGTGTGGACGTTTCTTACTTGACAATCTTCTTATTTGTACTTAGTTCTTATTTAGACTTACGTTAATTTATTTAAAAGAAATATTAGTATAATATCGATTAATAAGCCACGAATTAAAATGAAATCAAACTGCAAATAATAGTTTGATTTGGTTTAATTTAAAAATAATATGATTTGATTTGATTTGAAAAATTTCTCAATGGCAAGAAATAACTTGAATTAGAAATATGATGCAAAGTACTTGAATCGAACCATGTGCACCTTAGATATGGGATATGGTACAAATAGATTAAGGATGGGAACCGCTTAAGGGTTTTTCCGAGAATAAAAGTATCTACAAAGGAAGATGCTTTTATCCAAAGTGATTACAAGTTGGACGTCAATGAGAAATTTCCTCAGTACCGTAAAATTCGTTATCTGGCTTGGCCCTGTAGGGCTAATTCTTATTTTCAATATAAAAATATGTTGTCCCGTAGACAGTTTATCCAATAAATAAAGGACATGTTTCCAAATAAATCATCATCAATTCTTCATTTAGGTTCTAGCAATAAAGATTATTAACCCAGTAGAAACACCGAGTCACGGATTCCCAGAAAAGAAGAGAGGGTTTCTGCTGGAGAAGGATTGAAACCATGGAAAGGAAGGTTAGAGTTTCATACTCAGATCCTGATGCCACTGATTCTTCATCTGATGAAGGTGATGTTGGACCTAATAAAAAATCGAAGAGGATGGTTCATGAGATTGTACTTCAGACAGAAAAAAATCTTGACAAGAAGAAGGGTTCTGGAAAAATTCGTGCCCGGAAAAAGAAATTCAATTCGAGGGTTCTTGATCAGAATGGAATGGAAAAATTAACTGGGGTGCGGAAGAGAAAATGGGGAAAATACTGTGCTGAAATCAGAGACCCTTTCAAGAAAAAACGGGTTTGGTTGGGGACTTATAACACTGCAGAAGAGGCCTCCAAGGTTTACCTAGCCAAGAAGCGTGAAATTGAGGAAAAACAGAGTGCTGGACCGGGAATTGATTGTGTTTTTTGTGAGAATTCCTCTGAAGATTCTTCACCTACGGTTAATGAATTTGACACCCCCGATTCTCCAATTGATGCAAGCGCGAAAGAAAGGGAATTTATTGTGGAAAACAAGGCTGGTTCAAATGAGGGACATAAATTTTCACTTCCAGACAATCAGCCAGTCAAGTTTGGGATGCTATTTGGTGTTCAAATTGTTAACAACCATGGATTTCTCTTGGGCGAATTCAGCAAGTTAGACGACTTCAGCATTCGTGAATCAGAATAAGACTCAGCATTGTGTGTGTCGGAATAAGAGAATTTCCCTCCATATGTTTTTCTGAGTTCACATCAGTATTTACATTAGATTTTCGAACTTTTTTATTTTTTATTTTTAAAATTCTTGGTGAGTTTTTCAAATTATTGAATCCGCACATTGGATATATATTTGAAATCACATGTACATTATGGGAGCTGAATAACTACTCGTAGGTTGTTGCAATCAAGCAATACTGTTGGCATATGATGAATTTCCTTCTCTCTTATCATTGAGTAATTATGTCATTATTACTGTTTCATTCATACGCAGCACATTATTTGTTTTATTTGTGTATACTATCTTTTGTTCCATGATAGTTTAGACAATGTGTAGCTGTTCATTTTTAAACGTCGAAATAGCAATATTTGCTTGTCAGACTTGAGCTTTGATTTATTAGGGCGTGAGTTATGTTGCGTGCGTTAAACCATATTCACCGTCCCAGTATTGTTCATGTTCTGTTTATCTAGTCTAGAAATAAAGTAAGGTGGTTCTTTTAGAAGTGTTTGGAGATGGTTTCTTAGAATTGTTGATTTGATATTCTGAGTTTAACAGACAGTATGTGAATTCGGTTGGCGAGCTTGGCAAGGGAACTCGACAATTCAAGAAGCAACTGAAGGTACATAAGCTTAGATACTTTCACCTGCATACCTTGTAATAAGTTGGATTGCCTTTGTTTGGAAACACTGTTTGATTTATAAACTGGTTTAATTATGATTTTGAAGTAAAAAGTAGTGTTTGAAAATTAGAGAGAAATTGTGTATGGTTAAAGAGTGATTTGAGAAATTGTGTAGTTTATAAACTGATTTATAAATTAATTTATTCAGTTTACCAAACGGATTCAGGTATAGTGTATGTATTGAATCATTAAAAATAGTTCCGAGCAGTAAATCGATTTTAGTCTCTCTTTTTTTTCTTCTTTTTATTGCTTTTATTATATTTCCTAAAGCCTAATTTCTTTTCCCTTTTCCACCTATTAGGTGAATGTTGGTTGGATTTCTTGTCACGGTGACGAAATTAGAGGATAAGTATTTGGATACTAAATTGTTAAATGATTTGATGATGAATTGTTTAACATATATAGACTTATCAAATTTTGTGCTTGGTTATGTTGACAAACATATTTAAAGATAAGAGAGTTTCACTTCCATTCAGTCACATCTCTTGTTTGCTCAATTCATCCATTTTCCACACGGGCACGCAATGCATGGTTACTTTCATTTGTTAATTCTCTTGCTCGATAAATAATCATTTCATGTTTCTTTCTCAGATGAGCATGAACCGGTAAACTTATATATGATAACTTTGCAAGACCCTATGGAGTGGATTTATTGTAAGATTTAAATTAGTACCACTGGAATGTGCTCGGTATTAATTGTACATCCATTAATAAATGACTGTTATTTCTTTAATAAGTTACTTAAATTTTATATTCTTTGCCTCGTTTTTTCACCTTCAGATGGAAGCATTCCTCGAAGGCTCTCGAAGGGCAGACTAAGTGAATGCAGAGTTGCTGCATAGTTTGAAATCAAGCTTCCAGATAAAGAGAAGTACTTAAACTCAACAGAATTGGGAGGTCTGTTTTGCCTAATGTCTGCCTCCCCTTATTTATTGCAGGGAAAAAATTTCTTACCTCACGACTGTCCAAGTGCTTGTACGCTTTGGATCCTGTGCGGATAACAAGTGGATGGTAAGTTGTGTTGTACGAAATTTTTGTATAAAAAATATGCCCGATCAACTTATAGTGTAATTTAAACTTTTCCGAACATGCATTAAACGTGTTTATTCTCGACCTGCCTACTACAGAACCAAATTGAAAAGGAAAACCATGTTTTAAATTTCTAGCAGTCGAAGTTATGTAAAAGATAAAATATTGTATTGCTACAGTAAATACTCAAAGAACTATATGAATAACTGAGTCTATCAGTCCTCAACCTGGAGGGCAGTGTGGAATTCCAACCAATTGCACATATATATTGCCATTGTGGAGACACAGAAGTTCTGAGAACTTCTGGGACTGATGCAAATCCAGGTCATCGATTTCCGGCTTGCAGCAATTTCGGGGTGACTTACAAGTTACAATGTTCTCTCTCTGTTTTCTTCCGCATAATTTCTTTTGGGGTGATGGAGCTTGTAGTTACTTTTTGCGGCATATCAGAAAAAGAAATACAGAATAGTTAGTAGTTACAGCATTGTTCATCTCCTTTGTGTTACTGGAGCTGGGATGCTCATATTGCTTTGAAGAAGACAATCAAACCAGGTTTCCATAAGCTATTGTTGTACATTTACTGATTAGTTTTAAGCTAATGCACCATGGAAAAACAAGCATGAGAATGAGGCAAATGACACTACAAAAATGTCAAAAACCACTAAGATTTGTACCTTCATGCTCCTGCTGCTGCTGAATGAAAACACCACAGAATTGGGATATCTGTTTTGCCTTAATAGTCTGCCTCTTTAGTCTACCTCAAGCTCGTTGACCCATATTAATGTGGTAAATCATGTTTGAGTTTTGTATTTTATCGAAGTTATATGAAGAGTCGTGTACTACACCTTTGCTTATTTGTGGGTTCTCATGCTCCAAAAACCTTGAGATTTCTTATCTAAAATATGATGTATCAGAAGTCCTTTTACAGAAGGCATGGTTGCTATCTTCAGGACTTCTTTATTTTATCTACTAGTAGTGAATAGAAAATACAGAGACGATAAAACAATATTATTTGGAAGAATTAACTTTAGAGACAATGTTAAACTTGTAAGAGCAGTTAATATACTTCACTACAATGATACATGTTGACCTCGATTTTGGTAGTGGTGGCGTGGTCAACAAATCTCGTTTTCTCTTACGTCCACATGGTCTCTTTCATGTACGTTGGGACAAACTGTTAGAGCACATGACTTACTCTGGTGGGAATGGAGACAGTTGCGAGAACTTTGACGGTTAGTTCAGTCGACTCGAAAAAGTCATATTTGGACGTGTGATTTGCTAATGACGTGATCCACTTATAAAAAAGGGGGTTGGATTCAAGAATATGAGTAAAATGAGAAAGAGAGGGCAAGATTACTTTTTTGAATATAAAAAGATGCATTACCTTCAAATGAAACAAAATCTGAATTTTATAGTAAGAGAGGTCGAATAAGGACATTGGATGGAGAGACACGTGATTTTATCTCACCAGTCGAGACACCTTGTCATAAGCGACAAACATAGGCCAGTCAAAGAAATCGTAGACTGACTGGTTGATTTGACGTAATGGATGTTGCATGTCATATCAATCACTTCAATAAATTTAGTATAAATCTTTCAAAAATGATAGAATTACTTCGGGGGTGACCCCCGAAGTGACCGCACCCTCACATGGAGGGTGCGGGACCCACTCCAAAAAATTCGGCCCCACACCCTCTATGTGAGGGTGCGGTCACTTCGAGGGTCACCCCCGAAGTGATTCTATCATGGTCTTAGATCTTTTTGAGAATGTGTCTCGTTCGTGTGGAAGCATTGAGCATCGGATCCATGTTGCAGTGCCTCAGCCTCACCCCCATAAAGGCTCAGCCATCTATCACCTCGTTTTCAAAACAGTCTCGATTGGATGTTGTGGAGTGCAGGTCCATGTTCGTTACATATTGAGGCCTGAGCCTCTTCTATGTGTTAAATAATAATTAATAAATATTATATTATATTATATATAATAATTATCACTTATATATTAACTTAAGAAAACTAATATAATATAATATTAAATAAAAAAAATACTCACACGTGTCCGTCTAGTGTCCCACCCCACCCTAACCTATTCCACAAAGTCATCGTTGATCACACAAAGTCACATTTCAGTTACAATTACAAATTTAATTGCAAATTTCATCTCACCCCACCCCGCAAAGTCACAGTTGGTCACACAAAGTTACTTTCGGTCACAATTAGAAATCTAGTCGCAAATTCCCCCCACCCCACTCCACCGACCCACCAACAAAGTAACAGTTGGTCACACAAAGTCACAATTCGGTTACATATACAAATTTGATTGCAAATTTAACCCTACACCCCACCCATCACACTGCGCAAAGTCACAGCTGGTCACAAAAAGTTACAGTTCAGTTACGATTAGAAATTTAGTGGCACAATTTACTACACCCTAGCCCCAAATTTATAGTTGGTCACACAAAGTCACATTTCAGTCACAATTACAAATTTTGTCACAAATTTCACCCACCCACCTCACCCCACCCCATCAACAAAGTCACGATTAGGTTATAATTACAAATTTAGTTACAAAATTCACCCCACACCCACCCCATCCTACCTGCAAAGTCACATTTGATCACAAAAAGGTCATAGTTTGTCTGACAAAGTTACAGTTCGATTATATAAAGTCGCAATTCAATCACACGAGGTCCGGTTGGTCACACAAAGTCATAGATCAATCATATAGGTCATAGTTCGATCATACGATGTTATAGTTCGATCACATAAAGTCATAGTTCGATCACAGGAGGTCATAATTCGCTCACATAAAGTCACAACTCGATCACACATAGTCATATTTTACACAACTGTATCACGTCCTCGTCTAATAGTCACACAAAGTCACAGTTGATCAAATTTTCTAACATAATTGGCTACAATCATCCACAATTTGTCACATTATTTATTTATCGATCATAACTTACTCGTTTCTCGGTCACAATTAATCAACATTTTTTTCACAATTGTCTAAGAGCTACTCCAATGGTTGTGTTAATTAGATCCCAAAGTTCACCTGAATGTTCTCCAATGGCGGGGTGTAAAACGGATGTAAATTAGAATTTCAGTCAAAGATCTAAAAAAATATTTACATTTGCATCTAATTTTACACCTTTACTTAGAACAAATTCACTTAAATTTAGCTATGAATTCATAAAATCTTAATGTGATATATATAATTTAAATCTATTATATTAATTTACATTACAATTAACAATTTGAATTTTTATATTAACTTGCACATTTTTAATTTTTTAATATTTTTATTTTGTTAACCAAATCTCGAATTTTTTATGTCGATTTATTCGTAATATTTATATATATGCACAAGCTAAAAAAAATAGATTAACATAAAATTTACTAGCTAAAAAATTGTACAAAACTAAATTTATAGTGATTTTCGAAGATGTAAATTGGCAACAAATTAACACCACGATTGAAGTTGCTCTAATAGTTGGTCACAAGGAGTTTGGTACAGTGCCTGGGCGGTGTACTGCCCCTCACATGGGGTGAGGTGGGACCCATCCCCCATGTGAGGGGGCGGTCCCCCCATTGTACACCTCACGGGCGAATCAGCAAAATTATGGTCACAATCATCCATAATCGATCACATATCTTTATTTATTGGTCACAAGACTCACAACTTGTGTTTTCTTAATCGAGACTAGTTAATATTTTTTTTGTCACTATTCAAGTCACTCAATGCCAAAATGTAACACCCCAAGTTTCAAAACCTAAAACCTAGGTATGTTAACTTCCATTCACATTAATTGCGGAATTTAAAACGTTTACACAACAAAAATGTTCATTTATCCATTATAAAATTTTACAGAAACTTCGACAGAGTCTCCTCTATAAACTGGACATAGCCAATCTGTGGAGGGACATCAAGACCATTTTACAAATTCAAAGCATCAATCACATCACAATCATATTCACCATCGCCAAAACCAATCCATTCATTTCCCGAACTCCTCAAGTATAAGATTTTCCAAAACATCATCAAACATTGACAATTGAAATAAAAGGTAATTTAACCTCTAATACGTTCCATACTTAATCAAAACAACTTCAACTAAACCATTATCAATAATAATGAACGAAGAAATAAATTTAAATGATAACTCGAATGAATTTAACTTTATTAATTAAGGCGACCACGGGTACTATCAGAGTCAGCCGCCAAGTGCTCCTCTCTGATCATCTAGCTTTCATCACCTGAAATGTTGGGGAGGGATTGGGGTGAGCTAAAGCTCAGTAAGTAAACTGTATGCATGAATGCATGCTTATGACATGAATTTCCTTAAACCATTCAAAGTAATTACCCTCTTTTACTATACTTTTCAAGATATTCATACTTTCTAACCTTTCACTTAAACATAAAAACAAAACTTTAACTTCATTTCTATCGTGAACTCACTTAGTGTATCTTCTAGCCAATCATAATGCAGTGGGCAATATTCCTTATTTAGGACAAGATTTTCATTTCTCCACCGCATAACGGTTTAATATTTGCCACCGTCAACCGGTTTAGCAATCGTCACCGCAAAGCGGTTTAATATTTGCCACCGCCAAGCGGTTTAGCAATCGTCACCGCAAAGCGGTTTAATATTTGCCACCGCCAAGCGGTTTAGCAATCGTCACCGCAAAGCGGTTTAATATTTGCCACCATCAACCGGTTTAGAAATCGTCACCGCAAAGCGGTTTAATATTTGCCACCGCCAAGCGGTTAGGCAATCGTCACCGCAAAGCGGTTTAATATTTGCCACCGTCAAGCGGTTAGGCAATCGTCACCGCAAAGCGGTTTAATATTTGCCACCGCCAAGCGGTTAGGCAATCGTCACCGCAAAGCGGTTTAATATTTGCCACCGCCAAGCGGTTAGGCAATCGTCACCGCAAAGAGGTTTAATATTTTCCACTGCTACATCAATTTAATTCGGGTACGCCGGTCTCCCGCGTCCCATTTCCCACTCACACCTTTCATGGCATAGAAGTACATCAATTTATTCTTAAAACTCGGGATACATGCATTTTGAGGAAATTTAACTTACTACATTCTTCTTTTAAAATCATTTGACTTCCCCAACTCAATGAAAATGCATGCTGGACGATGTAACGACATAATAACATATATGCTTAAGCCTTCTCTTAGTAACACATATGTGTATAAAGTTCATAGAAGGCACCACAAGTAAATAAAGTTCAAGAATATAACTTAAGTCCGTTAATTACACCTGAAACATTTTACTTCAATGAAAGTAGGGGAAGTTTACTTACCTGTAGTCCTCAATAGTTACTTTGCTAAATGTGCAGGTGGAGGTCTTGGTTGCCCGCAACGTCAAAGTACCGTTTCTCCTAATTAATTTCCATTCATTAACAAAATATGACTCTTAGTGAAAAACCACATTTAACACTCTTAAATAAGGTCGAGACTTGCATGTGACTCATAATACAATAAACACATTTAACACTACATATAATATCATACTCGAAGTAATACCTTAAGTTCAAGGAAAATTTTTGGAAATCTTACTTATCAATTTCACAATTCAAGTCAAGCATCCTTATTCAAACAATTGATCTTGAACTAAAATTTATAACTTTGAACATAACTTACATTTAAACTAACTTGTTTCAAAAAGGTTAAAGTTTACTCTCCTACACCATTATCCCAACATTCCAAAAATCACACGTTCGTTTAAATAGTCATATACATATTCGTGATCATATGTACATACATTCACACCTCAAATTTAATATTATAGCATATCAATTAATCAAAATTTCATGAGTCCCCAGTTTGAGAAGTTCAATTTTCATCATAACCAAAAATCCGAGTACATACCTATGCCCACATCCAAAAATATATATATTTACACACATCTATACATACATAATAATATACACATTCATATACATCAATACTTATTCACATAACATCATTAATTCCCAATTTCATGGTTAAACTCGAAATTACACAAAAATTAGAATCTGACATTAACTGAAAAATCTGAATTTATACATATAAATTGCATACATACGTTATTTACATAGAATATATATATATATATATATCGAATTATGTATGTGTGTGCGCGTGAAATAGGGTGAAACCGTGCGTGTGTGCGCGGTTTAGGGTGTGTGTGTGTGTGTGTGCTGTGAAGAGAAGGGAAAAAGGGGGAAGAGGGGGAGGGTTACTACCGGTGGTGGTGGCCGGCGTTGCGAAGGGAGAGTCGATGGAGAGACGGAGAGGCGAGAGCGAGAGGCGGACGAAGAGAGTGAGACCGAGAGTGAGAGGCGAGTCGAGAGAGAGAGGGATCGTGAGTGAGTATTATGTTAGGGTTAGGTTTAATGTTTAACTTTTGGTAAAGTTGCAATTTAGTCCCTCAACTCTCAAAAATTGGTAATTTAGGTTCATAACTTTCAAATAAAATTCCAAAGTGTCACCAAACTTTTTCCAATTTCAATTTAACACAATAAAAATAGAAATTAGCATGCCTAGGCAATAAATTTAATTAATCACATAAAATTGTACGTAAACTGTTAAAATAACAATTTATAAACTTTTAATTGGTACATTGATCGAGACGGCATCCAGTCCTTCCACTGCAAAATAATTCAAATAAAACCATAATAATCATAATATTAGTTAAATCATTTATAATGATATTAATATAACTTTACGTGACAATCAAGAAAGCATGTAAATCGAAATGCGGTATTACACAAACCCAACCTCCACCACCCCATCCTGATCCCCACCCCAACATTTTCTAAACTAATTAATTTCCTCCACTACCGCCATGGCGGCCCGCCACCACCACGCAACAAAAATCCCGAACACCACTACCACCATCACTACAACACCATCAACACACTCTAATATCCCCATCAACACAGTATTAGTGCCATCAATACCAATATAGTCTAATAGTTGGTCACATACCACCACCAATGAGCAAAAAAAAATCCCAAACGCCACCACCTTGCCACTGCCACACCACCACTCACCTCGACTGCGCCACCATTTGCGCTGCCACCAATACTACCACAAAACCGTGAGCCCCCTTTAATAACGTCACCATTGTACCATAACCCCTCCAATTGAACCACCAACTACCACCACCCCTGAAATGAACCAACCACCACTAATAATCATCCAACCACGACTGTAAACACACAACCACCACCACCACCGAACAACCGTAACAGCACAATACGTACTCTTAAAAAAAATTTGGCTAGTTCTTTTGTGCAACCAGAGGCCATGACAGAGCCACTTATTGAGAACATGAGGTCTCTTGGATTATTAGCAGTGCCACCAGCTTCAGTGTCTAGATCGCCGCAACAGGTCCAGATCTCGTCACAAGTGCCACAACTTCAATGTCCAGATCGCCGCACACAGGCCCTGAGATCGCCGTGGCGAGGTCGTAGCTGCAACGGCAATCTCGTGCCTTTGTCGCTTCAGGCTGTAGAGAGAGAGAGAGAGAGAGAGAGAGAGAGAGAGAGAGAGAGATGATTTCGCCGAATGATGGTCAAAGCGGTGGCGGAGTTCGGTGATGGTTGTCGGTTGAATCGAAAGACAGACAGAGATAGAAAAGTGAGTGAAATATTCGGTTATAACGTTTTGTACTTCTTAATTATGTTTAATTAATTAAATGCATTAATTAACACATGAAAAGTAAATATGTTTTTAGCGACCCAAGAATTTTGAATTGTAACATTGAAATACAGGTTTGTCTGTAATTTTCCCATAATTTCTAGAAAAATATTCAATTTTTAGAAATTAGAATTAGTCTTATTTATTTATTTACTTATTATTTTTCCCCCAACGGTAAGATGACTTCTTCCCAAGTATGCTTTGAATGTTTTTTTTTTTTTTTTTTTTTTTTTTTTTTTTTTGTGGTCAAAGGTCACCAAACTTGTGTTTACTTTTACGTCTCACCAGACAAAAATAAAAATAAAAATAAAAATAAATCTAAATATCAACGTCATATACTCTGTTACTCCAACTTCTACCTTACTACCCGCAATGTATTTAGATCCTCTTTGACTTGGAAAAAAATAACTTTTATAAATGTTTTTAATAAAATTTAAATAAAATATGTGGTTGAAAAATCGATAAAAATTATGAATTCAATAAAATATGTGGTTAAAAATAAGTTTTAAAAAAAATGAATTTAGAAAAAAATAAAAGTCAATTAAGGGCTTAATGTATGTCCTCCATACTTCAAGGGAAATAATATTATTGGTATATGTTATTATATGATCATAGTGAAAACCAAGTTTTTGAAACATCCAATCTTAACCATCAATTTTAGTTAAATTTACTATATTAACTTTTTAAAAAAAATTTAACCACAAATTCTCCCAAAAATACGATTCAAAACCACATTATTTTTTTCTAATAATGAGATTCAAACAGGGGCTAAACATGCTATTGTATATTATTTTATTTGATAATAGATATATTTCGTCTGTTGTACTAAATGTGTCAAATATTTTCTAAAATAATAGTTCAAGCAGTATTCTAAAAATTGGAAAGTGTAAACTTAAAATGAATCAATGCATATTTTTGGTATTTATTTGCGTTTGTTTGGTAACACTATTTGACTTATAAATTGATTTCTTTAAGATTTTGAGGTAAAAAGTAATGGTTGAAAATTGAACAGTATAAATGTGTGTAGTTAAAAAATAGTTTGAAAAATTGTGTGATTTATAAACCAATTTTTTTTTTTTTGGTTACCAAACAAATCGAAATCTCTGTTACATTTCTTGTTAATTAGAGTACGTGAACTTTGAAGAAACTAGACATTATAACCAGCAATTTCATGACATACTAAAGTATATGCATTTATGTTAAACCACCAAAAAAAAATAAAAAATAAATAAAAAAGAAATGGAATCCTAGATAATAAAGAAGAATAAATCAGTCAAGGTAGGTGATTTTTTTTTTTTTTTTTTGGGTACCAAAAAGGGGACAAAATCAATTATCTTGGTAGGTGAGAGAAAATATTATATTTGCACAAAAACGGGGACCAAATGCCAAAAAATAATTTTGTAAAAATAAGAAAAAATGTATGTGAAATTAGCCCAATAAGGATAATAGCTCGAAAATGTTTGATTGGACGCTTTTACTTTACGGTAATTGTTGAAATAGGCCCCTACCTTTCACACTTTTTGTGAAACTCGTCCAAACGTTTATTTTTTTGGAAAATTCACAATTACCTTCACATTTTCTTGCTAAAAACGTCCTTACCGTCTAATTTCATCCAAAAATCTGTTTGTTGACTCAAAAATCACCTATTGACTATTTTAATGAAAGACAAATAAGTAATTTCCTATTATTTAATTTAAATGATGTAAAAGAAAGAAAAAAAGAAAAAATTGTTATTGTTCATCTTCTTCCCAACAACATTCTCACCCACTTAGTTCAATTAAACATTCTTTATTTTTTCCAATTGTTGTAATTACATGGGGGGGGGTATCTTTTTGGTGTTAAGGCATGAAATGATTCATATTGGTATGGTAGAAAACAACCATTTTTGTACATTTAATTTATTCATGGAGATGGTGGAGATTTAGGGTTTCACATGTTTATGTCTGAAATTGATGTAAAAAAAATGACAGGCTTGAGGGGGACGATTAAGGTTCTGAATGTAAAGCTTCTGAGAGTGACTTATGAAGTGAAGTTTATGATGTTTCCTTCGAACAATAGAATTATCAAATCGTAGTTTTTAGAGGTGTCTGGTGAAAATTGATTTCTTGTTATTGATGTTACTCGGTGTATAGAGTCTAGTGAGATTTAGTTTAGAAACCCTAGATTTGAAGAGCTTAGATTTGTGTACGCTATTATGAGGGCGATTTTGTTACTGCACCCTCTACTTCAACAAGATTTTGACACGGGTCCAAAGTGGTGTATATTGATATGCTTTCAGCCATTTATTGAAGCAGTTGATGTCAATTGGCCTGCAAAAATGGCCAGAGGAAACGATCTTGTTATAGTTACTATCTCAAACCTCCCGGTTGATGTATGAAGAAAAGAATATATCAAGAGGAAAAACAAAGATCCATGTTCTTTGGTAAGAGGAATGTCTGTCTCACTTCAATCCTCCAATCAAAGCCTTAGAATGATATATACCGATCTATGGGGTATGGGGTTGGGGGTGGTAATGGAGTTGGGAAGAAGATGAATAGTAAAAAATCTTTTTTTTGTTTTTGTTTGTTTTTCTTTTTCTCTTTCTTTTAAATCATTTTATTTTAAATTAGATAATAAGAAATGACTTGTTTGCCCTTCATTAAAATAGTTAATAGGTGATTTTTGGGTTAACTAACGGATTTTTCAATGAAATCAGGCGGTAATGACGTTTCTAGCAAAAAAAGGTGAATGTAAGGATGAATTTACCAAAAAATCAAACGTTGTAACGAATTCCACAAAAAATGTGAAATGTAGGGACCGATTGCTCTTTACTTTTATAACTCACACTTTTATTTTTATTTTTCCATAACTCGTCTCTCATGCTTTTATTTCGTCTCTCTTTGGTCACAATAATGATTATATCAAATAAGTAAGAGCATGTTTAGTAAAGTTAAAATTTTCAAGATTTTCTTTAAATTATTTTTCAATCACATATTTGTATGGGATCCATCACTTTTTATATTTTCGATCACTTTTCAACCACACATTCTCTAGGAAAAGTTTCCCAACTTTTGCTTGTTTTATAACATATATTTTGCCAATAAATTTTTTCTACCTTTTTCTCCATGCGCCTGATTTGCTTGGTGAATACTGAATAGGGATGACAACAAGGCGGGAATGTCCATCCTCATACTCGTCCTTGCATTGTCGGAGATTTATCATTCTCATTTCAGTCCCATCTCCGCTTAGACGGGGACGGTGCTGGGATGGGGCGTGGATGGTTATCTAATGAAATTCTTTTTAGCAACTGCATGACACTTTTCGACTAGATCAAAACGTTTGCAGGTGCACCATAAGTATGATTAAGCAGATTTTTATAGTTATCTAATGATGAAAATGCATAAGATAACAACTAATTTTTCAATTTGATATCTGTTCACGACTTAAAAAAAATGATATAAAAGTGATTATTTCATTTTTTGTGAACATGATTTTTTCGAGCAATACTCAGTTATACAAATCATTTTCTTAAAGTATGATTATTTTTAAAAATCCTCATTTAACAACTCTAGAGAAAGATTAACATTAATAAAAAAATTTATTAATAGCTTTTATAGAGCATTACAAGTTTAATTGTATTAAAAAGTATGTTCAAGAATACTTTTTCATCATCATCACTGTCATTGTCAGGGGTTCCTTATCCCATTCGAGTTCGGAATTTCCCACCCCATTGCCATCCCTACTGGTGAATGAGGAATTAATTTTTCTTGCCAACTTATGGTTTTTGATTTTCCTAGTACATGGCAAATAATTTTTGGTACTTTTGATTCTTTTTGTTGTTGTTAATTGATTTATTTTTTTTTATAAAATTTGTTATTATTATTATTATATTATTATTAAGTACAAATGTGTGAAATTTTTTTTTTTTTATTAAAATAACTAAATTTTACTTTATTTGTCATATAAAATAATGTCAAACAAATAAAAAAACTTGAGAAATTTCCTATTTATTTCATCTTGAAAATAAATCCAATTGATATTTTTCATGAAAATTTTCTTTTAGATAATTCAATTTGATGAAAAATATTTTATTCTCACTCATTTTCTATCTTTTCAATAAAAAACGTACTCTCTCTGTCTCAATTATATAGGCTTGTTTGAATTTTTACACAAATTAAGAAAACATTTTTAATATCATTGAAATAGTAATTTTTGTAAAGAAAATTTTCAACTTACTCTTATTTAATATCAAAATTATGATACTAGAAGTAATAAATAATGGTACATTAGTAAATAAATAAAATAAATATTTTTCAATAAAGAAACAAGTTTATATGATTTGAACAAATTAAAAAAAAAAAATGCAATATATATAATTGAGAAGGAGAGAGAGTCATAAATAAATAAATATCTTAAAAGAAGCAAATATATATGAACTGAAGACTGAATACAGACCAAATGGAGGCCAAGTAAGAACCTGTATGCATAAAGCGTCCGTGTTGACAAATATAAATAAACAGCAAATACAGCAAAACACGCTATCTATATGCTCCGTCTTCACCGCCCCCAACACCGGAACGCCCTCTTTGTTACTTCAAGAACCCATTTAATTCTTTACAGAGAAAAGAGGGAGAAATGGGGAGAGAGAAAGCACATGCATCATTGTTGGAGGATCTGGTAGAGAAGTCCGGCGGTTGCGCCGTCGTGGATGGTGGTTTCGCCACCCAACTTGAGAAACACGGTGCCTCCATTAATGACCCTCTTTGGAGTGCTCTTTGTCTAATCAAAGACCCTGATCTGATCAAAAGGGTAAATATCCCTGCACACAAACTACACGTTCACACATATATGCAGGATTTGATCATTTGAACTTTGTTTTAATCAATGTGCAGGTTCATTTGGAGTACTTGGAAGCTGGTGCTGACATATTAGTAACTTCATCTTATCAAGTATGTTCTTCTACAGTTCTACTGTTGTCTCTTGATGTTTATTTGGTTGTCATAATATTGATTTCTACTCGAGCTTTCTGAAAAAATCGGATAGGACAACTGTTGTGTCGTCTTCTCTCCTTAAATCATGTTCATGTGCAGTCCTATCGAGCTAAACATTTGTGTCTGAATGCGACTATGCACCACCTGACTTGATTAGTTCTGTCTCCACGGGTTAAGGAAAAGGGGATATTTTCGTGTGTACATTGAATCTTAACGTTATCAAAATCCTTTGTTGGATCTGTACAAAATTATTATGTTGGCTTATTTTGTTTGGCAAATGAATAGGCCACTCTTCCAGGATTCCTGTCCAGGGGGCTGTCGATTGAAGAAGCAGAGTCACTGCTTCACAAAAGTGTCAGAATCGCAGTCGAAGCCCGGGATAAATTCTGGGCTGCGATGAAACCGAGTTCAACTCCTCACAATTACAACAGGGCTCTGGTTGCAGCCTCCATTGGAAGCTATGGTGCATATCTTGCGGATGGTTCCGAATACAGGTGCCCCTGATTTTTTTTTTTAGTCAAAATAATAAATTTTTGAAGGTAAATGTCACTGATTTCTGCCTGTCTTTTGTTTCAGTGGGAACTATGGACCGAACATAACTATAGAGAAGTTGAAAGATTTTCATCGGCGTAGATTGCAAGTTCTTGTGGAAGCAGGGCCGGATTTGCTTGCATTTGAGACCATTCCAAACAAACTGGAGGCTCTGGTATGCTAATATTCTTAACTATTTCAGAATTTTTTTAATATTGTAAAAGTTTGATGACCAATTAGTAGACCTACGGGGTTTTTAATTGATGGAAAGAAAATATTTATTAAGGAAATGATCCGTCTGAAAAATATTTTTATGAAAAATATCAATCGGAAGTGTTTGAATGATATATTTTTCTAGATGAAAAAAGTGGAGAGTTTCTCTCATGGAAATATTAACTATTTTAATTATTATTATTATTATTATTTTTATTTTTTAAACATATTTGAACTTGATAATAATAAAATTATTTTTTTGGATGAAATGATTTCCCACCAAAAGTCAAAACAAATATTTTCTTACTTTTCAAAGCAAATGGACGCGTGGGGGAGAGGGAGGAAAGAATTTTCTCGGCCAGTTGTTGGTTTATTGATTTTACCAACTCCATTATAGAACGAAATGAATAAAAGGGTATTACTTTTATTTTTACACATTCTTGATAGATAATATCTTGAATTTTTAATGCTTAGATTAAATGGCACATGGACTGCTATCCAAGTTTAAGAAATCTCGCGACATAACCGCATAACATAAGCATCTAAATATAAATGCACATGGTCTGCCTTAGAACTCAAAGGATGATGAGTATCGAAAACCATCAGATATCTTACCATGTTACCTCGTTTTCGTCTAGACTAACATTTTTAAATTTGATTAACAGGCTTGTGTGGAGTTGCTCGACGAACACAACGTTGATATTCCATCTTGGATCTGTTTCAGCTCTGTCGACGGTGAGAGCGCGCCCTCAGGAGAGAGCTTTAGAGAATGCCTTGACATAATAAACAAGAGCAACAAAGTTTGTGCAGTTGGAATAAATTGTGCACCACCCCATTTTATATTAAGTCTCATACAGAGATTCAAAGAGGTAAATTATGCAATAAAATTGAAAAGAAAATTAAATTTATTCAAAGCTGACCCGAAATGAAAATGCATCTGCAGTTAACGGATAAGGCAATAGTTGTGTACCCCAACAGTGGTGAAATATGGGATGGCACTGCTAAAAGATGGCTGGTGAGTGAGTGATTCATTTACTTGAATTGCATGATACCTAATTTTCCTTGTGCATATCTTCAAACCCATTTTTATTGCTATTCTTGTTTATCAATTAATAATTCTTGTTGATTTTATTGGCAGCCATCAAAATGTTTTGATGATGAAAAGTTTGTGCAATTTGCCCCAAAATGGCGAGATGCCGGAGCAAAACTCATTGGCGGCTGCTGTCGAACGACACCTTCCACAGTTCAATCGATTTCAAAAGTTTTGAAAGCCGGAAAACCTGTTCCAACATCGGGCAAATTGCCTAGTTTCACATCATAATTTATCATCGTTCTCTGTTTATTTATTCATTCATCATATTTTCCGCCATTTTCCTACTTAAAAAATGTAAGCTACTGCATTTAAATCATTGTAGAAAAATGGTTTATTCACAGCTGACCGTTTCTGCCATGTTATATATATAGATCAATGGTTTTACCAGGAGAAAAAGAAAAGTAAAAGAAGCAGCAGCCAGCTATATTCATAATAAATTATACCAGTATTTTCTTTCTAATTCCAATTCCAACAAAATAAAATTGGTGCCATAAGTCAATGAATAGCTACACTGTTAAAGTTTCCTTGCATATATGAGAGAAATTGGTGAATGATATGCTTCCATTTCATTGAAGGATCAGTGTCGGGGAGGACCGCGTTTATCATATGGTCCGGCACCATATACATCACCGTATGGACCAGGATATCTTGTTTCAGGACTTCTATTCATCGTACTGTAACCCCCAACACCTGTAAAAAGGAAAGGGAACTTGGTTTGTCGGGGGAGAGAGAGAGAGTGAGAGGAGCAGAATATAAATCGTATCTGTGCTCTTGTGGGGTGGGGAAGACAGAGAGATGAGAGATTACCAAGACCTCCTCGAACCCTTCTTTCTACACTTGCTTCCTCAGCATGTAACTTCTCAATTTCGCGAGCCATGGAAAGGAGATTTTTATCCATTGATCGATTTTGCTCCACAAGTTCCTCATTTCCTTTCTTCTCATATCCATACGTTCTCCTATGTTGCATGTAACCAACCAGATGCAGCAGAAAAGACTTGCTCAGAAACATGACATGCCAAACATTTTGCAAGATACGAGTATAGACCAACGTAGTACAAGTGTAGAACAGAAAAGGCATTCAACATACTTGTAGTTTATAAGACCATGGAGATAATCAATTAACAACCAAATTCTTACCTAGTATCATCCAGCTCTTTTCCCATCTTATCAATGTCGTTTTTCATGGCAACTATTTGCAGATTCTCAGCTTGCGTTCGATTAATATCCTTTGTCAGAGTTTGAACTTGGGATGATAATTCCTGCCGCAAAGTACATAATTTCTGAGCTTCAGCTCTTAATTGCACCACTTCTCCCCTTAAAGGTTCAGCAGAGCGAAGCTCAGCCTCTAGTTTCAATCCTTTATCAATCAACTCCCTTGTCTGAATTTCTCTATCAACGCGCAATTTAGGAATTCCCTGACCTATTCTGTGAATCTCATCTTTCACTGCAGTCAATTTCATTTGAAGCATCACATTGTCATCAACCACATGCCTGTTTCCAGCAATAAGCCTCTGGATGTCTCTATGCTGGAGTTCAAGTTCCTCTTCCAGGGCCACAGGATGAGGAGGTGCAGGTCTCGGTCCTCGATCTAAATGAGGATGTGGGCCATCACGGAAGTTGTCTGGATGTCTGGGCATGTGATTCCTCCCAGCCATAACAAAGAACTGCATTACAGATGGTGTGGGGAAAAAAAGAGGGGGGGGGGGGGGGGGGGGGTTGAATGATAAACTTGATTTGATCCAAGAATTATTGGGTTCAAGATAAGTATCCAAGTCCATTAGGCCCAATTTCTAGAAGCACGTTCTAGATAAATCTTAAGAAAATATCATGATATTTGTAGAAATGTTTTGTGGAGAGTATTCTAGAGTAAGTAGATATTTTATGGAAATATCTCTAAATGAGTAGATTTTTTTGAAGATAATTCTAGAGATGAAATTGTAACCATTAGATTAAACATGTTGTGGCATAATCCTATCCGTTGGTTAAGGAGGTGTGACTACTATAAATAGGGGAGAGTTCTATCATTTTATATCAAGTCAAGTAATAAAATTATCATTTTCCATCAAGTTCTATAGCTTACATATCTTCCCTTTTAATCTACTCTAACCTTCCTTAAACATTTTTATTTCAACAAATTGGTATCAGAATAAGGTTTCAAGAAAAGTTCTTCTAAAGTCATGGCTAGTGGTGGTATGGCATCCTTCCAAGTTCCATCATTAAAGGGAAGCAACTACGACAATTGGAGTATCAAGATGAAGGCTCTTCTTGGAGCATATGACGTTTGGGAGATTGTGGAGAAAGGCTACAATGAGCCACATGATGAAGCATCATTATCCCAATCTCAAAATGAGAGTTTAAAGGATTCAAGAAAGAGAGACAAGAATGCTCTCTTCCTCATCTATCAAGCATTAGATGATGATGGGTTCGAGAAAATTTCTAGTGCGATGTCTTCTAAGGAAGCATGGGAGAAGCTTCATATCCCCTATAAAGGAGAAGAGAAAGTGAAAAAGGTACGTTTCCAAACTTTGAAAGGAGAGTTGGAACTATTACATATGAAAGAAGCCGAATCTATCTCCGATTATTTTTCAAGAGTTTTGTCCGTTTCAAATCAATTAAAAAGAAATGGTTAGAAGTTAGGAGATGTAAGAATTATAGAAAAGATACTTCGATCATTGGATACAAAGTTCGAGGACATTGTTGTGACGATTGAAGAAACTAAAGACTTGGAGGAAATGACCATCGAGCAACTCCAAGGATCGCTGCAAGCTTATGAAGAGAAGCATAAGAAGTAGGGAATCATTGAGCAACTCTTCAAGATGCAAATAAAGGAGAATGAAAGAAGTCGCCAATACAGTCGAGGTGGCAATCATGGTCGTGGTCGAGGTTGGAATTTCAACAACAATCATGGAGAGGAGATAGCTTAATGAGAGGACGTGGAAGAGGACAATCAAACTCAAGGTACAAAAAATATCAAGTCCAATGTTATAATTGCCAAAAGTTTGGACATTATGCTTCAGCATGTAGGTCTACAACCAATAATAAAGTAGAAGAGAAGGCTAACTACGTGGAAGAAAAGACCGAGGAAATTGGAACGCTACTACTAGCACGCAAAGAAAATGAAAGAGGACAACAAAATTCATGGTACCTTGATAGCGGAGCAAGCAATCATATGTGTTGAAGAAGAAACATGTTTGTTGAGCTAGACGAATAAATAAGTGGCAATGTCTCATTCGGAGATGAATCTAAAGCTCCAGTTAAGGGAAAATGTAATATTCTTATCTGTACTAAAGATGGAAAACATCAAATGATTTTAAATGTCTACTATGCATTGAATATGAAAAGCAACATTATAAGCCTAGGTCAACTATTAGAGAAAAGGCTATAATTTTTACTCGAAAGATTATAGTCTTTTTATAATAGATGACAGAGGAAAATTGATAACCAGAGTAAACATGACGAAGAATAGATTATTTCCTTTGAATATTCAAAATAATGTTGCAAAATGTCTAAAGGCTATAGTAAAAGATACATCATGGTTATGACATCTTTGATTTGGACATCTTAATTTTGGAGGACTTGAGCTACTATCTAAGAAGAACATGGTGAAGGGACTGCCTCGTATCAGTCATCCAGATCAACTTTGTAAAGGATGCTTGCTTGGAAAACAATTTAGGAAACGTTTTTCAAAAGAGTCAAACTCAAGAGCCTAGAAACCGCTCGAGCTTATACACACAAATGCCTGCGGTCCAATCAAGCCAGGTTCCCTTGGTAAAAGTAATTGTTTTCTTCTCTTCATTGATGATTTTTCGAGAAAGACATGGGTATGTTTTTTGAAGCAGAAATCAAAAGTATTTGAAGCTTTCAAGAAGGTCAAAGCAGCTGTTGAGAAAGAGATTGACCACCAGATCAAGGCAATGAGATCAGATCGAGGAGGAGAATTCACTTCCAAGGTATTCCAAGAGTTTTGTGAAGAAAATGAAAACCGACATCCTCTAACTGTTCCAAGATCCCTCCAACAAAATGGAGTACCAGAAAGAAAAAAAGAATAGAACCATCCTCAACACGTCACGAAGCATGCTCAAGAACAAGAAAATGCCAAAGGAATTTTGGGTACAAGCTGTTGCATGTGCAGTCTACTTGTCCAATCGATCTCCAACAAAGAGTGTGTGGAGGAAAAACATCACAAGAAGCATGGAGTGGAAGAAAGCCTGGAATATCTCACTTACAAGTATTTGGAAGTATTGCATACACACATGTACCGGACGAGACACGGAGAAAATTCGACGATAAAAGTGAAAAACTTATCTTCATTGGCTATGACACACAATCAAAGGGATATAAGCTCTATAATCCAAGAAATAAGAAAGTTTTCATTAGTCGAGATATCGAGTTCGATGACGAAAGCATTTGGGACTAGAATGTGCAATAAGAAAACAACAATTTCTTTCCCGGTCTTGAAGAAGAGCATGATAAGCAACAAGTAATGGAGCAAGCAACTGAAGAATAAAGTACACCACCTGCTTCGCTAATAGTAATTGAAGAAAGAAACTCTCCGTCATCTTTCTTAAATGAAAGGAATGAGGAACGTTTAAGATGTCTACAAGATGTATACGAGGTAACTGAAAGACTTGATAATCTTACTCTATTCTGCCTCTTTGCTGAATGTGAACCAGTGAAATTTGAAGAAGCTGTACAACAAAAAGAGTGGAGGAATGCAATGGATGAAGAAATCAATTCCATCAAGAAAAATGATACATGGGAACTTGCATCCCTTCCAAAAGATTACAAGGCGATTGGTGTAAAATGGGTGTACAAGGCAAAGAAGAATGCAAATGGAAAGATTGAACGCTACAAGGCAAGACTGGTGGCAAAAGGCTATAGTCAAAAGGCTGAGATCGATTACGATGAGGTATTTGCTCCTATTGCTCGCTTAGAAACTATAAGATTAATAATTTCTCTAACTGCTCAGAATAGATGGATGATCTATCAAATGGATGTGAAGTCCGCATTTTTTAATGGAGTTCTTGAAGAAGATGTGTATATCGAGCAACCATTGGACTATAAGTTGGAAGGACAAGAAGACAAAGTCCTGAAGCTAAAGAAGGCACTTTACGAGTTAAAACAAGCGCCGAGAGCATGGAATATTTGAATTGATACATACTTTCGTGAAAATAATTTTTCAAAATGCCCACATGAGCATGCAACTAATGTTAAGAACAAAGGTGGAGACATCATAATTGTCTGCTTGTATGTAGATGACTTAATCTTTACATGGAATAATCCAAGCATGTTCGAAGAGTTCAAAAAAGATATGACCAAGGAGTTCGAGATGACCGATATTGGACTCATGTCATATTAACTTGGTATAGAAGTCAAGCAGAAAGAAGATGGTGTATTCATTTCACAAGATGGCTATGCAAAGGAGCTGTTCAAGAAGTTCAAGATGAAAGATTGCAAACCTGTAAGCACACCAATGGAATGTGAAGTTTTCTAAGCATGATGAAGGTGAACATGTTAATCCAACAACCTTCAAGAGTTTGATTGGAAGTTTGCGTTACTTAACTTGTACAAGACCTGATATTCTCTTAGTCGTTGAGCTAGTTAGCCGTTGCATGGAGGCTCAAACAACCACTCATCTGAAGGCAGCTAAGAGAATTCTTCGATACATCAAAGGTACAATCAATTTTGGGCTATTCTATACTCAATCTAATGATTATAGGCTCGTTGGATATTGTAATAGTGACTGGGCAGGAGATGTTGATGATCGAAAAAGCACAATTGGTTTCGTGTTTTTCATGGGAGATATTGCCTTCACATGGATGTCAAAGAAGCAACCAATTGTCATATTATCTACATGTGAAGCTGAATATGTAGCTGCCACATCATGTGTGTGTCGTGCAATTTGGCTAAGAAACCTCTTAAAGGAGTTGGGCATGTATCAAAAGGAGCCAACTGAGGTAATGATCGACAATAAATCAGCACTAGCCTTAGCAAAGAATCTAGTATATCATGATCGGGGCGAACATATTGATACACACTATCACTATGTAAGAGAGTGCATCACAACACAAAACTTGAAAATTAAGTACACAAAGTCTCAAGATCAAGTAGCTGATATTTTCACCAAACCACTCAAGCAAGAAGACTTCATCAAGTTAAGAAGCTTACTTGGAATGACAAATCAAGTTTAAGGGGGAAGGGAGGGGGGGTGTTGAATGATAAACTTGATTTGATCCAAGAATTATTGGGTTCAAGATAAGTATCCAAGTCCATTAGGCCCAATTTCCAGAAGCACGTTCTAGATAAATCTTAAGAAAATATCATGATATTTGTAGAAATGTTTTGTTGAGAGTATTCTATAGTAAGTAGATATTTTATGAAAAATTCTCTAGATGAGTAGATTTTTTTGAAGATAATTCTAGAGATGAAATTGTAACCATTAGATTAAACATGTGGTGGCATAATCCTAACTGTTGGTTAAGGAGGTGCGACTATTATAAATAGGGGAGAGTTCTATCATTTTATATCAAGTCAAGTAATAAAATTATCCTCTTCCATCAAATTCTATAGCTTTCATATCTTCCCTTTTAATCTACTTTAGCCTTCCTTAAACATCTTTATTCCAACCGCGGGGGGGTGGGGGTTGAAAATTCGAGTTCAAGTAAGAACAATAATGTTAAATGGAATATATCAAAACTGCTTCTAATATAGAAACATGACTATAGTGTGTAAAGCTTAACGTACAATCACCATCCCTAAATACGTTAACTTTGAAAGTAGATCTTTGTACCAGCACATAGAAAATACGAATGAGCGTGCATGTCATACAACTCTGTAATAAACTTGCTGAAAAACAGTCCAACAGAAACTCAGAAGATAATGATCGCCCATCATATCTAATTTACAAAATTAGCAGTAAAATTAACACTCGTCACATAATGTTCTCGAAAACTTGTTGACAATTATCTATATGAAGTTCAGCGGTCATCCGTATTTAAGAGTTAATCATGATACAATGGAACAAAAGTAAGAGAGCAAGTAATTATTGCCTCTAGAGGTAACTACGATAAGTATTAATGGTGGAAGTTCAAGATTTAGTGCTAAAATTTGAGCCTCTGGCTATGATTTGCAGTCAGAAGGAGCTGAATATAGTGAAAAGACCAATAACAATTGAAGAGCATAAGATTACTCAAAAGTTCAAATTCAGATATCTTCCTAACCTAACCATAGAAATACAACATTCATGCAAGCATCAATTCATACACAGAGACAAAGAGACAGCTGCTGAGAAAATGTCAGTAATAACTAAAAAGTGATACCTTATGTAAATGCATTGGCCATAGATCAAATTCAATCAAAATAAACTGAAATTATGTAGAGAATGCTTCGTGATTCTTATGAAATGTTTTAAGTCATGTTTACAGTTGTAATAGTCAGTTACTCTAAAATCTACCACTTAACCCACACAAATGTTCCAAGAAGTTAACAAAAATATTGCTCAAGAAGAAAGACCAGTAAATAGTAGCAAACAACAATGAAAACTCAAAGAAATTAATTTCCCAAACCAGAATTATCATAAATGGAAATATTAAAATCAAAAGGAGCATCCCCCCACCGCATTATTATGGGGAGACCAAAGTGAATGTACATGCTGTTTACAATAGGTTGTGCAATTAGGATTCTCTGAATAAACATAAACAAATAGCAAGGAATAGATGGACGAAGAGATGTGATGGCGCAAAAGCAATAACTATAAAATAATCTTGGGAATAGAAGTCATTATAAGAAGTGCATATAATGCAACCATTAGTCCATGAATTAAGTAAAATTGGAAGTTTCTAGGCCCACAGCATAAGCCTAATAGCTAATAGAATTTATATGACTGAAGAATCTAGAGTGTGTTTGGTATTGTTTAAAAAGAGCTTGTTTTGAAATGAATAGTGATTTTTTAGAGAATGGATGGTTGAAATTTAGTTGAAAAGTCAAATATTATGGACTTGATTTTTAATGAATGGTTGAGATTGGTTAATGTAAAAAAAAAAAAAAAAGAGAAAATTTTAAAGTAAACCAAACAAGGACTAGTTCATTTTATGCTTAATCACAAATATGATATGACATACTAGGAGAGTTAAGGCAGGTTGTCAATCGGCATAAAACTTCATCATATGATTCATATCTTGTCATGTCAACGTGACATAATACAATTACAAAAGAATTTGAACTCTTTGGGACTTCCGACTAATACCAATGGAACAGAGCAGTGAAATAGGAATGATGAATCTGCTCCAATTTTAATGGGAACAAGGTTTAATTTTTTGGTTGTATTACTATTTGACCCCAATAAGAGTTCATTGTATAAACCTCTGTAGTCTGAAATCAAGTTTTACTTGTTAGGATGATGACATAAAGCTTAATTGCTGAAGGAAGCTGTGTGACTGAATATTAACTGTACAACTATTCTTCTATTTCATTTCATTGAGTAAATTAGAATGAATAAAAATACTATTAATGACCAATCGTGCATCCCTCTCACTCACTGTCATAGTAAAAGTAAATCCATACACTACCACCTTGTCTGAGCAGAAGGGATGAATATATATTATCTGGAAACAAAAAACCAATCTGATTTATCACTAAAAAAAAAAAAACCACATTTTTACAACATCTTAACCCCAATAAAATTTCAACTATTTACATCCAGTATATAAGCGGCGAAGTTGGTTAAGCAAAAATGATAGACATCAAATCAAACAATTTAAAACTTTCTAACCAGGGAGACAAATTTCAGCCTTTTTTTTGTTTGTAATAACTCAATTCCAATTAATAAAAAATAAGCTCGAGCTGAAATTTCTTAACTTTCCAGTTCTTCAAAGTACAATTAAGAGTAATTAAGTGGCAATTCATGTCGTGAAATAAGAATTGATTACAGGAAACTTGATCCATGAAACAACAAGAAACAGAAAAGAAAAATGACTACTAAAATAAAGAAAAAATAGTTGTATTTTAGGGCAATCTTAATATGCCAACAAAGATGCACACACCGCACAACCAATTGCTCATGTGATATATGTACACGGAAAATAAGATGTAAAACGATAATTGTGCGCACAAACATGTGTTTTTGAATAAATAAGAAATCTATACCAGTAAAAATTCAGGAGATGTCAATCCTTGAATGAATAATTGAGCCGCAGCAACCCTTTATGTGCTGTATGCAAGCGCTGGCTTCAAAATCTGTAATTGGGCAAGGCCTCCGTTTGGTAAACGTTTATAAACCAAATAATCTATATCCATGCCACTATTTGGTAAATCTCACTTATAAGTAAGGTGAGGATTGATCTAGTGGCACCCATCCGACACATGTCGGATGAGAATTGGTTATGGGTGGATGGGCCCACTGCCCATCCACCCATAGCGGGTGGTTGTGGGTTTTATGCATACCCATTATGGGTTTTATATCAATTTTCTAAGTAAGGTTATGAAAAACACATTTCTTTAAATAACTTTTCAATCACAAATTTTATTTCGAAAAACTACATTATTTGTTTATAAACAAATTTTTTACCAATTATTTTATTATTATTATTATTATTAAAAACAAATGAGATCTATCTAATTCTGATTTCAATTTCAATTTTCAATAGATTCTACATTGGTGGGTATGGTTGGATTATAGACCGTGCGTTCGGCGGCTTCCAGCCCTTAATTTCTTTTTTAAGTAAAATATGTGGTTGAAAATTAGAAAGAGAAAATGTATGTATTGAAAAATTGTTTGAGAAAATGTATTGTTTATAAATTGATTTGTAAATTGTAATTATTGTGTAAAAGAACACTCAATGAGTGATCAAATTAGTAATCAATTATATTTGAACATGCACGGTTAATAAAAGAATTATGTAACTTAGTAAGTGATTAAATTAATTGATGACTAAATTAGTGGACTCTAAGAAAAATGGAATAAATTTTTATTTTATATAACCATCCCAACTCCTTCCCATTTTGGACGTTAAGTTGCACGGACACCGACACGCGATACAGATACGACACGACACGACAAGGACATGTTGACACGTAATTTTTTAAAAAAAGTTAGGACACGATACGTTGGGCACACGCAAATTAATTTTTTAATTTATTATTATTTTAATCTTATTACAAACAACACATTGTATGTTTATTGAATCAAAATGAGGATATCAAATAAAAACAAATTTGTAAGTTAGATTTATCATTTTTTAATTGCATGCATTTCGCTCATTCCCCATTTTCATTTCGACATATATGGTGTAACTCCGATACTTATCAAAGAATGTCGATGTCAGATACGACACGTTGGCTCCCGACAGAGCTTGTTGCAACCTAGTTTGGACGTAACGACCCACCCCCAAACAAAAAAGGTCTCCCTCCCCGCACCCCCACCCCGTCGCCCCTCCAACACACACACACACACACACACACAATTTTCACCACCACCTCCTATAAACCCTTTTCATTTTCACGCCACAAATCATGAATTGTTTCTCTCCGCAAATCGGTCAAATTTCACACCACAAACCTTGATCATGCAAGATTTGCAAGATTTTGTGAGATTTGTGGAAAAATATTCAGGAAATTTCTACCCTCATTTTTAGATTTTTCATTTTCCAAAAATTATTCCAAAGATTCTCTCCATTTTTCTCTTTTGTTTTGGAATAAATTCGGGTAATATTTCGAATTTGTTATTTATTTCAGACTTTTATTGCTTTTAAATTTAAAATAATGTGATAACTTAAATTTTGCACATTTTTAAGAAACGTTTGTTGGTTTCTGAATCATGCGAAAATTGTGAAGCATATGAGAGAAAACTATGAACAATTTATAGATGTTTAAAAACCGAATATTCAGTATCATCAACAACTATGAAAATCAACAGAAATTAAAAAGAAATTACTTCGAGACATATATGAATTGTTCAGGTGTAATTGCCATTATCATCTTTCTTGCTGACTTAATTTCATATAATATACTTTAAATTGCTACATTCCTGTTAATTGAGGATGAATATTGTGCATAGCTCATATAATTGCATTCCGCAACAATACTCACCCAAAAATAAATTTATCGGAACTTCACAGCAGATTATTGTTTCCTTTAACTATTTGAAGACAAAACCATCTCTTGAAAAACTTTAAATAATCAAATTTAACAACTCTAACAATTGATTTCAAAAAATCTTCAGGAGTGCGTTCAGAAATGCCTTCTTAACCGAGTCATTGCGGCCTCTGTCGTATAAAAGCAAAATATCAATTTTTACACCATCCCACAAAATGTCAACATCCAATTCCTATTGTGGTTGCAGAATTACCAAAATTACATGTAAGTTGTTGCACTTTACAAGAAGGACTCGGCCTCCGTCCGAGTTCTTCGCACAATGAAAATCCATCTTCATCTGATAATGATAATGAGCAAGGCCCATCTCAAGAAGCCATTCTAAAGGCCATTTTGGGTACATCTTTTAATTTTTAGAATTATTTTTCTTATACAGATATGATCACGTGTTTGAATTTGTTTATGTGGTTATTAATAAAAATTTGTATTAACTTTTACATTCTCTTGCAAATATAATTCTTTATTATATTTATGTTTGCGTCTATGCTCGTGTGTAAATAATAGAACCTGCACTTATAAAATGACAAGATTATTGGAATTATATATGTTCATAGAGTATAATTCACGATATTTAAAATAAAATATTAATTGATTGTATTAATATGAAGTTGTGTTTGTCCACGGGTCGATTTGATCTTACAAATTGAGTGTTTAAGTTGTTAAGTACAGAAAGATTCAATTTGTGATTTGATCTAAAATTAACATTCACGATCAGTAAATAAATATGGACAATTTATTTTGATAAGATTGTCTCGATTTTATTAAAGTCTATCTTTGACTTTGGTTATAAAATTGAGAGTACGTTTGGAACGTATTGAACGAGACCACGTGAAATTAATTTGTGACATTGACCATACAAATTAAATTTCACTTAATTGTCGTACGTGTGACCTTAATCCTGATCGGATAATGATTTTCGATTACTAATTTGAAGTTCTTTGAAGTATTAATGAGTGAGATCAAATTGCTGATCAATATATTGGTACTTTAGGAATTGAAGTGAACTAACGAGGAACATATATTCGTATTATGGAATCCATCATCTTTTAGATATGATCATAATCTCACTGGTTCTTCTAATGGACGGTTTAATCTGAGCTCAGGAATTCAACAGTAATTCTATGATGTGATGTGATCACATCGAACTGTTGATAGAAGATGAGAGTTAGAGTTTATGAATATTCAGAGAAGAGCATTTTGGTCATTTTAACTTGCTCTGAATATTCGAGTTGATCGACGAGGGTAATATGTAAGAACGATAAGTCAGAGGATATAATTATTGATTAATTGTTTCAGTAATATCAATTTTACTAAGAGTGCAATCTCGTTCTTTTAGTGGAATAGAACGTGATTAATAAATTAATTTTGACTGATCAAGAGTTGACCAGGTCATAATTAATTTATTGGAGTTTAGTTTAATTGGGTCCGATCAGGTTCCTTCGGTGGCTTCACCATAATGGGTTTATACAAGCTTATTACCTGTATTGGACTGTGCAAAAATGAGCCTGTGTTATGGTACTAGGCAATGTAAGGTTTTTGAGTGTAAAGATGTTACAAATAGTTTCCTAAGACTATTTTTCTTAATCGAATTGGCAAAGTGGCGAGACACACATTAAAGTGTGTAGTGTGTATTTCCTCTTTACAAAGAAACCCTAATCCTAGTATAACCTAGATCTTGAGAAAGGTGACCACACACCTGCAGAGTGCCATTGGAGAACACAAGGGAAAGCTTGAGGGTTTGAAACTTTGGTGGAATCAAGAACCAGTGGAAAATAGATTATTGTAAAGCACGCTACAAGGGTAATATCTCTTTCTTTTTTATGTGCACAAAATTATTCATTTCAAGTTAAATACATAGAACAGAAAATCTTGTAACGGGATGATCTAGTCAGAAGAAATTAAGTTTTGTGAGTAGAGCAATCCGGATTCCCAACAAAGATTGCCTGAAAATTTCCATATGGTTGTTCGCACATTTATCATCTTCTCTTTTTATATATTGAAATGATTGAAACCAGGTGCACTTCTGTTCGAAGTTTAAATTTGGTTAAAAACCAGATTATTTCACGTTTTTCGAGATAGATAGATGGTTAAAAAGTAGAGAGAGAAAATGTGTATGATTAGAAATTAATTTGGGGAATTGTGTAGTTTAAAATTTGATTTATAAACAAAAAAAATTCAAAGATCCGAACACATGCTAAAATGTCCAACATTTTTGAGGAATTATGTGGCGAAAAAGTGCGCAGTCAAATCAAGTGAAAATTTGCTAATAATTCTCTTCACATTGGAAGTTACAGTATGATAATTATATACTTTAAAATTTTCAGATTTAAGTCTAAATGTTCTATGAGGTGTGTGTCAATGTATTTCATCATGTAACAACCTGATGCAAGAATAAGGCGGTCTTCTATTTTTTTTTTTTTTTCCAAGTCACAATCATGTTCGTTATTTTCTATTCAGGTTCACAAGCAATTTACTGAGATTTGCCTTACTTTTTTGTTCCATAACTTCATATCTTTTAAAGTTTCAGGAATTTTTGTTTTTTGAAAATTCATAATATGACAGGTCCATTGTCAAATGTGTTCAGAATTACTAAATTGGTTGCTAGAATTTCACAAATATTTCCAGAAAAAGAAGCTGCTCACCCTCGATCGGTGCTAATCAGGAATAGAGGCACTTTGCTTGTTAAATACTGAAAATTTCAAACCCAATACTCTACTTCAGCTCTGCAGATAGTCCATTATACTCTTTCAGGTATGTAAGTGTAACTTACAATTTTTGCTTGATAATTGGACTGAGTATGGAGATTCTTAGATTTTTTTTTGGCAAATTGTACTAAAGCATCATTTATTTTCTTAATGATGCAGTATGTGTTGCAAATACCGTTAGAAATTCATGCTTATTGTTATAAATCTCGAGTTGTCTTGTGTATGAGCTCATCATTAAATTCTACTATTAAAACGAGAATTGATCGAGGGAGTTTCTAGTGAAGAGGTCAATTGTCTAAAGGTTTCTGTGTTTAGCTCAGTGCAGAATTTTTTGTCTTGTGACATTTGTAGCATAAAAATGGTGTTATTTAGCGTCTGTTTGATTTTCATTAAAACCTCATTTTAATGAGTGTTTGCATTTTGGTACAGTAAAACTAGTACGTGAAGAGATGTCGTCTGTGAAAAGCCATGAGCAGAGAGCAGTACCATTGAAACACGTGTCGAATGGATTAGCTTTCATCCACAGTCGAACGGTCAAATTAAATTATGACACGTGTTGACAATTTATTCAAATAACTTGCCTGCACCTTTACTTATGTGTTGCCAACAACCTATAATTTTAAAATATTCCGTGTATAGAACCCACACAACCTTCAAAATATGATTTGACAAAAAACTCATTAAAATGTTTATCAAACTGACGCTTGGTAAACCGAGACTCCTTGGATAATGGGTTATTCTACAGTAACCCCACCCTTACCCCCAAGCTTGTCCTCCCACTCACATGGGGGGCGGGGCCCGCTCATCACCCATGTGAGTGGGAGGGCAAGCTTAGGAACAAGGGTGAGATTCAAATGGTATTTTCCTTGGATAATAGTGCATACTTCCGCTGACCATGAGCAATCACCCCAGGAGATTTGATAGATCAATTTTTAGTCATGTTTCTTTTTCATATTATACTTATTAGGATTTAGTAATCAGTCTACCCTTCTTTTAGTACGTCGTGCAATAATTTTATGACGTAATATCAAATTAATGTGTTTGTTAAGCTTGCTTGGCTAAATTCTTACTAAGAAATGTGTAGTTAAATAATAGGTCAAAATTATGGTACTGAAACAATCTGGTTCCTTTTTCCCAAAGTTCAACCTCTTTGACTTCCGCTACAATTAAAATAAAGACGGACCTTGCTATATGTACTAACAAACTGTACTAACAATTATACTAACGGCTAAAAGACAAAAAATTTGAATGTTCAATTACTATGTTATCCTTCTAGTTATAATTCTTTTAGTTTTCTAATGTTATGTCTATATCTCTAATTTTATTATTTACATAAAATGCGTAATATATACTACTATATGTTAAACTCTTTTTCTTCAATAATTATATTTAATTCTTCAATTTTTTTCTCTAGATCACTAATTATTCTTCCTTTATTTACTATAATTCTAGTAAATTGTGAAAAATCTGTAAATGAGGGTTCTTTTATTGCATAATCTAATAAATTATAAAATATTCCTAAATCTTCTCTTATAATTTCTAATTGTTTAATTGTTTCTTCTCTTAAATACTTAAAGTCGTTTACTTCTGAAGGATTTAATTCTATTAATTGTTCTGAATTCATAAATTATAAAACTAAATATTTAAATTTAAGCTATAAATTCAAATCCTCTTCAAATAGTTAATTATTGGAATAGTAAAAACAAATTTTCAACATATGTAAAAACATGTAAGAGATATCATAAGTAAAATGACAAATTTAAAATTATGATAACAGTACTTGGATAATATCAATAAAAAAGACGATATATAATCCACCATAAATAATCAATAATATTTCTTTCTATCTATGGGTCCATCACGCTACTTTGTAAATCTGAATTTAAAAGATTTTTGACCAAATACTCTTCAGTTATTTATCTAAGTATTAAATACAACTCCATAGGAGATCGTTGCTGCTCGAAAGACTTACGTATTAAAGGATGCTCGAAAGACTTACTCCAACACTTTCTGTTTAACACTTAAACAAACACTTCAAAGAGGTTCAGCACAATCCAGTTTCGTTTCCTACCTCTGGATGTACTCTTTTAACAAAAGTTTTATAAAGAATAAACTTATGGAATCATAAATAAATAGAGTATTACTAACTATTTTATGACTTCATATATATATCTATGTGAAGTTTAGTTACTCATACCTTTTGCTAACTGTTTCTGGATTGGTTTGATGAAATAAAATTTTGAACGTAGGAATGAAAAGAAAGACAATAGATAGAGAGAATATAGATTTTTATTGCTGAAAACCAATATGATTCGGATGCTTAAAATGAGGAGAGACTCCTCCTTTTATAGTTGGTAAAAGCAAAGTTGGAGAACAAGATAATATTCCCTATCTTTTACATACTTGGCTAAGATTTAAAGTAGATAAAGTAAAGCTAAAGTTACAATAATTTTTGCTGCTTTTCTAAAGTTTTACATGGGTTTGGACCCCCATGCCTTGAATAATTCATGTTCAGACAAGGTAGACTTCATCTTCATTATAGTTGAGTAGGTCCCCACAATTATTACATTTGTGACCCGTTTCTACCTTCATTAGGTGATGTAGATATTCATAGGTTCCTTTGCTAAGATCCAAATTGCTAACAAGTATATTCTCAGCATATTCTCGTAATTTCCATAATTGACAATTAACTTGATTAATTCTTGCAATATTGTAGATCAATAATTTGTCATCATTAGATTCATATACCCAAACATTAGTTTGTGTAAGGGTATCCCTTAATTCAGTATACATTACTCTAAATCCCAATGCCCTTTTTTCTGGAATAGCTTGTATCTGTTTCTCTTTGTTAAATGATTTTATTTCTGGTTCTGAAAGAATAGCTTTGCTAGTTACTCTAAGTTTTACAATATGTTCTGCCCTTAGAAATTCTTCATCAATAAATTCTGAAATGGCTGAGTAAATCCTGACATAAATCTTTTCAGCTTTGGTAATTCCAAAATATGTTTTAACTGCCGCCTTGATAGAATTAGGTAATAATGATATTTCCTTCATATCCTTGCTAGGGTAAATGCACTGAATAAGTCCTTGGTCAAACAGTCCCCTGATTGTTCTTGGTTTTGCTCCTGGAAAAATAATTGCTTTATTGATTTTTTGATGGCTAATTGTTCTTAGCCATTCTCATTCTTTTGTCCTCTTGTTTAGATACTTCACATACTTCAAGAATGTCTCTAGTTTCTTCATAACTTTCTCCTTTTCTGATAGTTCCTTTGTTACGACTGTTGGTTTCTTCGCAGCTTCTAAAAAAGTTTCTTTAGATGGTTCAATAGTTTTGCTAATGGCTTTGGAAGATGAACTTCCAATAATTGATACATTAGATACTTCTTCCTCAATAGGAAGTCCTACAGATAAATTCTTCACTGGAGAGGATTGGGATCCTCCTTTGTACATTTCTTCAAGAGAATTAACCCTTGACTTGTAAAAAGCTAGTTCACTATTAATTTGTACAATCTGCGCCATGCAAGTATTCACATGGTTGAATAGTTGATATTCATTTGACCCATGATCAAGTTAATTTCTTCTACTTTCTTAAGTATGTCTTCCATGTCTTGATAAATAATCTGCAATAACATTGTCAGTACCCTTAATATGAATAATTTCAAAATCATAATGGCTAAGTTCTACTTTCCATCTAATTAACCTTTTATTTGCAATAGTTGGATCAATTTCTTTAGTTAACCAATATTTGACTTGTGTATTATCTGTTCTAATTTTGAATTTTGTAGTAACAATAAATAATTCAAACTTTTTAATAGCAAATTTTACAGCTAATAATTCATTTTCATTTATATGATAATTAGTTTGAGTTTGAGTAAAACTGCCACTAGTGTATTGTGCAATCCTTTCCTCATCCTCATTTGGATAAATATATTTAAGTACTGCTCCCCATGCTGTTTTGCATGCATCGGTTTCTATAATCCAATCACATTCTTTTTTGGGTAATTCTAATTCTGGTAAATCTTTACAAAGGTTTTTAATTTTTTGTACTTCTTCTTCTTCATCTTTAGACCAAGGTATCCATCTAGTTTTTCCTTTTAATATTTTTTGTAATGGGATTAAATGTTTTGCTAAGTTAGGTACATATTTCCTAATTTGGTTTACAAGTCCTAAAAAGCTTTGTAATTGTGTTTTATCTTTTATATGATTGTCAAATTCTTGTATTTTTGTACCAATATATTTTTGGAGTTTTATTCCTTCTTGGCTTATTATAGATCCCAAAAATTCTACATTTTCTTTAGCTATCTCCATTTTTGTAGCTGATAATATAATTCCATTATTCCTTACAATATCTATAAAAATATTTAGATGTTTTAAGTGGTCTTGTCTGGTTTCAGAGTAAATAAGAACATCATCAATATATACTGTAATAAAATGATAATAATCTTTAAATATTTTATCCATGTACCTTTGGAATTCTCCTGGATTATTTTTAAATTCAAAAGGTAATACATTCCATTCATAAAATCTTTGTGGTACCGTAAAAGCTGTTAAATGTCTAGATTCTTCAGTTAACATAATATGATAAAATCTTGATTTGAGATCAAATTTAGAGAAATATTTCTTTCCTCTAATTTGGTTAAATAATACCTGTTAGTTTGGTATTGGATATTTTAATTCTTTTGTATAAGTGTTTAACCTTTTATAATTAATTACCATTCTAGATTTTCCTCTTTTTTGTTCTGAATGTTTTATTACAATGAAGGCTGGACTACTATGTTTACTGTTAGATTCTCTAATAAATTTCTTTTCTAGCATTTCTTTTATGTGCATTTCAAATTCAGGTAATTCTTTTGGTGTATGTTTAATTGGTTTTACACTAATAATCTTAGTGTCATCTTCTAGTATAATTTCTGCCATATGTTTATTTATGTGCCATTTTTCTAAAGGATTATCTCTTGATAATTTTAATAATTTTTTTGTAATATTTTTTATTATTATTTGATTAAAATGTTCTTGTACTAGATTTATTCTATTTTTATTAGGCATAAATTGTGTTGTTTGTGTTAATTTTTGTCTATCCTCACCACACTGAGCTGCTATATGAGACATTTTTTCTCTACAGTAAGGATCATTAATTCTTATTGCTATTGCTATATGGTGACAAGGGGTAGATAAATGTATAACTTTCTCATTAATAGTTATTGGTTAATATTGTTTTATGAAGTTATTTCTTAATAATATATCTCCTGGCATATCATCAAATTAATATACATAAGGTATTTGTAATTCATATTTTCCTATTTGTATTTTAACATTCCTTACTACTTTAGTTATTAGGTTTGTGCTTCCATCAAATCCTGCAAGTATTACTATTTCTTCATTATCTTTTCTATTACTCCACATTTTTGGGGGTAATACATTTTCTTTAAATAAACAGGATGATGCTTCTGTATCAAACAATGCATGATAATTTCTCCTAAGATATCCATTGTAATTCATTTTAGTTAGTATATAAATATGTTCTCTTCCTCATTGTATTTTATTCATAATAACCTTGGTGTAACTAGATTCTCATTTTGTATTGTTAATAGCATTCTATCATCTTTTATGTAATATGGTTTTACTTGCTTTAAGAAGTCTGTTCCTAATAGTAATTCTGTATTTACCTTTCTTGTATGTTCTACGTACATATTTATGATTATTTTATTTATTTTATTTATTCTTATTGGTAATTCCACATAAGTATCCATGAGATGAATATTTCCAAAATAATCTTGTATTTGAATTAAATTATTTGTTACTTTAAGTTCTAAGTCTCCTATTATGTTTTCTTTTATATGAGATACAGTTGCTCCAGTATCTATTAATATTTTCTGCTCTTTCCATTCTCCATTTATTATAATTTCTATCATAACTTCAAATTGTTTTGTCTCATTTCTTTTAGATAGATTCATTCTTGATATTTTTTATGTATTTTTGTCATTATTTGTTTTTCTGAATCATTTTTATTTTCTATTTCAAGTAATGATCTTGTACTAGTATTTCTTCTTAGGCTAATTGATCTTCTTCCAAATTCTATTTGTGGTTTATCCATATTTACTAATCTTCTAGCTTGATTGAAATCTATTTCTATATCTTCTGATATTGTCATTCTTGGATTTTCTTTAGCTGGTTTGTATTCCAATAAATTTTGAAATATGGGTTCTATTATATGTGTTCTTGTAGCATTCTTAATTTTTACTTCATGTTTACTAGTAAAAGCATATATTGTTCTAATAGTTAAACTTATAGTTTTACTTCCTGGTTCCATATCTATCCCTCTTAACCTGTAATATAATGTTAAGGCTTTATTTTTATTTTGTTCTCTCATATTTATGCTGAACTTTGGTCTTATTGTAAATTTTACTTTTTGGTACATTAAGGCTGTGTTTGGTAGAAAAGATGGAAAATAGATGGTAGGAAAATATTTTCTAGGAATTGATTTGGTTGGAAATTATTTTCCTGGAAAATGTTAATTGGAAGTGTTTGATTAGATTAATTTTCCAGGTGAAAAAGTGGGAGATTTTTCAAATTTTGTTTTTTGATTGATATTATTTTCCATGGCAAATAATCAAAATTTAACAAATTTAATAATTTTTTTGTTAATTTTTCACTCATTTGTACTTGATAATAACAATGTTAATTTCTGGAAAAAAAAGTCAATTAACAATAATAAAAATGATCAAACGTGACGCAAAAGAATTTTCCACCTTAGCTGAAAAATATTTTCTCAACAAATAGGTAAGAAAATATTTTCAAGGCAAATGAGGTAGTTGTGCTTTAAATGGTTTGATGAGATCCCAGTCGGGGAATCTCGTCGAACAACGCGGAATAACGAAAATAAAACCTAGGAAAGATCTAGATCAGATTTGACGCGGAAAATAAACAAGAATTAAAACTACTGGAAAGATAAAATTGACGATATGACATTGACCCAAGATTTACGACGCAAGAAATTGACGATGCGGAATCGAGATCCAAGGTTCTCGAAACACCACAAGGACTTGTCAATTTCCTTGATAAGATTCTAATTGGAAACGCCACAAATATTTTCACAATATTTGATAAGTTTGATTTGTTCTCGAAGAACACCAAAGGGACTCCTCAACCTTTAACAAGAGAATCCTCTCTCAAATATTATTCATAAACTCAAACTTAACTTAACTGTTACAATGAATGGAAAGAAGTATAAATAAGCAAAATAACCTAGCATCTAATTTACTTAAAATAGAATTCTAATTAGACTAAATTCTAAAATAGGAAAATAACCTAAAAACTAAAAAAGGAATAAAATAATTAAAAATCCTGAAAATCTGGCCGCTACTCATTTACGGCCGTGAAGAATAACGTTACGGCCGTAAAGGCCTCTCGGGTCCAAAACTGCTTTAATAGTTACAGCCGTAACTTTCAGACTTACGGCCGTAAGCCTGGTTCTGCTGAAATTCTGCAATTTCCCTCGATAGTTGATTACGGCCGTGATAATAGCTTTTACGGCCGTGATTAAATGAGTTACGGTCGTGAAGGATTTCAATTACGGCCGTAATGCCTTTTCTGCACCAATTACTTCGATAACTCGGCTCGGCTTGATCCGTCCCTCTTTTAGGCTCAACCCAAACATAGAACTTGCTCCGTTTTGCACGTAGATCATTGTCATATTGTCGATGGCTCGATTTCTCCCTCCGATGCCTGGTCCGGATCATATCATACTCCCTCTCTTGAAAATTATTCGACCTCGAATCCATTTTTGGTCGGCTTTTCAAACTTCCCCTACTTTTCCGGGCTTGATGATCATGTTTAAGCTTCATGCGATCTTTTAGACTTTTGGGCTACCCATTTTTCTCCTTCAACTTTCTCGGCTTTTTGGACTGCTCATTTGTGCCAACGAGTTTATTTCCTTTTTTAAGCCCATCGTTTGACTTCGGTACCTGTAAAACAGTTTTTAAAGAACTGGGGAGGGGTGTGTTAGCGTGAGTAAGTGCAAATAGACTCATTTTTGTGGTAGTCTCTCTTTTCTTTTGCTTTTTGCATTCAGTCTCTCCTTTTTCTGAGGTTTGAACCTCAACCCTCTTTTCTTTATTTTTCACTCCCTCTCCTTTTTTCTGAGGTCGTGGCCTCAACTCTCTTTTCTTTAATTTCCACTATCTCTCCTTTTTCTGAGGTTGTGGCCTCAACTCTCTTATTTTTCCCCTCAAACTCACTTTTCACCTTCAACTGATCTTTCAAGGCTTCAGTTGGAGATAGTGGCATTAGAGTAAACTTTTTTCCCCCTTTTACCAAGCTGTATCTATTCGTATACCCATCATGTAGCACAGCCCTTTCATGTTGCTAAGGTCTCCTGATGCGAACCCCTTTGGTGATTAAACCAAAAATTCCCACAACAAAATTGTATCAACCAAAGAAAGCTAAAATAGGTAATAAATGAGGAATCTTGACCCAAGTTTAACCTAACCAAAATTCTAAGGAAAGTTAACCCTAGTCCAATGGAGAGATTCAGACAAATACCAAGACTTGTGGAATGAATATAAACAAATACACAAGAACAAACTCTCAATATATAAGTTGAAATAAATTCCAAGAAAAGTTACAAGGGAAGAAAGGATTTACCTCTCTCAAATGCTCTCAATGGAGTCTTCAATGTTCAACCAAAACTATCTAGGGTTTGGGCTTTACAAAGTATATACAAGAAAGGAAAGACAAAAAGTTTGGAAAATTGCACAAAAAACTCCGTTTTTACATTCGGGAAACTTTCGGTCGACCAGGTGGTCGACCGAAATGGCATTTTCGGTCGTACGGAGGTCAGTCGAACCTGCCTGAGGCTACGTCTCAAAATCCTGCAGAGTTTCTGTCGACCGGAGGAAACTTTCGGTCGATCGAAATGTCCTGAGCTTCCAAACTTAGGTAATTGACCTCGATCTTGCTCTCTTCCATGTGGACTTGATTTCGGAGCTTGAAAATGAATCCCGCCATCGACTCTTGGACCTCTTTAGCCTTGGATCTTGTCATGGGCCCCACCGGTATTCTGATAAAGGGTTGACCTGTTTGACTTTGACTCGATTGATTCCCTGGATTCTCATCATCCCCTCCCTCTTGAAAAGGATTCGACCTCGAATCTTCACCTGCATCAAAAGGGGATAAGTCAGAGACGTTAAAAGAAGCCGATACATTGTACTCACCAGGAAGGTCAAGCTTATAGGCATTGTCGTTGATTTTCTCTAGGATTTGGAAGGGGCCATCACCACGTGATTGTAATTTTGATTTTCTTTGAGTCGGGAACCGTTCCTTCCTCAAATGCAACCATACCCAATCACCGGCCTCAAATGTCATTCGTTTTCTACCTTTGTTGGCACTGGAGGCATATTGTTCATTCTTCTTCTCGATTTGGAATTTGACTTTCTCGTGGAGAGATTTTACCAACTCCGCCTTTCTCTTCCCATCTAAACTACCTCTTTCATCAATAGGTAACGGAATCAAATCCAAAGGAGTTAAAGGGTTAAAACCATAAACAATCTCGAATGGAGAAAAGGAAGTAGTAGAATGAACACTTCGATTATATGCAAATTCAACAAAAGGTAAACACTCTTCCCAATTCTTTAGGTTGCCCTTAAGGACGGTGCGAAAAATTTGTGTTAAAGTTCTATTAACCACCTCAGTTTGGCCATCGGTTTGGGGATGACAAGTTGTTGAAAACAAAAGTTTAGTTCCCAATTTCCCCCACAGGACCTTCCAAAAGTGGCTAAAGAATTTAACGTCCCTATCCGACACAATGCTCCTAGGAACCCCATGGAGTCGCACTATTTCCCTAAAGAATAGGTTGGCGATATGAATGGCATCATCGGTTTTATGACAAGCAAGGAAATGCGCCATTTTACTAAACTTATCTACAACCACGAAAATGGAATCACTGCCTCTTTTTGACCTAGGCAATCCCAAAATGAAGTCCATAGAAATTTCCGTCCAAGGTTCACTAGGGACAGGTAGGGGTGTATATAATCCATGTGGTTCTACCTTGGACTTGGCCTTCCTACAAGTTATGCACCTAGAACAAATTCTCCCAACATCTCTACTCATTTTAGGCCAAAAGAAATGTTCTTGTAGGATTTTCAAGGTTCTCCTTACCCCAAAGTGACCCATTAATCCCCCGCCATGGGCCTCCCTTACCATCAACTCTCTCAATGAGCAATTTGTCACACAAAGTTTACCTTCTCGAAACAAAAACCCCTCCTGCCTATAATACTTACCAAATCCAACCCTCTCACATGATATAAATATACTAGCAAAATCCGCATCATGCGCATACAAGTCATTAATGCTCTCAAAACCCAACAATTTAGCACTCAAGGTAGTAATAAGAGCATACCTTCGAGAAAGGGCGTCGGCTACCACATTCTCCTTACCTTGTTTGTATTTGATGACATAGGGAAAGTTTCTACGTACTCCACCCATTTGGCATGCCTCTTGCTCAACTTCCCTTGCCCCTTCAAGTGCTTCAATGACTCATGGTCGGTGTAGATGACGAACTCTCTAGGCCACAAGTAGTGGTGCCATGTTTCTAACGATCTTACCAACGCATAGAGCTCCTTGTCATAGGTAGGGTAGTTCAGGGCGGCTCCACTGAGCTTCTCGCTAAAGTAGGCAATTGGCATTTTCTCCTGCATCAAAACTGATCCAATACCTGTGCCTGAAGCATCACATTCAATCTCAAAAGTTTTATCAAAATTAGGCAAGGATAAAACCGGGGCGGTGCACAATTTGTTCTTTATTTCATTAAAGGTCTTTTCTTGCGCCTCCCCCCATTTAAACCCAACATGTTTTTTAACAACCTCGTAAGTGGTGAAGCTAGTGTTCTAAAATCTTTGACAAAACGACGGTAAAAACTAGCTAACCCATGGAAGCTTCTTACCTCGGTGACACTTGTGGGAGTGGGCCATTCCTTAATGGCTTTGATCTTCTCCTCATCGACCTCTATTCCCTTAGTACTAACTACAAATCCAAGAAAGACCACACTTTCCATGCAAAAATTACACTTGTTGAGGTTAGCATACAATTTTTCTTCTTTTAAAACCAAAAGTACACTTCTCAAGTGTTCAACATGCTCATTCAAATTTTTTCTATAAATCAAAATATCATCAAAGTAAACTACCACAAATTTCCCAATGAATGCACGCAAAACATGGTTCATTAATCTCATAAAAGTACTCGGTGCATTAGTGAGACCGAAGGGCATAACCAACCACTCATATAAACCATATTTAGTTTTAAAAGCGGTTTTCCATTCATCTCCTTCTCTCATCCTAATTTGGTGGTATCCACTTCTCAAATCGATTTTACTAAAAATGCAAGAACCATGCAACTCATCTAGCATATCATCTAACCTAGGAATGGGGTGTCGATACTTTACCGTTATGTTGTTAATGGCTCGACAATCGACCCACATTCTAAAGGTTCCATCCTTCTTGGGCACAAGTAGCACGGGAACGGCACAAGGACTCATGCTCTCACGAACATATCCTTTACTCATAGACTCCTCAACTTGTTTTTGGAGTTCCTTGGTCTCCTCCGGGTTGCTTCGGTATGCCGGTCTATTTGGAATGATGGCTCCGGGGATGAAATCAATTTGATGCTCGATGCCTCTAATGGGTGGAAGCCCACTAGGCATCTCCTCCGGGAAGACATCCTCGAACTCCTGCAACAAAGAAGTAGCTAAAGTGGGGAGAGAAGTGTGAGGGTCGTCAAGTGTAAGGAGGGACTTCTTATACACCATCAAAAGAATAGAATGATTTTCTTTTAAAGCTCTCTCCACATCACCTTTACTCGCATAAAAATTCATTCTTTTCTCAATTTCTTTTGCTCTCTTTCTTTTTTCTTGCATCCCCTCATTTTTTTTCTCACTATTTTTTTCCCCTCTTTTTTTTTTCACTTTCTTTTTGTCCCTCACTCAACTCCATCTTTTTTCTTCTTCTTTCTTTTTCCTCCTCCTCCTCCTTCTTGAGTTTCAATTGGTCCTTGTAAACTTCTTCCGGACTCAAAGGTAGGAGTGTCACGGGTTTTCCATTCATTTGGAAACTATACCGATTTTTCCTACCATCATGCAATACCCTCCTATCATATTGCCATGGTCTCCCCAATAATATATGCGTAGCTTGCATGGGCACCACATCACATAGTACTTGATCCTCATAGGTCCCTATGTTGAAAATAAGTAGTACTTGCTTGCTTACTTTCAACTCACCATAATCACTCAACCATTGGAACTTATAAGGATTAGGATGTGGCATTAAAGGTAATCCCAACCTCTTGACCATACTAGTGCTAACTACATTGGTGCAACTCCCCCCATCAATGATGAGATTACACGCTTTGTCCTTCACAAGACACCTAGTATGGAAGATATTCTCCCTTTGCTTAGCCGCCTCATCCACCTTGGCTTGGGTGTTGAGAGACCTAATGGTGACTAAAGACTTGGGTGGACTAACAATTCCCTCCACCTCTTCTTCCTCGCCATCACTATCTCCTCTACATGGCATCCCCTCTTCGTCCTCTTCATCTTCCGAGTACCACTCCCCATTTCTAATAATCATCACCCTATTGTTAGGGCACTCTCGAGCATAATGCCCCCGTCCTCTACACTTGAAGCATTCTATATCCCGACTCCTAAAGGTTGTAGGAACAACCTTTGGTTTATCCTTGAGGAAGCTAACTTCCTTTCCCTTGGAGGTTTCAATATTGTCCTTAAGTGGTGCCTTATCAACCCTTTCACTCCCCCACTTAGACTTCCAATTGGAACTAGGACCCCCCAAGAATTTTTCTTGTCCCTTTCTTTTAAATTGCTCATTCTTCTTCAATTGAGCCTCCACTTTAATAGCCATGTGGACCAACTCCTCCATCTCCACATAATGGTGTAATTCAACCACATTGGCTATCTCCCTATTCAACCCACTCATAAAACGAGCCATAGTGGCTTCTCTATCCTCCTCTATGTTGGCCCTCATCAAAGCTTTCTCCAACTCCTTGTAATAATCTTCAACCCCTCTTGTTCCTTGAGTAAGAGTTTGTAGTCTTTGATAGAGCCCCCTATAGTAGTGACTTGGTACAAATCTTTTTCTCATAAGTCTCTTCAATTCATCCCAAGTATCCACACTACCCTCTAAATTCCTTCTCCTAGTGAGTAATAAATTATCCCACCAAGTTAAGGCATAGTCGGTAAACTCCACTACCGCTAACTTAACCTTTTTATCCTCGGAGTACCTATGACATTCAAAAATCAATTACATCTTCCTTTCCCACTCTAAATAGGCATTCAAATCACTCTTCCCATGGAAAGAAGGAATTTTCATCTTGATACTACCAAGGTTACCATCCACTCCATCCCTACCCCTAAGGTTCCTCCCATGACCTCGACCAACTCCCCTCACATTCCTTCCTCCTCTATTCCTACCCATGTTCCAATTTTGGTCACTACCTCCTTCACTCTCCAATTCATCATCATCAACATCATCATCCTCATACTCATCCCTAGGCCTTCTCCTATCACCCCTCCTAACATTATCATCCCTTGGGGGTGGAGCTTCCCTCCTAGTTTCCAACCTTGTTAACCTCCCCTCCAATCTTCCCCCCATACCCGCCATGGTAACCGTGAGAGCGTGTATCATATCCCTCATCTCTTGAGTTTGTGCATTAGAATCTTGTCCACTCGAAGTATGTGTACTAGCCATGGAGTGTAAGTGTGCAAGTGTCCTCACAAATTTATGTTTGCTCGTGTTTCACTCAATTAGGCTTTTTCCCTCTAATGAGCTCACCACTCTTGCCTTTTACCACTCCTCACCTTCTTACCCAAACTTTCCAAGGAACGTAATTCAACTAAATTGAGAATTCAAATCTTGTGTAGCACAAATTCCACAAACAATAAATGAAGCAAAAAGGGAGGATTGACACAATAGCAAGTAGAATTTAGTTGCTTGCTATTATACAAGGAAGTGAGGAATTGAACTTGACCAATAAGATTTTCAAGGGTATAGTCACAATAACTTGATATAAGACACAAGGAATTCAATTGGGAATGTGTTCGGTAGTTGAATGGTAGGTTTCAATACGAAAACACTCTTTGAAACATTTTGTCAAACACTTAGGATGCAAACTTGAATAGTTTGGAATTTTCAAGTGTTTGTTCAAATGTATTCCCAACAAACTTACAAATTGATAATAACAACAATGCCCAATATGAAGGAATCATGAAATATTCATGGGGAAATAATTTCCCCTAATTTTTTTTTGTAATTTTCGTTTTTTTTTTTTGACTATCAAGAACAACAACAATGAATGTAAAGATAGGACTACCAATTTTAGAGCCAAGCTCTGATACCAAATGATGCGAACCCCTTTGGTGATTAAACCAAAAATTCCTACAACAAAATTGTATCAACCCAAGAAAGCTAAAATAGATAATAAATGAGGAATCTTGACCCAAGTTTAACCTAACCAAAATTCTAAGGAAAGTTAACCCTAGCCCAATGGAGAGATTAAGACAAATACCAAGACTTGTGGAATGAATATCAACAAATACACAAGAACAAACTCTCAATATATAAGTTGAAATAAATCCCAAGAAAAGTTACAAGGGAAGAAAGGATTTACCTCTCTCAAATGCTCTCAATGGAGTCTTCAATGTTCAACCAAAACTATCTAGGGTTTGGGATTTACAAAGTATATACAAGAAATGAAAGACAAAAAGTTTGGGAAATTGCACAAAAAACCCCGTTTTTACATTCGGGAAACTTTCGGTCGACCAGGTGGTCGACCGAAATGGCATTTTCGATCGTACAGAGGTCAGCCGAACCCGCCTGAGGCTACGCCTCAAAATCCTGCAGAGTTTCGGTCGACCGAAATGTCCTGAGCTTCCAAACTTAGGTAATTGACCTCGATCTTGCTCTCTTCCATGTGGACTTGATTTCGGAGCTTGAAAATGAGTCCCGCCATCGACTCTTGGACCTCTTTAGCCTTGGATCTTGTCATGGGCCCCACCGGTATTCTGATAGAGGGTTGACCTATTTGACTTTGACATAATTGATTCCCTGGATTCTCATCATCTCCCCAACAGTATGTGACTAATTTGCATTGGCACCACGTCACAAATTACCTCATCCGAATATCCACCAAAAGAAAATGTCACTAAAGCCTGTCTCTTTACCTTAACTTCCCCTGACTCAGTCAACCATTGTAATTTATAAGGCGTTGGATGTTTCGTTAAAGGTAAGCCTAATTTTTTCACCAACATTGTACTAACTACATTAGTACAACTTCCCCCATCAATCACCATGCTACATACTTTATCATTCACTAAGCATCTAGTGCGAAAAATATTATCCTTCTGCCCTTCCACATTATCCAAAGCATTCACCTTACGCCTAACGCTAAGAGCATGTCTATCAATAATTGACTTATCCACCAAAACACTTTTAGCCCCTTCATTATCATACCTAACCTTTTTACGTGGACAATCAAGTGCAATGTGACCCCGTTCCAAATATTTAAAGCACTTAACATTTTTATCCTTAAGAGGCTTGGAATCAAAATTATTTTTACCTTTGGTTGTCGGTTCCTCCCTCCTTTTGTGAACATGATCACTACTCTCCCGTTTTAATGTCTCTTTTCGCTTCAATGGCCTTTCATCCATCCCATCTCCGTACCTAGCATGACATTCACTCTTACTACTCCTCCTAGTCATAGAGTCCGCCCGCGATTGCTTCTTTTTCAATTGGGCAATCATCGCATCTCTTTTATCCATCCTAGCTATTACCTTCTGAAATTTTGCTTGCATCTCTACCAATAATTCAACACCCTGCTCCAATATCCTATTCCCTCTTTCGGGGCGTTTGTTGTCACCCATTGATGAAGATCTCTCCTCGAGAGACATGAAAATTTGGAATATGGGAAAATTCGGAATATTTGGGATTTTATGATTTTTTTTTTATAATCTGCCAAAGAATTGGACTACGAGTATGGCAGAAAAAACGGAACTGGATTTGGACGAAAAACGAACAAGAAAAACACTTTTGAATTTTTGAGACTGACTCTTATGGATCAAACTGAAGAAAATTATGACTGACACGAAGAACGCGAAGAACACGAAAAAGTCAAGAAAATCAAGAAACGCAAGAATCTGAAATAGATCCAAGCTCTGATACCAGATGATGAGATCCTAGTCGGGGAATCTCGTCGAACAACGCGGAAAAACGAAAATAAAACCTAGGAAAGATCTAGATCATATTTGACGCGAAAAATAAACAAGAATTAAAACTACTGGAAAGATAAAATTGACGATAGGACCTTGACTCAAGATTCACGACGCAAGAAATTGACGATGCGGAATCGAGATCCAAGGTTCTCGAAACACCACAAGGACTTGTCAATTTCCTTGATAAGATTCTAATTGGAAACACCACAAATATTTTCACAATATTTGATAAGTTTGATTTGTTCTCGAAGAACACCAAAAGGACTCATCAGCCTTTAACAAGAGAATCCTCTCTCAAATATTATTCATAAACTCAAACTTAACTTAACTGTTACAATGAATGGAAAGAAGTATAAATAAGCAAAATAACCTAGCATCTAATTTACTCAAAATAGAATTCTAATTAGACTAAAATTCTAAAATAGCAAAATAACCTAAAAACTAAAAAGGAATAAAATAATTAAAAATCCGAAAAATCTGGCCGCTACTCATTTACGGCCGTGAAGAATAACGTTACGGCCGTAAAGGCCTCTCGGGTCCAAAACTGCTTTAATAGTTACGGCCGTAACTTTCAGACTTACGGCCGTAAGTCTGGTTCTGCTGAAATTCTGCATTTTCCCTCGATAGTTGATTACGGCCGTGATAATAGCTTTTACGGCCGTGATTAAATGAGTTACGGCCGTGAAGGATTTCAATTACGGTCGTAATGCCTTTTCTGCACCAATTACTTCGATAACTCGGCTCGGCTTGATCCGTCCCTCTTCTCGGCTCGACCCAAACCTAGAACTTGCTCCGTTTTGCACGTAGATCATTGTCATATTGCCGATGGCTCGATTTCGCCCTCCGATGCATGGTCCGGATCATATCATGGTTGTACCTAAGAAAATATTTTTCAAGGCAAATTTTTCCAACCAAACACCCAACAAATGCAAAAGGTGGAAAATATTTTCCATGATTTGACATTTTCCTGGAAAATAAGGCTCTATCAAACACAGCCTAAGTTTCCTGTTACAATGCCTATTAGAGCATCTTGTACTGAACTTACAATTCTATCATCCATAATATAGAATTCTATAGGTGTATCTATTCCTTCTCTGAAATAGGCTTTTGCTATAATTTGTACGGCCCCTAAATATATGTTCTTTATTTTTCCTTTTAGTTCAGGATTCAATAGGTTTATTTCTTGTCTTATAATTTCTTCATTTATTATAGATATTAATGTATTTCCTGTAGTATCTCTTATGTCTATAGGGTGACTATGGTTTCTTGCTACATATGCTATTTCTTTGTTTTTCTGCCAAAATGGTAAATTAAATATTTCTTTTGGTTTTACATCTAATTTTGATTTTAAGATATTTTCATACATTTTAGGATTAAATATTAATCTTTCATTTAGTTGTTCTTCATTTTCTTCTAATTGGTATCCATATTCTTTAGATGTACCTTCTTCACTAATTTGTCTAATCATATTTATATATAAATATTCTTCTTCACTTGATTCATTAGATTCACTTTCTTCTGAAGATTCTAATTTCATTATTGTATTTATTACTTCATGTTCTTCTAATTCATAAATTTCTTCATCTTCAAGAATTTCTTCTCATTCTTCTTCTTGTTTAATTGGTAATAAGTTGTAATTTTCTTTTTCTATTAATGAGATATACATCATATTTGTCTTTTTATCTTTCTTAGGACATTCTGGAGATATATGTCCTATTTCTCCACATGAATAGCATTTACATTTTCTAGGATTTTTATTGTATGTTTTTGTTTTGTTTTGTTTTTGCCTTAAATATCTCTTATATGGTACTCTATACCTTTTAAATGTTTTATTATATGACTTTTTGTATTTATTAAATTTATTAAATTTGTTTCTAAATTTATCTTTTCTATAATATTTCTTTTTCTTATATTTTCTTTCTAGATGACATCTCCATTGTGTTGGTTTATATTGTAATTTATCACAGTATAATGATTTTTTACTTGCTTTATGGAATTTTATTATATTATTTGTTTCCATACATTTTTCTTGTCTCATTTCTATAAATTGTATTCTTGCTCCTAGACTATTATTACTTAATGATATTTCTAATTTTTCCCAGTCCTTAAATAATTCTAAATTCCATGGGTTTGATAATTTAAAGAATATTTGGTTCATAATTTCCATACCATATGTTTCCTGATTATATTCTGCCTTTTCAAAATATTCTCTAAATTCACATTCAAATTGTTTAAAGTAACACATATCACATATTGATAGATTTTCTAATAAATATCTATTTCTTAGTCTTGAGCTAATTTTGGTATCTCTGTCTATTACTAATGTATATTCTCTTTTTAATGCATTTTCATATCTGCTTAAAGTAGTTCCTATTTCATCTTGGTCATTTCCTCTAACTTGTCTTATATAAGTTTCTGTTAAATTTCCCCACCATCTTGCAGTGGTTCCTATAAATATATTTTCTACCATTAATTGTAATTGCTTTCCTGTTAATTCTCTAGTATAGGCCATCATAGCCATAGATTTCATCCATAATTCTAATTCATGATCTACATCTTGCACACATCCTAAATCTATCCATCTTTCTTCTGAACTAATTTGTGTTTCCATACTTCTCCATGGTGTATATTCTATAGGATAATTTTTACTTGGCTTAGTGTAATATTTTTGTTGTGGTATAAAATTATTTGTTTTAAAATTTGTGTTTTGTCTTTGATTCATATAGATTTCTGGTGTATTTTGTGGATTAGTATTACTTGTATTTTCTTTTTTAACTTGGTTAGTTCCTGGTTGCTGTATATACTATGGTGGATTTTGTCTTGCTGGTATTAAGGTTCTTTGTTGTTCATTCATATTAATTTCTTCTATTTTAAGATTTTTAAATTTTTCTATATAATCTTCTTCTGTTATGTAATCTGCTTCACCTTCTTCTTTAGGATTTTCCATAAATTTTTCTATTTGTTCAGTAATCATATTTATTCCTAATCTATTGATAGCTTTAAATTCTTTGTCAGTTATTATTCTTTTAGGTTTTCTTTTTTCCATTTCATCATATATTTTTGTTATATTTTGGTTTATAATTTCAATATTTTGTTGTATATTATCTAATCTTTTATGTAAATCATTTTTTCCTATTTCTTCTTCTTTAATTGTTTGTACCATATTTATTTGCTCTATAATAGTTTTTTGCTCTGTAATTTCTATTGAGTTTTCATATACTCCTACCATATTTCCTATTTTATTTATTTTATCAGTTATTTGCTTAATTTGGTTTTCTAAGGTTATCAATTGTTTTGATAGGTTATTTACATATTGTTTTACTTCTAATATTTGTGTGGGTATATTTTTGTTTATATCCTTATAATCATTAGTTATTTCTATCATTTGTCTTATTTCTAATGGTAAATTATTGATAATTTCTTGAACTTGTTCTGCATTTTTTGCTCGTTCTAAATTTTGTTCTGTAGTTTTATCTAAACTTATTCCTAATTTATTTTGTAAAAATAAATTTGTCCAATTTAATTGTTTATATTCTCCAAATCCTCCTTCTCCTAATAGTATAAATGGTATAAATTTTTCATATGTTTCAGTTATTAATGGCCAATGACTGTTATTTGGTAAATCTTTAGATTTATAATTATATACTCTAGGTTCAATTATTGGTAATTTTTTAGACATTTTTCTAAATATATTTCTAAGTATAACTACTAGCTCTGATACCACTGTGGGTTGGATCGTGAGATTTTATTTGCGGAATTATAATCTTTGTCTTATTCTTCTTAAAAATCTTTCTTCAAATTCATCCATATATCTAATATCTTCTTGTCTAATCAAATTTTCTTCTTTTAATCTTAAATATTCATTATGTTGTAATACTAATCTTTTAATTTCTCTATGTTTTTCTATGGCAATAGGATCAGTATTTAAGTTTCTTCTTATTCTTTCTAATTCTAAATATTCACTATGTAAACTTCTAATTAAATATTTTCTTCTTTCGTGAAGTATATGGGGATCATAAACAGGCATAATATTTTTTAATTATGAAATCAGTAATAAAAATTTTAAAGTAATTAAATTTTTAGAATTTATTATGTGTTAAATTTAATAAGATAATATGTGAAATAAGATATTAATTATATTTTTAGCTAAAGGTTAAAATAGGTATTAATTTATGTTAGTAAGTTGTTAGTATCATTTTGTTAGTAAGTGTAGCTTTATCCAATAAAGACATGCACAATAATTAAAGATTCAACTAAAATGGTTATTTATTGTTCTGATAGAGGGTTTTCAAACTAATTTTCAAGGTAGGGAAAAAAATAAAAACTAAAATATACAAAAAGAATCTACTCAATGTACTCATCTTGGTTCATGTGGACCGAACGAAACTTTCATGACATTGAAAAATTTCAAATCCATGAAGGGTTTGGAATTCTCAAGCATTTTGTCTCCATTTTTTTTAAAGTTTTCAACCCCGAGGTTGGATATCGGGAATTTTTTATGGGAACGACCACAACCTTGAAGAGAAAGTTTTGATTTCACGATGATATTCTTGGTTTTCTAATTGAGGATTTTTGGAGTTAAGCGTTCTTTAGAGCGTGATAGAGAGAAATCAGATGGGAGGCACATAATGGAAGACTAAGGGTCGATTTTGAACAAAATGTCGTGTTAAGTTGGCACATAAATACAATATTTTTAAGGGTTTTCTTCATTTTCACCTGTTCGAATTTGATCACCTCAATTTATTCTTGATTAGTTCCTTTCTATTCGCCACAATAATTTTGGATTTTCTCAATTTTTGCCACTGGGACAAGGTTTGAGATCACCAAAAATCCACGTTCTTCATCCCAAGCGCTTGAGCAAAAGTACAATGTTGCAGGGTGGAGAATTGTGAATAGTGTTAGTGTTAATTTTATATTATTGACATTTCATATTTTTCACGAATGTGTAATTTAAGAAAACTTGATTTAATTACTAAATACGTGTATTTAGTAATTTATTAAATTTAGTTAGATTCTGCAAATATTTATTGAAGAAAAATATTTCTTATTTTCGAGAAAATCATTTTATTGTTGGAAAGATAATGATCAAGAAATATTGATATTGATTTCGAAATCTTGATATTGTTATTTTGGTAAAATTCTTGATAATATATTGTGATTATTCTTAACACTCAAACTTATCCAATATATGGTAAGTATCTTATTGATATGGTCAAGAATATTTCAATCTTATCTTTGCATATGATAAGATTATCATCTTGATAAGGGTCGAGCTTATCTACACATGAAAAGATTTGTTGGACGAAAATCTATACTGTGAAAATCCTTGATAAGGTCGAAAATTTAATGATATCCTATTTTATGGTAAGATCTTTTAAGATTTATCATTATCCTTGTTTATGGTAAGATTTATTTAAGGATAATTATCTTACATTTTCTAATTGTCTCTCTGTATTTTGCAAGTATTAGAGATCTTGTGCAATAAGGAAATTTGGGAGTCAAGTAAACCTAATTGCACTTTAAATAGGAGGAAAACAGGATGTTTTCACAAGACGTGAAAAGATATAAAGTTCGTGTGGAGCTTATCAATATACACGTCCACTTTAGAAGTCTTGAACCTTTATCTTCGTGTGGTGCAAAAATAATTAAAACTTCAATTGTGTTGTGACTTCAATACTCCGAGAGGAGGATTCAATCACTTAGAGAAGAAAAGAATTTCAGCGTGAAGATCAAAATGGAGGTTTGGATCAAGATCGAACCGGAGTTCGTGTTGCTGAAAAGTGTTGCAGAGTCAAAGAAAATTACTAAAGAGTGGTGGGATGCCAGCTCACATTACATGCCACAGAAGGATCAGGGAGTGATCTATTTCTTGGATGTTTGATAAAGTCTATATGTAGATTTATCCTGTAGTTTAGATTGATCTGTATAAACTCTTTCCTTATATAGTGATTGGTTTTTGTTCGTAGGATGTGAACCATGGGTTTTCCTGTTAGGGTTTTTCCCACGTTAAGCTCAAATTATTGTGCTCTTGTCCATTTACAATTCCGTAGAATTTATTCTTGTTGTTTACGTTTTACTTTCCAGACGAATCTGCCTGAGCAAGATTCATCTTGTACTGCGCTAAACAAAACTTAACGATTTACTGTTAACTGATTACGGTCCAGACTTGTCTGTGACAATCTGTTTATACAATTTAGACAACCTCAAAATTTCAGTTAGAATTAATGTACAAGCCCAATTGTTGGGCCGGACTTTACAATTAGATAAATTAATATGATTAATTAATCAAGACCCATTAATGGTCCTATTGTAAAAAGGGTTAGGGTTTTGAAGTGCACATATTAATATGTGCACTATTGTAGAGAAATCATCTGAGTCGCTTTTCTGTAATTTTCTAGCGTAAGATTTTTCTCTTGCTAGCACAAAGAGAAAAATCAATTCTCTCGAATCCATTCCAATAGTTGGAGATTGATGGAGTTCCAGAATCAACTCGCTGTGTAGATTTCTGTTAGAGGCTGGACAATTGGACACCTGGTGGTGACAAGATTGTACCTCATGTTTTAGATTTCAGATTCACGTCGTTCATCAAAGGTATCATCTTTATCACAAATTCTATCTAAGTGCAAGGTTGATCTGGACTATGGTTTCGAGTTTGTTTAATTTCAGCTGTGCATCTATGTATCGAAACCTTACAGTGGTATCAGAGCCTACCTTGTTACTTGTTAGAATTTGTTTAATTCTTTGATGAATTCAATATGTTTGAATTAATTTTTCATGCTTTCTTGTTTTTGAGAAAATTATTTTTCTTGATCCAAATTTGATTTGAGAGAAGAAAATAATTTTGGGTCGAAAAATGGACCGAGAAATCAGTTGGGAAAAACTAGGCGGCAACCGTCGACAGAGGTGGCTGTGGTGCGGCAGCATAGCTGCAAATTAAACTCTGCCGCGCTGGTTGCTGGCAGCAGCATTCGCTGCAACGTGGTTTTGTAGCGGCACCTGCTGCCGCTGCGGGCTGCAACGACACCTGTTGCCAATGTAGCAGCAAGTTATGTCGTCGCTGTAATTTCGGATGCAAAGCGAAGGTCGCGCTGTTGCAGCATGGCTGCTACATAGCAGCGCGAAACGAGAAGTCGTCGCTCAACAGCGGCGGTTCCCATCGCGTGATGATAGGTTGCGGCGCCAGTTTCGGCACTGCCTATACCGGAAAAAGGAGTAAGGTTTCTGGCAGTGGGATTTGGGGGCGGGAGCCTCTCCTGCAATTTACGAAATTTCAAGCCCCAAGTTGCAATTTTCGGATTATGGTTTAGATTTTTGGCGGGGCTATTTTGTAATTTATGAAATTTTGAGCCCCTGTCTGCAATTAACTAATAAGGGTCAAAGTTTTATTTTGAAAGGAGAATGGGTCAGAATGCAATTTTTCAAATGGAATTTTAAAATGGATCTTAAATTGAATTCTCAAATTGGTTTGACCAAATTTAAGACTTGGACCAAAATTTTAATTTTGACTCAATTGAAAATTTTATTTTAAAATTCACGACTTTCAAATTATTGTTAAAATCGAATTTTAACAAAATATATAATTTTGACCTTAAATCTAATTTAGTTTTATTTAGGTATTTTATCACAAATTAAAATGTTAATTCAATTTGCCATAATTTCAGAATTAGAGTTTGGATTCTAATTTGGTGTTTAATTAAAATTTAATTTTAATTAGATTCGATTTAATAATTAGTTAATTCGATTAATTGATTATTAATTAAATCTTATTTAGGATTTGATCATAAATTCAATTAGCCTTAAAATCTTGAAATTGGAGTTGGACTCTAATTTAGTATTTAATTAAAATTTGATTTTAATTAAATAAACTCGTCAATTAAAGTAATTGATTAATTTGATTAATTAATTACTAAATTGAATTTTATTTTATTTTATTTTAGGAGTTTTATCCTAAATTAAGATGTTAATTTAATTTGCTCCTTTTGGAATTAGAGTTGGACTCTAATTTGGTATTTGATTAAAATATAATTTTAATTAAATAAGACCCGCTAACTAAAGTTAGTTAATTAATGTGATTGATTAATTATTGTTCCGATCCATTTTATCTTAATTAGATTAGACGACCTAAATTTCTAGAAACTTGAAATTTGTTTATATAATATTAGATATTATATTATAATACATTTATATGATGAATGTGTATTTAGTGGATGGTTATGGACTCGATCCATGTGATTGGTTGGATGGTTAATTTATTCTGTTTTTGTTGGTTGAGCCTGCGAGCCTATTATTATTTAATTGGTCTTGCGTGCTTATTATTTAATTTATTTGAGCCTGCGAGCTCTAGTTTGTAGATATGGGCATGAACGTCCTTTGATATGGGCCTGTGTGCCAACTAGTATAGGATACAGGTTGGAGTTGGCCACAAAAAGACAACTAGTATATGATATAGGTTGCAGCAGTAGATGGAGATTATTGCATTTAGCATTCGATGATCGAATGCAATGTCCCCCAGGAATTGACCAACTAGTCATCTTCATGACTCGAGAAGACTAGATAGATATCGTCCATAATCATCCATAATATTATTATATGTATGATTAATTGCATGGTTGATGTTAGTTAATATACATAGGAATGATGAGACAAACCCCTTACTTAATATTATATTAAGTCATACGCTTCCCATTGCTATAATGAAAAATCAGAGTTTACTATCGATGTCAGCTTGTTGAGTCACTCAAGGCTACTCAATGGTAGATATGTTTCTCATTATGAAGTATCAGATACTTCTGAACAATGGGTCAGACTTAACCAAAATAATATCTTTTTTGAGTCAATCAAAAGTGATATAATTTTGGAAGTAATTTATTAAATTCGTATTAATTGGTTAACACAAAGTGCCTTCCATTGTTATAGTGAAAAATCAGCATACGCCCTCGATGTGGTTTCTTGAGTCATTCAAGGCTACGAGTGGGAAGGTGTGTTTATCACTATGAAACATAAGATGTTTCTGAACAATGGGTAGAATTTAACTGAAATCTATCTTTTGTTGAGTCACTCAAGGAGATGAGATTTTGGAGGCACAATCAAGTAAATACTTAAGATGTGTGGGACAAAGAGTTGTCTACTTGATGATCTAGGAGTCACATGGAGATGTGATTGATAAGAGTATCTACTTGGATATTTTAATTACAGTTCTTATGAAGAACGAAACTTCCACTTCATGTTTGGACATGAAAATTATTATCCTATTTAATTAAGAATAATAGTTATCTGTTAACTTAGATGGGATAATATGGAAGTTGGGTAAATAACAAATAGTCTACATTCTGAATATTAATAAGGCAAAGAAGATGTCACACTTAAATCTGACACTTGACTTATTCAATTAATAGAGATATATGTATATCTTGTCTTGGAGGTAAATTGATAAGTCAATTTTCTTGGAAAAAGGAAAGGTGGGATAGTTGATCCACTGAGCCTGTTACATTCGGATGTAAGTGAGCATATGTCGAGTGGTCTTTAGTTATTATTAGATAACATTGACAGTCATTGTTATTTATAATGCAGTTTAAATCTGAGAGTTTGAAAAGTTCAAGTAATACATATATAAATTAGAAGGCCAAAATGAGAAAAATATTTAAGCATGTAGATTTGATCAAAGTGAAGAATATTTTAAAGTGATTTGACTTCAAGGTTATGTTATGATAACATAATTTTCGCATAGATAACTCTTTCACAGACGTCTTGACACAATGACAAATTTGAAAGGACAAAAATTGCAATTGATGCAATCATTGATGAAGCCACACAAAATCTCCAAAACAGTTTTTGTAGCTTTGCACTGAAAACTTTATATTACACACTTAGTCGTGTTTTATGATAATCGGTTAATGAAAGTCCATATAAGATATAGATTTAAAAGGTCTAATCTTTCTCGCGTTAAGATTTAAGATCTCAATACTTATTAGAAGTATACCAAATTTGGATAAGTAATAGCCTTAGTCCAATATGTATATTTTTGGATATCCAAAAGATGATTGGATATTATTTCTACATTCCTATTGAGAAAGAAAGTCTATCTCGAGTTTTGTCAATGTCTTAGAGAAACAATTAATCTAAGAGAGGACAGTAGGAGTAAAAGTAGAACATGAAAGAGTTCATGATTACACATATATACTCATCCGATTAAATAAACTGGAATACGTGCTTGCATTAGATGAGACACAGATCAATGCTTGGGACACGATCGGTGTTCAGGACGTGGTGACGACTGAGAACGCACTAGCTCAATGTAAAGATATTAGGATCATGTATTCTATATTGAGTTACACATCCCTGATTGCTGATAATGTATTAGTCATCAAGGATAATGAACCTATATTTACATAGAAGTTAAGTCAAATGTTGACTAAACGAGATGGGAGGAAGCCATAGAATCCGAGATAAAAACAAAGTTTTGGAACTTGTTTGATTCGCCTGAAATGGGTAAGACCCATAGACTGTAAATGTGTTTACTCTGAATCAATTCGGGTTCTGCTTGCGGTAGCAATATGCTATAATTATAGGATTTTTGAATCCTTAAACATAGTATACTAACTATAAATATCTATTATAGATTAAAGCAAGCCTCACAGAGCTAGAATCTTAATTTTGATGAGATAATCAAAATGTTTGATTTTATCAAAAATTGAAGATAAAGAATGTTTGTATATAAAAGGTTAGTGGGAGTGTTCAATATTTCTTATACTACATGTAGATGATATATTATTGATCAGAAGCTAAGTCTCTGACATTTAAAGTGAAAGTGCAATTATTTTGAATTTTTTCATGATGGATTTGAGAAATAAGACCTTCAATTTGGGAACCAGAATCTATAAAGATAAATCTGGAAGGTTGTTTTGATTTCTCAATCCACGCATATAGATGTAATGCTAATGGAGTTAGCATGAATGAATCCAATGTAGGATTCTATCCCAAAAGTTTTGGGTTAATCTTCTTAAAATAGTGTTTAGAACATATATTGAGAAAGAACTAGATGGAGAAGATACTTGATTGTTTGACAATAAGATCTTCTTAAACGAGACACTATGTACGACATTTTTTGTATTCTTGAGTACTTGTGAAGCACTAAGAATATGATAGACACGAGGAGAAATGTAGACTTATAGTCTTTAGGTATATAGATTCCATCATTCAGTCCGGAAAAAGATGAAGGAAATATTCAGTCTAATTGTTAATTAACTCATAGTAGTGGTGTGGTCAATTTGAAATGGTTTAAATAAGAGAGACCGCTAACTATACAATCGAGACCAAATACATAAGTGCTTGTGAAGCAATCTTGATCGTTAAGTTCATTAATGAACTATAAGTGTTCTTAGCATTGTAGCTCCAGTAATGAGTATTGTGACGACAATGGAGTCATCGCGCAAGCGAGGGAATTGAGTCTCATCGATGATCTGAGTATGTATTTAGGGGATACTATCTTATTCGAAAATTGTAAAAAAAAAAAAAAAAGAATTCATGCCCACTAACCTTGAGAAGGCTGAATATGTGAATAGTCACATATTGAAGATCCACCTGTAAAATCATTATCTCAACGGAATATGATTATCATATAAACTCATTATGTATAGGATACATGAGTTATTGGATCTAGTGGGAGAATATTAGCGTCATGCTCTAAATCCAATCATTGAGATAGCATAACACATATTAATATTGTTACAATAAAGGAAGATCTATTATTAAATTGAGTTTAACTCATTATTTAGATAATAGAGTCCGTTTAATAAGTTTAAGTAACTTGTAAGTCACAAGGTGTTGTGACTGTGAGATACAAGTCTTTAATATTTTATTCTAAAATTTTCCCTAGTCGAAGTAACAACAAGATACAGATATTGTTGTTGCAGTTAGATTAGCATGTGTTGCATTTCTTTTTTATGAAGAAAGTAGCTTATCTCACGAGCTAGAATGTAGAGGGACATTCAAATGAGCACATGGATGTATTGTTAGATGAACAAAATATTGGATGACCCGCCTAGAGATTCCACATGAATAACTATCCAAGCGTCAGTGGTGAATCTCTAATACGCGGTTGTGGATTTGGTCCTTTGACTTGAGGACTTTATAGAATCTTATATGAGGATTAATATACTTTGGCGAGCGTTGATGTTGGCTCTTGAGAGGGAGTCATCAGGATGACGTTGTACGGGTATAGTGAGAGTCATATGAAGGTTGTGTATGTCCAATATGAGGATTCGTCACTCCTGGGTAGTAGGAGATTATAACATGTATTTCGCTCACTTAAGTTGATGTAAATTCCTCGGCTGGGGTGAAGTTATGAGTTGAAAATGTGTTTTTAGTCATAACAAGATCAACTAAGATAAGAAGTGAATAACATAATTGGTTGAAATGAGATTGACGCTATCCATATCTCTTAACCAATTGGGTTATATTGATGAAGTGATTATATTTCCACGGTAACCGCACATGAAATGGTCTTGTCATGCCACATGACTTTTCTTTTCACATGGATTGCCTTGACATGTTGTTAGATGTCAATTTAGGACGGCACGTGAATTAATCGATCTTGGTGAGTCGATGATGAATTAGAAATAGAGATTTAAATTCATCTTATTCCAATCAGATTGGAATAATAATAACACGACGTTTGCCATCGTGAATGGAACCTAATGTGTCACACACAAAAGGCGAGAATTGAATATCTGGAATCGGATCTTGTCCAAGTGGGAGATTGTTAGAATTAATGTACAAGCTCAATTGTTGGGCCAAACTTTACAATTAGATAAATTATCTTGATTAATTAATCAAGACTCGTTAATGACCCTATTGTAAATAGGGTTAGGGTTTTGAGGTACACATATTAATATGTGCACTATTGTAGAGAAATCATGTGAGTCGCTTTTCTGTAATTTTCTAGTGCAGGATTTTTCTCTTGCTAGCACAAAGAGAAAAATCAATTCTCTCGAATCAATTCCAATAGTTGGAGATTGATGGAGTTCCAAAATCAACTCGCTGTGTGGATTTCTGTTAGATGCTGGACAATTGGACAGCTGGTGGTAACAAGATTGTACTTCCTTTTTCAGATTTTAGATTCACGGCATTCATCAAATGTATCATTTTTATTACAAATTCTATCTAAGTGCAAGGTTGATTCGGGTTGTGGTTTCAAGTTTTTTTTTTTTTAATTTTCACTGTGCATCTATGTATCGAAACCTTACAAATAATACGTTTGTGATCCTAGGTAGGAAGAAAGTTCGTAACTACATCGAAAGGGAAACAATTTTTCTTGAAGAACACTAGTTGTTTCGCTGTATAAAATGACTTGCTGTCAGAATCGGTTAAAACTTATGATCTATTACACTCGATTTCAGTTTTTTTGATGTTAAGGTTAATTTATATTTCTCTCAAGTTAAAATGTTCAAGCCTTGGAACACCAAGGTTCAACTGGAACAAATTTTATCAAAAAAGTTCTGTCCAGCACATAGCTAAAGAGTGAGTGATTTGACTAGGAATAATATATACGAACCTTATGGGATAAGTCTTATCCATTTGTTTTGGAAGAGTCACCAGCAGCGTATACTCAGACTTTTTATAGCACTGTGACACAATTTCTATTTTTGCCTAAGGCCTGTACGAGGATACGAGAACAGTGCCCTTGAAATTTTATTTATTTATTTATTTTTTAGGAAGAAGACCGAAAAATAAAAAAAATACTTAAAATTTTATTACAATTGTTCTCTACGTATTTTCATACTTTGAAAACGTTTTATAATTATATCATTGTCAATATTAAGTGTGATTGTGATCCACATTGTAGACCAAATTGTGACTATAGCATTATTGTCTCAATATTTGTTACATCAAATTTAAGAGTGTCACTCTTAACATCTCCAACATTATACCTGACGTGACACATATCTTCAATTTCAACATCAGTTTCTTCAACCCTTACATTTCTAACTTCATTTTCATTACTTTGCTTATCAGAAGAAAAAATGGATTTACGCTTAAAATATTTTTTCAAAACTGATACAAACAAACAAATAAATAATTGTAAACACATATTAGCTCTAAAATCTCAAATAATCTATTATAATTTTAGGAAATCAGGTAATGACTATGTTCAAGAATCAACTGATTTTTTTTTTTTTTTTTTTTTTAAAAAAGAGGTCGAATTTTTATTGAGGCACGTGTCCCAACTGACCCCTATCTGGGTCCGACCTTGATCACCAGATTCTTCTGCATGTAACTCTATTACGAATAGTAGGGAGTGGGTGGGCAAAATAATCAAATCAAATTAAACCAGAGCGAAATAAAAGATAATGATTTCATCTTAGATTTAACAATCATTTGATTTTGATTTTCATTCCAAAACCAAGAACCAAATTCATTTTTTTATGTATATATTCTTTTTCAAATCAGTGGGTATTTGTTTCACCAAAAAATTAAAATATGAAATTATAAATATGATATGGACAAAAATATTATTTATCATATATTTTACCTCATTTCCTATTAGACAAAGATTTTAAATTCAAAATTTTAATTCTAATTCATTTATCTTTTTTTGAATTGTAAACACACATTTACACTGCTTTACATGCACTCTTATAACACAGTCATTGTTGCACTCCTTAATCATCATCAACAGCGTTGATGTTTATTTTTTAAAATTTACGTATATATTACTAACTTATAAATCGATGATATATTTTAATTCTATTTGTCATTTGAAAAAATTAGGTAACGGAACAAGAATCAAACTAATTCAAACAAAATTAGAACCAACTAGCTTTGTTCAAGTTTGATTTTTTATCTTTGAAAAATCAAATGGTTTCATTATTAAAAAAATTATCGGTTCATGATTCAGTTCGAATTAGAATTAAATGGAATTATGCAATACATTTATTACATGTTCCTATGCGAGAAAATAAAAACACAAACTTAATTAGTTTTGTTGAGCTATATTCTCGAGTACAAAAATGTTGAATAAACTAAAACATCTACAAGACCAAAATCAAATTATTGAGTGCACGTCCTCATGTCACATTTCCTAGTGGTAAAGGAGAGGGATGGAAAAGTGCTTAGCGTAGTCGGATATAGGGTTGAAATTCTGAAAATAAATTTGGACTATGTGGTAAGCGGGAGTTATGACTTACCACACCTTTACCCTGACTCTGGAAGGCATAATCTACAATTAATCTCCTTAGCTAATGATTCATGACAGAATCGATTAGGATCCTCAAGATGCGGATTCCACCTTTCAAATTATGGAGCGCACGAGTTGGATTTTTTTCGAATTATAAAAAGAGTTATTCTTACCAAAATTGATTTGACATCAAGTACTAGATTTTTAAGTACATAATTGAGAAATATCAAATCATCCATCATGTCGTATAATCTTTCATTATTTTATAAGAATTTAACATTATGCAATTAGAAAGCAAATTTGGACCAGATTGTCAAAACTCGGAGCACCTGATCCTGACACAAATTAGGACCGATCCAACTCGTGGCCATCCCTAAGAGCATCTCCAGTCACATCATTTATTGTACAATTTACATCAAAATGGTGCATAATTCAAACTATTTTTTGAACCCATCTCCAATCACATAAACAAAATTTTACATCAAATGTAAATTTTATTATTCGTCTCTCAATTAATTCAAAGTGTAATACATTAAAATAACTTCAACCACACTAAAAAATTAAAAAAAATTGTAAAACAAATAAACAGATTAATGAATTGATGACTTTGGCATTCTGGTAAAATAAATATTAAAATCTGCAAAAAATGAACGGATTAATGTATGGCATTCTTGAAATAAAAAAAATTGAAAAAAAAAATAAAGAACATAATAAAAAGATTAACGACATTTTTGTAATTCATTCAATGACAATTTGGTAAATAATTGATGTCATTTATGTAATTATATCATCAACACCAAAATGAACAGTAACATGCCAAACTGTTCAAAGCACCATTCCATTGGAGAAAATTTTTGGACCAACTTAGTGTTTTTGGTGTTTTTGATCCATGGTTCTAGATGGTCTAAGTTGATTTTCTTTACAAGGTAGGTGATGCGAACCATAAATGTCAAGCTCGTGGATAGCATGAACTTGGTTTTTTAAAGTTTTATTGAGGTACCCTAAAAACTAGCGTGGCCAAATCTAATGTTGGCCGCACCGAACTCAACTTAATATTAGAACATCATCTATATCCATATTATATAAGCACATAAGTGCTCTTGGTATTTAATAGATGTGTCAATCCGGGTGGTCCGACCCGGGTCGACCCGCAAATAAAAAGTCCGGTAACATCCCGCTTCAAAAAAAGCACTCCCGCTGCGGGTTACGGGCCGGTTACGGGGCATCCCGCAAATTTTGAACTACAGCCCAGGCCCGTCCGCTGGCCCATCCGGGTCGAGCCCATGTGGGTCGCGGTTTGTTCTGATTTGGCCCGTATGAATAAAAACATAGATTTTTTCATATTTGTAACAAATTTTTTGTCAAGTTTCTAAATACAAAATGATTAAAATGATAAATTCATATTTATACCATAAAATATTTACATAGAATTTAAAATTATAGTTTATGTTATATGAATTACTTCTAAATTTGCAAATTTAAATAAAATATAAATAAATAAAAAATAAATGATAAATGTATTTCTAATTACTATTGTCAAAAAACATTATTTTTTTAGCTACTAGGGAGAAAAAAATAAGAGAAAAAAATAAGATTTTACTTTAAAAGTTGTATTAGAGTTTCTAAAAGAAGAGATATTTTCAATGTTACCATATTTAATAAAAACAATTTATTTTTTTTTTATTTTTACGGGCCAGCGGGTTAACCGCGGCCCGCGAAGGTTTGACCCGCAAAACCCGCGGTTCACAACTTCTTGACCTGTGAACCGCCCGCATGGGTCATGGGTCGGCCCGCGGTCCCGGGTCAATCCGGGCCGATTTTCACGGGTCTGGTCGGCCCGTCCGTCCGTCTTGACACTTCTAGTATTTAGAAACTATAAATGTAATTGTGATGTAAATTGCACACGTAAATATTTAATCATTTGGTATATATATATATATATATATATATATATATATATATATCTTAAATATATTAAAAGAGTAGAAGTGTCCGCACAGTGTTTCAATTTTCGACCAAAACGACGTCATATTGATGACGTCATTATATCTTTCTTTTTTTTGGGACACTATACTGCCATTTGCAAACCTAGATCTCATTTTCTCTCCTTCCCTTCCTTTCTTCTTCACCCGACGCCGCAGCAATCTCTCGCCGCAGCAATCTCTCCTTCTTCTCAAGGTGAGGCTAAGGGGATGGGAGAGAACAGTGTAATTTTTCGACCTGTACGACAACGTTTTGGTCTTGAGAAAATGACCCAGTTTTTTCACGCAACAGAGATAAGACAAATGTGAGATGGAATTCTGAGAACCTCATTTCTCACCATCTCTCTAACCCTCTAACCCTAAAAGGCGTAGTTTTTGATCTCTCTCTTGATCTCGATCTCTTCCAATTGCAGCTCCTTCCCTCTAGCTTCGCCATGTCGCTAGAGCACCATATCTCGCATCGACTGTGTGCTCTTTCTCTGTGTAGTCATCTCATCGGTTCTTCTAGAGTCATCGCTTTAATCTGTAAGTTTCTTCTCAAATCCATCCAGATCTCATATCAGAATCTTCCATTATTTCTTACATTTCTCGTTTCCCTTTCGATATTCGGTCGAGAGCTCTCAAAATCAGGTTTTGTTTTCGATCCTACCGAAATTCATCGCTTTAATATGTTAGTTTCTTCCCAAATCCATTTAATTTTATTGTTTTTATGTCGTGATTTGATGTTCATCTATTATTTTGTTGATTTTTTTATGACAATTTTTTTGTTGTGTATTGTCACAGACTCACAGGATCTTATAATGGCAAGTTCCCATACCAACAAAGAATAAAAATGCAAATGAAGATATATTTTTTGTGGGTTTGGAGTTTGCTTTTATTTTACTTAATTTTCTTTTTGTATAACTGCGATAATGTGAACAGATTTTAGTAAAAATACAGATGAATCTCTATTCTTTATAGAATTTGGATTTGGGCTGAGAATGTGTGAGATATTTTTAATTTTATTGTTTAAGAAAATCAGAAGCTAATTAGAATCCAGAATTAATACTTATTTTGCTTAGCCCAATTGGGACATGTGATCAGATTATCATTTTAGAAGATATATTTTCTGGAAAAATATTGCTTCTAGATAGAGCACTTGCTGAATAACAGCTTCCTCCTTCCTCTATATGTGTGTATACGATACCCCGACTGTAAAGGAACTGATGTTTTAGTGTTACTGAAACCATTGATTACACTTCCTTTTTATGTTGCAATATTTGGACAGTTGATTTAGCCGATTTGATGCAAAAAATTTCTGTAAAATTTTCCTACTGCAATAACCTTAGGAGCCAAACCAAATTTTTATATGGCGACATTTTACAAGGTGAGCTCATGTCTCAACAATGATCTAATTTATTTGTTTGCTTTATGGGTTATGTTTTCCTCATAATGCTCTTAACATTCGACCTTCTAAGGTGCACCATCAATTCTTTGGATGGCGTTGTACTTGTAATCTTAAAGCTTGGAGCCCCTTTTTTTATGTTCTTTGCCCGTCATATTTCTTTCATATGGTCTGTATATATTTCTTTGATATTTTACTAATTTCATTGCCACGATCTATTTTCGTGAATTATAAAGAACTTTTGATTTTTTGGAAAAGTTTGATTGATCTTTCTCCTTATATAAAGCCAATCGAGTGTGTAGTTTTTCTATGAAGTAAATTTTTATGTTAATATTTTTCAATTTTGTAATTTTTGTTATTGTTTGTTATGATTAGTTTGATCATTGGTTATCATTTGTTTATTTTATGTTTGGCATACTGACATCTTTTAAAAAGAAATGACCGTCAGGCTAGAAAGATTTTTATGGCTGCAATTAGGTTGTTTAGTGCTTATTTAATTTGGAATTTTATGTTCTTCAGTTTTGTAGTAATTGCTTAAAGTTTAAAAATTGAGACTTGCAGTTGGGATTTCATAGTCTTGTACAACTGAATACATGAAAATCTGTCTTGTTATCTAGCTCTCCGTGCCAAAATAATTCCAACCAATTGATTTATGCCAGTTAACTTTAACCTTATCTCTTTCATTTTGGTATAGAATGTCAGACATTCAAAAAGGGAACTTGAGACTTCTTAAGCAGCATTAGTTTCTCTAGCCTTCCATCTTATCTATTGAAGAATTGCAAGTAGGTAGGCATGTATAGTTTCATATCATGAATTTAAGAGGCGATATATTTGTATCAAACTTGATTGAGTTGTTGAAAAATATGGATTTCTCATGTATCTTTTGTGAAACACATACATTACACAATTGAAGTATATTTATATTGTTACTGTAACCTTGATCATGAGCCTTTGCATGACTTGGAAATTTCTTATATATGATAAATTATTTACTCTTCTTCCAATAGCAGTTGACGCTTGACTATTAATTTCTTTTCCTTTTATGGCGACTTCTCCATTTTCAGCTTTTTTCTCAATATTTATTTTCCCATGTTCAGAATGGTTATGATGCTATGCAAGCACAGACATTGGCCGGTGGTTGTCAATTATTACAGGGAGTGGCAAAACTACCAATATGGTGAACAACTTTCCTACTCAAAGCAATACCAAGATATTCAAGCATATATATACTGATGGAAACCTAATTCCTAAATGTGTGGTTCCCTAATATTTTCTTAATTATTATTTTCAACTGCTTATTTAGTACTAATACATTGACATTAAAATTGAGTTATCAACTTTTTGTTTTAAATGTTATATTATTATGTTCTAAATGCTTTGTATTGTGTTTCAATCTTATTTGTTATTTTTAGGATCTTGTTTAATTATATCATCATGTATACATTACCTCAAAATAAGTTTTTTCATCTTTTTGGACATGTTTTTATCTCAATGTCAATGAATCTAAATTTACATAAATTGTTGAATCTATAAAATACATAATTAGAAAGAATTAACGTGCATCGCACGTGCACAAACTAGTATATATATATATATACACACTTTTTTAACCACACAAAAACTTGTATTCAAATTGATTGCAACAAATTGCAAGCAAAATGAAAAACAAAATAAAACAAATCTACTCGATATGATCTACTATTGTAGCAAGAGCGAATTCACGGGCGCCTCCTCATTCCCCTCTTGGGCGTGAAGCGACACATATCATATAACTCACCCCAAAAAGTTGCTAAATATCTGACAATATGAAAAATTTAGAAGTTCTTCTACATATATATATATTTGGAACATGAAAATGGAACTTATTGAGGTGGGCCTGGACATTGGGTGATGAAAATGTTGGTCACTTGCTTTATCACATGTATGTAAACCTTTTCATCATTCGACCAAGAAATGACACGTCGACAATGTCCCATTTTTCAAGTTTCAAAAAAATATTTACATAAAATTATTTATTAAAAAATTTCAGAATCATGAAACTTATCGTGTTCAACATTATATATATATATATGACTTTGTTCTCTTGAGCGTTGTGTTAATTGCATTTTTATACACTTTTTATACCTTTAAATTAGCATATTTTGGAACATCTTGAGCAAATATCTACTAATTTATGCATATTTTGTGTTTAAATAGGTTAATATCCAAGTTGAGGCCAAAAACCACAAAAGGAGTGAAGATTCTGCTGAAATTCCAAGTTCGGGGACCATTTTGTCACTTCCAGGAAGTTTTGGACAAGCAGTGCAATTAACCAAGAGACCAAATTGAAAGATTCCAAAACTCAAGGACCAAATGTGCAATTTTAGAAAGAAAAGGACAGGGAAGCATGGGCAGATGATGGAGGGTATGGGAAAAGGGCTGGAACGTGTTGTACTGCTGGATGGGCTGCTGGAAAAACATATACATATATACATACACACTGAGATAGAGAAGAGAACTGCAGGGAGGAACCGGGGGTGCTAGAGGGCTGGTGACAGAAGCCCAATATTGCTGGTGACAGGAGCAATAACTATCATTGCCTGAGGCTACTACTACTGCTGAGATAGATAGGGAAAGAAGAGGGGAAGACTGCTGGTGACAGCATCAGTGTGAACCAGAATAGACATAGATAGGAGAAAAGAAAAAACCAGACAAGGGAGAACCGGGTGATTCATGCTGGTGACAGTAGCTTGAACCTTGGTTTACTGCCTTGCTGTATTTGTTCAAGTTTTACTGATTCAGTTGATTGCTGATTTTATTTTACTGCTAAAGGCTGCAGTAGGATTTGTTACTGCTGCAGTTGTTAGGCTGCTATAAGCTATTTCTAATCTGTTGGTGCGAATTAACTGCTGTTGCTAATACTGCTGAATTGCTGCTGCGGAATGTTAAGGAAATCTGCTGGAAGTAGTGCTGATTGCTGGAACAGCCTGCTGATCTGATTTTGCTTCTGAGACTGCCTGCTGCTTGTGGTGAAGTTCTGAGTTGCTGCTACTGTTGCTGGGAAGCTGCTGAAAGCTGGAAGGTTTCTTGCTGTTGCTGCCAAGCTGAGGCTGCTGCCAACTGCTACTGCTGTTAATTGCTGAGAAGAAGGTTGCTGAAGCTGTTGCCTGTGTGCTGATCCGGAACTGATTTGCTGGTTCTTGCTGCTGATACTGAATTGCTGCTAGGGAGCTGAACAAAAGGACTGCTGAAGCTAGCTGCTGTACTGATGCAGAGATAAAGCAGCCATAACCATAAGAAGCAGCTGGCTGGTGACTTCAAGTCTGGAAATGCTGGTTCATGCTGCCAGTGCTGAAGGATGCTGGTTGCTGATGACAAAACACTGCTGCTGGTGGCCGGAGTGATACACTGTAAGAGGATGGACGGGCTAGAAAGGCAGGGACTGAAATGCAATTGCTTGATAGTTGGAGGACCTTGATGCAAATTTCAACAATCTTCAAACTCCGGGTTTTAATTTTAATGCTTATTGTTATTTTTATTTTCGAACGCATGTTTAGCTAAGTTTTTCTAGTTGGGATGATTGATGGAATTTTAATTGCACTTAGTTATTTTTATAGTTATTTACTTATTTTGTGCTATTTAATTTCATGCATTTTAATTATTGCCGTTTAATTTCAAGCACTTTAATTTATGTCGTTTAATTTTGCGCGTTTAAATTTAAGTTTAATGTCATGCATTTATTTTGAGTAGTTAGTTTTATTTACAAAACTTGAAAATCAAGTAAGTGTCGTTTAAATGAAATCATGAATCCCAACTATTTTAATTTATCATTTTCCGCATTATCTTTAGAGTTTAGAATTTACTTGTTTAAATTTCGCATTCAAAACCAAAATCAAAAACTTTATTTTGCGACTCTTTTGTTAAAATTAAATTAACTAGCATGTGTAATTGAAGTATACATTCCTCGTGGGATCGACAACCCGGACTCAAAAAGTCCACTTTATTACTTGAACGCGACCCGTGCGCTTGCGGTACACGATTTTAGCGAACAAGTTTTTGGCGCCGTTGTCGGGGAATGTTTTTACTTTGATTATACTCTAGTTAATTTATTTTTAATAATTTTTATTTTTGTTTTGTTACCTTTGATTTACCTTCACAATTCTAATATTTCTTGTGTTTGGATTTCTTTGTATGCATATCTGATTTTAGTATTGGCAAAATAGGACAAGAATTGCAATGTACAATCTCAACATGGGTGATGAATACCAGCTTGAAGAATATTCAAGTTGTGAAATTTGTTATCAGATACATAGTAATGGACCATGTTTGTTTTCGGGCAATAATATGTTTCAGTCGAAGCTTCTTAAGTTTAGACTCTATTTGAATTGCCGAAAAGAAGCAATTGACACATCTGATCCTAATTACTTGTTCATGTTAGATAGTGTACCAGATGATTGGGATGCGGACATTACTCTTGTGGGAAATGGTCCGCCATTTTTGAATGAAAAGGTACTTGCGAAATATTACTATGAACTTGCCAAGCTGGATGATGATGATATGCCTATAGGAGATACCGTATTCTGGGAAGCATTTCAAATGTGGGGGTATGATCCACTCGTGGGGATAAATAGGAAAAACTTCTCATTGCCAATGGATTCATTTGTTGAATTGATCATTCAATCCGAGGAAACATCAACTGTTGTAGATGAGCTTGAAGAGAATGACACTTTAATCACACAAGAATCACAGGAAGAAGTGAAAATTAATGAAGAAGAGAGCAAATCAATTTCTCTCAATTTCATTGATTGTCCAATAACCGATTTTGTGATTAAGCCAGTTAAGGAAGTGCAAGTCTATATAGTTGAGTTTGAATTGAATGGATCAGGCAATTTCAATGACTATGGACAGGGCAAGGTGCAATTTTGGATAATTATTGAGAAGTGGAGCAAAACCAGAATAAGCACAATGGGCAAGAAATCAAAAGCTTCATTTAAAGTGCCATGAAGTGCTTATGCGAAAAGTCGAGCTTATGACTTTAACCAAGCGCTTTTTGGGAGGCAACCCAAATTTCTTCTCTTTTGCTTTACTTGTCATTATTTACTTTATTTCTTTACTTTCTTTTTAAGTAATTGTCAAACTTTTGTAGGTAACAATTTTTTTTGAAAATCCTAAGTAACATTGTCCTCAACAAGTTTGGGGGTGAACTACAATCGACGAAAACTTAGGTCAAATTCAACATCACAAACAAGTATTGAATCAGGGAAGTTTCACTACCTCTTTTCTTCTTTACATATTGTGTCTATTTTCACATTGAGGACAATGTGTAATTCAAGTTTGGGGGTGTTGACTTCATTTTGCATTTTATCATGTTAGATAGCCTTGACGGCTTAAGACATTGTGATGTTTGATTTTGTTCATTTTGTTGTGGATATTGACATGCTAGATAGCCTTGTCGGCTCAAAATGATTTGATGTTTGGAATTGCTGATTAATTCACGAATTATGATCGAATATGCTACTTGTGCTTATTTTTAACTTGCTTATCTATGAGTGATCCTGAGTTCTCTTGAGCACAATAGTCATAACTAATTGTTGTTGAGGTTTGGAATCTATTGAAGGTTGGAAAAATTCGTGAAGTAGACTTCATTAGGTTGTGAGCTTGTATTTTCAATTTTTATCAACCTATCCAATTCCTTCTCAATGCTATTAATCTCTTGATCCTTTGTGAGACAAGTTTGGGGGTGGTTGAACCGGTAAAGGAGACGGTCTAGACGTGTAGTGATTCCATGCATGCTTGATCTAAATTTGTGTGGAGTGTTGTTGACGTTAGTATAAGCTAAGTGATGACCAAATGCTAGAAATCTAAGCCCATTTTAATTATTGCATTACCCTATCTCGTAGCCTTTTTGACTCGAGTAATTAAGCCCGTAGGAGTATCTTGAAACTTGGTGCCTTAAGTTTGAAACTTGGGAGTCATCGGCCTAAAGCTCGCTACATGGGTCAATTAGAAAGCTTAATGAGTAGGGTACACACACACACTTGTTAAAAAAAAAAAAAAAAGCACATCATCATCATTGCATTTGCTTAATAAGTTTACCTCACTTCGTAGCCTTTTTGACTCGAGTTAGTAAGTCCGTAGGGGTATTTTGAAACCTGGTACCCTTTGATCTTAAAACAATCGGGGAGTTATCGACCTAAAGCTCGCTACATGGGTCAATTAGAAAGCTTAAGGGAGTGAGGAAGTCACGAGCAATCATCACATTAGTTTGTAGAAGTCATGCATTTGTATTTGCATAAGGGCTTAGATTAATAGTGGGTTTGAATTGTTTGGTATAAACTTTAATGTTGAAACACTCATCTAGTGGAGAGTCACTGCATATCTAGATTGTTGAGATTGCTGGTAAGTCATAACCAAACTTTAGTGGAAAAAGAAATGTGTGAATTGAGAGTCACCCATAGGATTGCATTTCGGGAGAGAAAAGAAATAATATGGGGGGGGGGGGGATGAATGTCACGAGAGGGTAAGAAATGAAATTGACCACTAAGAGTGGATCGTATTATTTTGAAATTTATCCTTCCTACAATGTTTCTTTGAACCTTAGTGATAATTGGAAGTGACTATGCACACACACACCGATCAAACATAAGATAAGCTCAACTTCTTTTTGTAGCATTATTTTGAAAACACAATTGTGAAATCATGCAATTTTACACTCAAGAAAGAATTTACAAGTCATCTAGCATTGTTGATCATTCATTCATCTGTTTTTGTGTTAGTAGATATTCTTGCTCGAGACGAGCAAGAGTTTAAGTTTGGGGGTATTTGTTAAGTGCATTTTTATACACTTTTTATACCTTTAAATTAGCATATTTTGGAACATCTTGAGCAAATATCTACTAATTTATGCATATTTTGTGTTTAAATAGGTTAATATCCAAGTTGAGGCCAAAAACCACAAAAGGAGTGAAGATTCTGCTGAAATTCCAAGTTCGGGGACCATTTTGTCACTTCCAGGAAGTTTTGGACAAGCAGTGCAATTAACCAAGAGACCAAATTGAAAGATTCCAAAACTCAAGGACCAAATGTGCAATTTTAGAAAGAAAAGGACAGGGAAGCATGGGCAGATGATGGAGAGTATGGGAAAAGGGCTGGAACGTGTTGTACTGCTGGATGGGTTGCTGGAAAAACATATACATATATACATACACACTGAGATAGAGAAGAGAACTGCAGGGAGGAACCGGGGGTGCTAGAGGGCTGGTGACAGAAGCCCAATATTGCTGGTGACAGGAGCAATAACTATCATTGCCTGAGGCTGCTACTACTGCTGAGATAGATAGGGAAAGAAGAGGGGAAGACTGCTGGTGACAGCATCAGTGTGAACCAGAATAGACATAGATAGGAGAAAAGAAAAAACCAGACAAGGGAGAACCGGGTGATTCATGCTGGTGACAGTAGCTTGAACCTTGGTTTACTGCCTTGCTGTATTTGTTCAAGTTTTACTGATTCAGTTGATTGCTGATTTTATTTTACTGCTAAAGGCTGCAGTAGGATTTGTTACTGCTGCAGTTGTTAGGCTGCTATAAGCTATTTCTAATCTGTTGGTGCGAATTAACTGCTGTTGCTAATACTGCTGAATTGCTGCTGCGGAATGTTACGGAAATCTGCTGGAAGTAGTGCTGATTGCTGGAACAGCCTGCTGATCTGATTTTGCTTCTGAGACTGCCTGCTGCTTGTGGTGAAGTTCTGAGTTGCTGCTACTGTTGCTGGGAAGCTGCTGAAAGCTGGAAGGTTTCTTGCTGTTGCTGCCAAGCTGAGGCTGCTGCCAACTGCTACTGCTGTTAATTGCTGAGAAGAAGGTTGCTGAAGCTGTTGCCTGTGTGCTGATCCGGAACTGATTTGCTGGTTCTTGCTGCTGATACTGAATTGCTGCTAGGGAGCTGAACAAAAGGACTGCTGAAGCTAGCTGCTGTACTGATGCAGAGATAAAGCAGCCATAACCATAAGAAGCAGCTGGCTGGTGACTTCAAGTCTGGAAATGCTGGTTCATGCTGCCAGTGCTGAAGGATGCTGGTTGCTGATGACAAAACACTGCTGCTGGTGGCCGGAGTGATACACTGTAAGAGGATGGACGGGCTAGAAAGGCAGGGACTGAAATGCAATTGCTTGATAGTTGGAGGACCTTGATGCAAATTTCAACAATCTTCAAACTCCGGGTTTTAATTTTAATGCTTATTGTTATTTTTATTTTCGAACGCATGTTTAGCTAAGTTTTTCTAGTTGGGATGATTGATGGAATTTTAATTGCACTTAGTTATTTTTATAGTTATTTACTTATTTTGTGCTATTTAATTTCATGCATTTTAATTATTGCCGTTTAATTTCAAGCACTTTAATTTATGTCGTTTAATTTTGCGCGTTTAAATTTAAGTTTAATGTCATGCATTTATTTTGAGTAGTTAGTTTTATTTACAAAACTTGAAAATCAAGTAAGTGTCGTTTAAATGAAATCATGAATCCCAACTATTTTAATTTATCATTTTCCGCATTATCTTTAGAGTTTAGAATTTACTTGTTTAAATTTCGCATTCAAAACCAAAATCAAAAACTTTATTTTGCGACTCTTTTGTTAAAATTAAATTAACTAGCATGTGTAATTGAAGTATACATTCCTCGTGGGATCGACAACCCGGACTCAAAAAGTCCACTTTATTACTTGAACGCGACCCGTGCGCTTGCGGTACACGATTTTAGCGAACACGTTGCGTGCAGGAGAACAAAGTAAGCTTTGCCTTGCATTTGCAAGGCAAAGCTCAAGGTTGTCAGCCGCATTATGATGCGGCTGACAATCTTTTTTATTTTTTTTTTAATTTTTTTATATTATTATTATTATTTTTCTTATATAGTATATACTTGTTTATAAAATTTATTCTTCATGTAAGTTTCATTCGCTAATTCAAAAAATACAATTCATTCAGAACATAAGAACGAAAAAGAATAAAAATATTTTTAGAAGCTTGTTTATCTATCTTTTTGTTGAATTTTTTGATAAGTTATTTATTTATTTTATTTACAAAGCTTAAGTATGTGTTTAGTAAATGAATTATTATAAATCGGTTTATAAATCATACAATTTTTCAAATCACTTTTTAAATATACATATTTTTTCTCTTCGATTTTCAATCAAGTATTTTACTTCAAAGTCATAAATAAATCAGTTTATAAATCGCTACAATATTATCAAACGAAGGCTAAATGTGTTGTGTTATATATAAATTTAAAATTTTAATTTGTTTAATTTTAAAACTTGGTGTTTATTTTATTTTATTTTTTTTTACAGTAAGTTTTGCACTTATTAGCTAGTATTCGAATAATTATTTCATAAAATAATTATTTTTTCATACTAATTTTTAAAAATAGAAAGGATGACATTGTATTTATTCCACAAATGAATATTGGTGTACTTATTCAACATAGTTTGGATTATATTTTAAGGAATTTATCTAATTTATGCGATGTCTACTTCATTTTATATTAATGTATTGCAATGTTATTAGAATATCAAACATATTTTACGGTATTATTATAAATATTAAATGAAATGAAATTTAATACATGTACATATATTAAAATTTATTATGACAAAATAAAAGACAAAAATAATACATTACAAACAAATCAAATTATAAGATAAAATAAGCACAATAAATAAATAGAATTATGTAACCTCTGTTTGGTAGCACTTAAAATTTAGATTTTATATAATCAAATTTAAAATCAATATTTAGTCTAATCACACATTTTATGGAACACACAATTTTTCAACTACACACATCATCAATTTTTATTAAAATTACTAAAAATCTGATTTTATCAATACAAAACCGAGGCATAAATATAGAGTTAAAATAAAATAAACAAAATAAAAAATATATAAAAAAAAATTAAACAAAAGAAAGAACAATAAATGATTCTGCGGTTACACCTTATATGAGCTTTTGGGCAAAGCTCAGACTGGTTCTCCTGCGAGTGCAGGAGAACCAAACTTTATATATATATATATATATATAGGAAAATGTTATTTGAACCTCACCCTTTCCCCAAGCTTGCCCTCCCACTCACATGGGGGGGCGTGGATCACGCCCCCCATATGAGTGGGAGGGCAAGCTTGGGGGCAAGGGTGAGGTTACTGTAGCATAATATATATATATACACCCTTATCACTATTGAATTTCCAGTCAGTTGCTCCATTTTTTTGAACTTTAAACAGGTATGATAACAATCCTACAAAAAAGTCTTCTTCAAGTTTTTATAGCAAGAAATCGACATTGGGACATATAGAGAGGGGGAGAGAGAGATTAGATCAAATTATTATCATAAAGAGGACCCCACGAGAAATCCAAGATTAATGATATATAGCCAATCAAGAAACAGGAATTAGGATATTTTTTTAGTCTAGCCAATAGAAAAACAGATAAGGGTCATTGGTGGGTCCCAAAAGTGGAAAAAAGTATATCCAAGAAGAATAATGCTAGAAGTACATCGGGCTGACCCACGAGGTGATCTCCTCCTCACATGGAGGGGGTGGAGTAAGGAGGGGATCACCTCGGAGGTAAAGTCCGAGGTGCTATGGTCCATCCAAGAAAATCCGGAACTCTACTGCACTGTAAAAGTGCACTTTGGGGGCCATGCCCACTCCCTGTACAAATAATTGCACCAAGCTTTTTTGAGTTCTATACAGTAAGAGCAATAGACCCAACACATCCTACTACCTTCTGGTGTCCAACTTTTCTTTGATTTGATCCCAAATCTATTTGGAAATAGAGATATATACACAAAAAAATCCATGGTCTCTGATCGAAAATTGGCTAATGCTGTTGGTGGAAAAACAGCAAGAGCCTGTGATAATTGTATAAAAAATAGGGCTCGATTGTATTGTGCATCTGATGATGCATTTTTGTGCCAATCTTGTGATGCATCTGTTCATTCAGCAAACCCTTTGGCTGGACGCCACGAAAGGCTTCGACTCAAGACTTCTTCATTGAAATCATTTGAGGAATCTTCTCTTAAGATTTCTGTGCCCTCATGGCACCAGGGTTTCACCAGAAAGGCTCGAACTCCGAGACAAAAAAGGCATGCAGAGAAGCTCAAATCTGAAGAGCAAATTAGAAACCCTCTTCATCTTGTGCCTGAGATTTGCAGCGAAGAGCACTCCAATGAAGAAAACGATGAACAACTTCTTTATAGGGTTCCGATTTTCGACCCCTTTGTTGAAGAGTTATGCACTTCAAAAAATGAGGACGTGATGAATAATGATGTCGAAAATTCAGAAGCTGCTGGGAGTACTGAATCAAAAGCGATGCCAAATGTTTTGAGTCTAGAAATGAATCACTTACACGGGTTTCTTCCATCTGAAATGGATCTTGCAGAATTTGCTGCTGATGTTGAAAGTTTATTGGGTAAAGGGCTTGAAGATGAGTCGTTTGATATTGAAGGATTGGGAATTTTAAGCTCTGAAAAAGAAAATCATGACTCAAAGGAGTGTTCCTTGGTAAGCAGTGAAAAAGTTAAGGTTGAAGATGAAGAAGTTGCAGAAATAGACATGGCTCGGGCACATGAAAATGACACAGAGATTGACTTGGAAAGAGAGACTTTTGAGTTCAATTTTGATTATGATGATTATTCTCCAATTACAGGTGAAGGAGAAGATACTAAAGCACTAATTATTGGTTGTGATCAGGCGATAATTAAAAAATTCCAAGCTTTTAATGAAGTTGATGATGATACTAAGAAGAAGAAGATAATGTTGAATCTAGACTACGAGGGTGTGATGGCAGCTTGGGATGAACAAAGGTCTCCGTGGACAACCGGTGAGCGGCCGAAATTGGATTCCGCTGACTGCTGGCCTGAATGCGTGGTTAGTTTCCTTCCTTTTTATTGTATACTCTCTCTCTCTCTCTCTCTCTCTCTCTCTCTCTCTCTCTCTCGTGTGTGAGATCGATAAATAAACAAGTCCCTAAAGGTTAAATTCTAGTTACAGTAAATTCCTTAGATTAACAACATCAATATCAGATATATATACTCAAATTCAAATGTTCAACACAAACATAATTTTTTTTCCTACAGTCTTTGGTTCAGACTTTCCGTTTATGTTCCAGGTTGTAGGGCCAGGTCATCATACCGATTTCTAGAAATATATATATATATATTTTTTTCAAGTTACTTCTAGTACTGCTCAGTCCATCCTACGAAACAAGCTAATTGCGATTTGTTTAAATAAGGAATATATGGTAAAATTTTGTAGGGCACTTCTGGAGCAATGCATGTATATGGAGGCATGGGAATGATGAGTGGACATGCATCAGCAATGGTGGATGGAGGTAGAGAAGCCAGGGTTTCTAGGTACAAGGAGAAGCGCCGAACCAGATTGTTTTCCAAGAAAATAAGATATGAGGTTCGGAAATTGAATGCTGAGAAGAGGCCCAGAATGAAAGGGAGATTCGTTAAGGGAGCAAAATTTGTAGCTACAGCTTTTCCTTTGCTCAAGAAATAGGGTTTTTGAGTAATCTAACTGTCAACTGCCAGAAGTATTAGTTACCAATAAACATCCAAGCAGTCAAGAATTTTGTATAATATCCAATAATTATACAACAATCTATCAAATGTTTGTATGTTTTTAGAAACATATATCTATATATGAAAGTGGATATTTAGGTAATCGTGTTACAAATGGATCCAGGTCCAGCTGCAAATTTAATTTTTAATATTTGTAACATAAAGTACTCGCATGTAAAAAGTGAACGTGCAATGTGAATACAATTCTGGTAAAGATAAATCTAGTAATTCCAATTGATATGTAATACTCAATCTGACCTATAAAGATACGATCGTTTTTCTTTTTGTTCATCCCACATTATATGTCACTTTGTTTGTGAAGATATATTAATGTTTTAATTTTTTAATATTTCCTTATTTAATATGCATTGTTATCAACAAATATGAACTACACATTATTCAATATAGGAGTATATTAAGTAAAATGTAAGTAAAATACTATATATACAGTTCAAACATATTACTTATATTTTCTTAATCGTGTGAAAATAAGAAAATAGAAACGAGCTTATTTTTATATATATGAGAAAGAGGGAATATATTTTGTAAACTTATATATATATATATATATATATATATATATTTTTTTTTTTTTCAAACTACTTTTTAACTACACATATTTTTTCAATTCATACATTTAGCCCCTGTTTGAGCCGGAGATAATGTGGTTTTTAATAATTTTTTTGGGAGAATACATGGTTAATAATTATTTGAAAGTCAAATATTATGGGCTTGACTAAAATAGATGGTTGAGATTGATTGTTTTAAAACTTGGTTTTAAAAAAATGAGGACCAAACAAGAGCTTAAGTAAGTGTTTGTAAACTTGTTTATAAACAAGTTTTTCTTCACATTTTCAAAAACCAAAGGTAAACTGTTTATAAACGGTTGTTAATAAATATTGTTTATAAATAGCGACGTGTCAACATTTCGTTAATCCTTTTTTTTTTTTTTTGAAAAGTTTAAAAATGATAGGAGAGAATTTATAACTAATCGAAATTGTTGATTTTTCAAAAAATGGATCAATGAAATGGTATCATGTGACCGTTATATAAACAATATTTATAAAGAATGTTTACTAAACAGAGACCACACACATTTTTTGAAATCATTTTTCAACTATACATTTTATCTCAAAGACTAAAGTTCCTTGTAACAAAAATCAACCACTATATGTTACGTTTGGTAATTTATAAACAAGTTTATGATCTACACATTTTTGAAAACTACATTTTAATCACACACAATTACCTCGAAAACATCAAATTATTTGTTTATAAATAAAGAAAAATTATCACACGACAAGAATTCGGCCCAACAGAGACGACAAAAGTCGTCTCTAAAGGATCTAAAGTCGTCTATATTGATTATTAGAGAAGACAAAGTCGTTTCAATGAGCCGTCTCTGTAGGTCCGTGGCTGAAGATAATTATAGACGATTTTGTCGTCTTTGTTTCCTCCGGGGCAATTGAGACGACATTGTCGTCTCTCTTTGTGAAAATATTTAATTAATTTTTTATTTATTTATTTTGATCCGATTCAATCCCTTTTTAACCCGACCCAAATCTCGATCCGAACCGTCGACCCCCGATTTTTTTTTTTAATTTATATGATAATTGTGCATGACAATGATTCGAACTCGGGACCTAAGTGTTGGGTGGTGATGTCCTAACCACTAAGACAATTAAATTCTTGTGTTAAATTTTGTTTTAAATAATATATATTAGTTAACTTAATAATATTTTCTTAACAAATTAACTTTAATATTAATTATATAAATGTAAATAATTAAAAGTGTCAACAAAAAAAAATAGCGAAATTTTAAAAAATAAGAACAAAAATATTTAAAAAACAGAATAGAGACAACTATGTCGTCTCTTAATAGAGACGACTTTTTAAGTTGTCAATCAATAGAGACGACATTATGGAGTCGTCTCCATTGGTTACCAATCAATAGAGACGACTCCATAGAGACGACATGACAACTAATAGAGACAACTTAAAAAATCGTCTCTATTGGTCGATCAACAGAGACGACTTTTTTGTCGTCCTATTGATCGATCAATAAAGACGACTTTTCGTGTCGTCTCTAATTTTTCGTCTTTTTTGCTCATTTTTCTTGTACAGTCTATTAATAGAGGCTAGTCATATCTAATTATTAGGTGCAAGGAATATGCGTAACCCGAACATGGGATTAGCTGAATAGATTCTCCGAAAGGCCAAGAGTAGCATTAAGTGGTTATCAAAAGTATTCTGACTGCAGGCACAAAAAGTTTTGGTGCCATAAATTTAAGACACGGTTAGAATTCTCATGAGAATTCTAACCAGTACACATTTTGATGTTAAGAAAATATTTCTTGACCTATATTACATGCAATAGTACCTAGATATAATTACTATTGGACTCGGACTCTCGGAGGTTAGAATTCTCATTTCTACTAGTACACATTTGATGTTAAGAAAATATTTCTTGACCTATATTACATGCAATACTAACCTAGATATAATTACTATTGGACTCGGAGCAAGCTTATCGATATGCTCGTTATTGCGATGAAGCTCCTCAAACCAGAAATTTCAAAAGCTACCTTGTCTTGGACATGATAGTCCTTTCAGGCAATGACCGTTTAGTCCATGGTCCATTCGATGCAGTCGCTGCAGGGCCAAAAATTGGAACACATTGATTCCGCTCGTTCCTGTCATTTGCTTCAGGCCTGTCCCTCGGTGTGTACTCCATACTGTCGTAGAGCGAAGCTTACTCTTCTCAACAAATGAAAAAAAATATTTAATTGTCACTTTAATTAAATCCAAAATTAAAATCAAGGAATATAAGCCTACTTGCCATCCACAAAATAATAAATAGAATTTTCCGGGAAAAAACCCCTATAGTGCAATAGGTATGAAAAAGTATCAAAAAGTATCCCTGTCCAAATAAGGAAAAGTGAAGATCCGACGGTTTCTTCTCATAAAATTATTGGCTTAGCTTAGTTGAATCATTGTGGTTTTAGTATGAATCGAAGAAATTTGTTAATTTGGAAACTAGGTTCTTCTACTTCAATATTTTTTTTAATTATATACATAAGATATTATTGATTAATATCATAATGTATAGAGGGGTTTATTTTATTATATTAATATTTCGTTTACACGTCCTCTCTAATGCATGTGAAAGTGTTCATTTTTAAATAAAGGCTTGTAAGGTATACATTTTGACCCAAAAAAAAAAAAAAAATGAAATTAAGAAGTGACAATACGTTTATTTATTTCAATTTAGTCTTCAAATAAGCTTCATTATCTCCTACCTAGCTAAAATAAAAGAGTCCTGAGCAATTTTAACTATTCACAATTACTATTCACCCGGGTACTTTTTACATTCATAATGTATTTTCATTAAAGTCCCCCCTTTCTCTAGATCATCAATTTCATCACTTTCTCCAATATCACTAATTAATAATCCTCATTCTCATTCCCATCCTCAATCTTTTCTTTTCGATTTTCCCTAAACATGTCTTTACTTAAATCGAAGTGTTTCTCAATCTCTTCAGGGTTCTTCTCGAAGTGTTTGTTGTGGCAGAGGAGGGAGAGGAGCAGAGGTTGGGATAGCAAGGAAACTCTCCACACACTCACTCACTAGCTTTCGAAGTCTCATCCATTAGGGTACCACCATGTTTTTTCCCCTCCATGATTTGTATATTAAGCCCTTGTTTGATACTCATTAAAATTTTCTCTTTTTTCTACAGTATTCAATCTTAACCATTAATGAAAAGTCAAGTCCACAATATTTGACTTTTCAACCAAATTTTAATCATCCATTCTCCTAAAAATTACTATTCATTTAAAAAAAAAAATTTCTTTTTAAACAACATCAAACAAACTATAAATAGTTGTAAAACGTAAATACAGTGAACACCAAATGTTCATATCAAGAATTGAAAATTTTAAACATATAAGAGATGAAGAATATATAAGTAGATTCGAAGAAACTTAGATTATATTATAGAATGCACTTTATTATACCCTCCTACCTATTAGTGAAAAATAAATATCACTAATACTAAGTGCATTAGTGTATATACATCACGTGCATACGTTCGCTAGTTTATTGAAATTCATAGACTTCAATTTACAAGTCTCTTTAATGAGCGACTCTATTTAGTCAATGCAAGATAAGTTCATGATGACTCAAATACCTTACTCGAGTAGTCATCAACGAAAGTTACATACATGAACTGCACTTCCAAAAATTTTAGATTTACACATACTTCAAATCAAATCAAGAACATTTGATAGAGGATAGAATTATTGATAAAATTTTACAGCAAAAGTCAAAACAAAACAAGTTGAAATTTCAGAAAATAATTTAATTTTCTTTACCTAAAGAACGGGAAATTTGAGAGTGGCCCTGATAATAAATTTCAAACCTGGACTTTTCTAATCAGTATTCCTAGTTGACAAACACAAGTGGTCCCATTTTCTCAAGTAATTTGGAATGAAAGAAATGGCGCCATCACCCCTCTCCCCACCAAACTGACCTTTTTTACAGATGAAAATGATTCATCAGTGCCACATAGAAACACATTTAGCCCTTGTTTAATGTTCCTCTTTTTGAAAAAAAAATAGTTTTGAAAAATCGTGTAGTTAAAAAGTAGTTTAAAAAGTAAAAAATTGTGGGTTTGACTTTTTTGGATGATTGAGATTGATTATTGTAGAAAAAAGTAGTAAATTTTATCAAAAAGTAGGAACATCAAACAAGGGCTAAGTCTGTCTGTTTTTGAGGCGAAAACTATCTTTCCATGATATATCTTTCTTGTACAGTTCCGTTCTCCTGCGCTTGGAGAGCAGGAGAAGGAACATAAGCTTTGCCTTTACAAAACAAAGCTTTATTTGCATGAAAAAGGAGGGTGTCTATTTTTTAATTTTTTTTTTTTTTTTTGGTCTTTTATCGTAAAGTTGCCCATGAATTAGCCTCTATTTGATAAAAAAAAAAAAATTGTTAATAAATATGTTTATGAACAACACAATTTTTAAATCACTTTTTAATTACACATGTTTTTTTTACAATTTTCAACCATTACTTTCTACCTCAAAATTATAAATAAATAAGTTTATAAACCAAATAGTGTTACCAAATACTTCATACAGAAAAAAATTTGCGACTAAGTAATTTCATATTTTCAGAGGCTTGTTTATATTTCTTTTTGTCGAATTCTTCGGTAAATTATTTTTCTTTATTTACAAAGCAAAGCATATATATAATTATTAAATATGTTGTGTTATATATAAATGTAAGTTTTTAATTTGTTTGATTTTGTTAGTTGGTGTTTTATTTTATTTTTTTAAAGTAAGTTTTGCACATTTTTGTGTTTGAAATACTTCTTGTCCAAATTGTGGAATTGCACTAACATTCACTTGTGAAATAAATAAATTATCTTCCCCTTCCATTCCTAAATATTAGTATGAAAAAAAAAAAAAAATTAATTCAGGAAGAAATTCAAACATAAAAACGTGTAAAACTTGCTGGAAAAAAATAAAATAAAACACCAACTAACAAAATCAAACAAATTAAAAACTTACATTTATATATAACACAACATATTTAATAATTATATATATGCTTTGCTTTATAAATAAAGAAAAATAATTTACCAAAGAATTCAACAAAAAGAGATATAAACAAGTCTCTGAAAATATGAAATTACTTCATCGCGAATTTTTTTCTGTAGTTTTTGAGTGAATGAATGAAGTATTTGGTAACACTTTTTGGTTTATAAACTTGTTAATTTATGATTTTGAGGTAAAAAATAATTAGTGAAAATTGGAGAAAAAAATATGTATAATTAAAAAGTAATTTGAAAAATTGTATTGTTTATAAATATGTTTATTAATAAAAGATTTTTTCACCAAACATAGGCTAATTTATAAACAACTTTACGATAAAAGACAAAAAATAAAAAAAATCTAAAAAAAATATATTAAAAAATAGGGTGTCGGCTGACACCCTCCTTTTTCACACAAATAAAGCTTTGCCTGGTATAGGCAAAGCTTATGTTCCTTTTCCAGTGCTCCAAAGCGCAGGCGAACGGAACTGCTTTCTTGTAACAGCTTAGAAGCAATTTTAATAATTTGGTGTGAATTATATATTATTTTTGAACGTAATACAATCATGAATCATGGCATTGACAGCAGAAATTACAAGGTATGGGACAAGTATTATTCTACCTGTAAAGTACTTGTCATTTTCAGTTGTTTCAAAATTCAAAATCGTACATCTGTTTTTTCGAAAAACAAAGTTCATATATTATTAGAACACCACTTTTTTATATTTAATATTAATATGTACAGAGAGAAATGATTTCCTAAACATAGTTTCCTTGCTTATGCTAAATATCGATATCATGCACATTAATTAGTTGATTGATCATTTATAATTCATAAGATATATTATAAAAATACTCATCAATTAATGGTGTTTTATAAGCTGAGTAACAGTGTACATTACACTCAACTTGGTGTAAAAAAAAAAAAAAAAAATTCATAAAAGTAGAAGTAGTTAAGCTCTGTGTGGAATAAAAATGCGTCTTTCGTACTCAAGTATTATATTCGTAAATCTGACATTTCAACTATGTTTGGTAGAATTAAATTACTTGTATAAATTAGTGTAATAACTCTTACATATAGGTGGGGTCCACACACAATATTTTATTTCGTAAACCCCTCCCCCCTCATGTGAGGCTTAGTGCCCTAGTTTGTACTAGTAGCAAAGTTGATGTTTGGTAAAGGTGTGCAAGCTTAAGATGAAGAAAAAAAAAGTCTCTGAATGTTGTTATTGATATAAGGGGGGGAAGTTTGACCCAGTTTGAGATGAAATGTTAAATATAAGGGGGCAAGCTTGCTCCAACTTTATCCCAACCCGAGCCCAATGTCAAAATGTCTAAATTCAGCTAAAGATTTCACAATAATTAAAGGGAAAAATACACAAATAAAGTGGTTATTATACCATATTTCAAACTTATAGAAAAAGTTACAAAATACACAATTCAGATGGTAAATATTACAATTAATATATTATAAAAAATCACCCACCCACCCCACCCAGTCCAGTCCAACCTGAACGTTTACAGATCGTATTAAAACCTCATCACTGTCAGCAATACAAACACCAACACCAACACCATCACCGAGAACCACCACCACCACCTCCTCCTCCTCCTCCTTTGAGCGTCGCCGTTGCCCCCGTATCTCCGATCACCACCACCACCACCATTATCACCATAACTTTTCAAGCTTCGACGCACAATCAACAACACCACAACAACCACCATCTCCGATGCACCACCACCACACCATCATCACCAAATAAAAAAAATGTCACTTCACAAATTTTTACAATTCAAGATGATCTTTCAGATTAATGGATTGAGGATGGAAAAATTGAAACACAAATTAAACTTACAAGAATTCTCAATTCAGGATACTGCAAGTATGCAACAAGGAGAATCTCAAAATCTAAAAAATATGGCACAATGATGCCCCAGGAATACGTTCCCTACACTTCTTGGATCTATGACTTGTTGAAATTGACATGTGACCTATGTAATATGACTATTGACCTGTGTTGTTGTGACCTAAAACGTATGAACCGTGACATATGACCTCGAAGTACGACATGTGACATGAGTCATAAACTGTGACATATGACCAATGACTTGAATATATGACATGTGATCTATGACTTGAATAAATGATATGTGACCGGTAATTTGAACATGTGACCCGAACAATGTAACGTATGACATGTGACTTGAGCATGTGACATGTGACTTGAATATGTGATATATGACTTTCGATTTGAATATGTGACCTAATCATGTGATTTGTGACTTGAATATCTGAGATGTGACTTGTGATTCGAACATATGACCCATGACATTTAATTGAACATGTAACCTGTTGACTCGTATATGTGACCCCAGAGACTGCCAACAAACGACATCATCTCATAACCATTGAATCCACTGCACCGCCACCTCACCATCACTACTGGCATGTGACTTGAACATGTGACTCGTGATATGTGACCTGAAATATAAACTTGTTGTGTTATGTTGCACTTTGATATGTGACCTTAAACTTAAAGATCTACATGTGACCAATGTATCCAACAACACCATTGCCCCCACCACACACTATTGACGAAACGTGTTGATCAAAATGGTTGATGCAGGTTTGGTTGAGGAAGTTAGGGAATATTTGGACCTCTGAGAGCCGATGCAAATTATATTTGGGGAATCAAACTTGCCATTTGTGTGCCAAAAATTGATGAATTTTCAGGAACGAGTCAGTCGTTGATGATGAAACGAGGCTAGACTTCTAAGGGCAGCAATCTATTAAATTAAAGAAAATACTTGCAAATTGGCATCTTGTGACGACCACTGCCCCACCACCGACTGGCGATCGTCAGTGTGATTTGTGACAACCACCACCCAAAAAGACGCAACCTCATATCTACAACCATCACCACCGCAATCTCAAACCACCACCACCACCACCACCAAAAACACAATTTCACCTACAATCAGGACCAATATGAAAAAATATTCCAAAATCTGGTTAAAAGCAGAGGCGTCTTGAAGACAGGAGCTCAAAGTTCCCTCTTGAAGCGCAACATTGTTTCAACAATTGTCGATGACCAAAGCGAAATCGCCACCACCACCGCTGCTGCAATGCACGGTCCGACGACTTACTGTGATGCCAGTGGACGATTTGGTGCTGTTGCAATGTACGATCCGACAACTCGCCGGACATTTGCCTAAGGATGATTTCTCTTTGTCAAAATGTATGATTTATCTTTACGATTTGGGGCTTGGACGGGTGGTTCTTGGTTGGTGGGTAGATTAATAAATATTATTTTATTGATATTATACTAGTATTTGACATCTGATTACTGAAATATAATAGTTGTATCCTGAATTGTGAAATAGCGCAAACATAACCAGGGTGAGGCGTAATTTCCACATAATTAAATTGCAATATGAATTTGTTATCAAATTAGGTATTTTATTTCATGCAAATTTGGTATAAAAAGTTCACTTATAACCAATAAGTAAATTTTATAATAAATAATTTTTTTGGTTAAAGTTACAAAAACATGACTGATTTTAATATTAGTATACTGCTTTCTCGCGATTGATCCGACTACACAATCTGTTTAAGCAAATATCATCTTGGAAGAAAAATAAACAATGACTTTATAGTTCTTCAATCAATATTTGCATTTTGCTTTCTTCTTCATCGATGCCATTGTAAAATTAGGGTTATGTGAGTGTAGGCAAGAGAAGTAAGTGAAAATTGAACACGAAGAAGAGAAATGGTCGTAAAGGAGTGATGAAGGAGGTGACCAGAGAGTTATATATTCAGGGTAAAGACGGGAAACAAGACATACATATAGACAGTCTTTTTTTTTTAAATAACTGTGGAGAAGAAAACCTTTCTTAGTTCTTGTGATTAAGAGATGCTAAATGTTTGGAAAGCCTGTAAGTAAGTAAATACTTGTTTCTATTTGGAAAGGCTGGATTGACTACTGGTTAACTCATACTAGTTGGAACAATTTGGGAGTTTTAAGGCTCAGATTCTCAATAAAGGCTTGTCTAATCACTGCCCCATAATCACGAGGCACCCCTACATATAAATCCTCCTTTGGATACTTGAATATCTGGAACACTCATGGGGAATTTTTGTAGATGAGTATAATTGGACTACCTCTTTATGTTCTTATTCCAAGGGTCTTTTTGGGTTCTATTACAAACTCAAGAGAATAAAGTCAGCCCTAAAATATTGAAATAAGATCACTTTTGGGAATATATTCTCTAAAATTATAGAAGCTGAGAATGAGGCCAAGTCAAAAGAACTAAACTATAATCAAACCAAATCACTGGAGGACAGGGTTGCTGTTCAAAGAACTTATGCACAGTTAAATCAGTTACTTTACAATGAGGAGCAATTATGGAGACAAAAAGCGGGTATTAGTGGTGTGCTGAGGGAGACAAAAATACAAATTTTTTCCATTTTGTGGTGAGGAAAAAGAGATTGATCAAAAACAGCATCAAGATGATCAAGAATGAAATGGATCCTTGTGCAATTCTGAAGAGCAATTGTCTTCATTTGCTATTGAATTTTTTGAGAAACTCCTTACTGCTGAAAACACTACTGATGGTCAGCGTATTATCCAGAATATCCCCCACTGATTTCTGAAAGCAAAGTATTGTAGATCATCTCATCCCGCTATTGTCCAATCTAAACAACAAGATTTCCATGTTTGGACAAGATTGCTTAAGGTTAGAATTATTGTTGAACTTTATATAGCTTAGAAGGTTGTTATGGGTCATTTATCATTTTGGTTTGATGTCTGGCTGCCCTCTGGCCCTCTTTACGTTAGTCAGCCAAATAATACTCATGATATGAACTATATGTCTTGGAATTTATACACAATGGTGGTTGGAACATTAATAAAATTAGACTCAAAATTGATGATGCTAAGACTGAGGAGATCAAACAAGTTTTCTAAAGAAGTAGGCTAGATAAGATATTTTGTACTCTCAATTCTAATGGGGAATTCTCCATTTAGTTTTGTCTGGAAATGTTTAGACACAAAACTACTCTTCAATCATCATCTAAATATGTGTGGCAAAAGGGTGTTCCTCTCAAATTACCCATCCTTAACTAGAAATTATGGCATACTTACATTTACAGCGATGATGTTCTTAAGAAGAAAAAGAGTTTGCAAATCCCTTCCAAATGTCAATGTTGTTCGGATGAAGAAACAATTGCACATGTGCTTGTGAATGGCAAGATAGCAAAGGAGGTGTGGAGTGACCCTAGTAACAGATATGGAGTGTCTACTGATAAGTGTTGATGTGTTCCGAACCCTCGACAATCGAAGTCATAGCAGGCTTGACGGAAAAAGTTAAATATTCAAGCTAAATAAAAGTGCAATCCAGTCAACCATGTCGGAATTAGATGCATAATATGTGTTTTTCGAGTAGAAATGGGCCATTAAGCAAAACTCATGGGCCAAAGCCCTTGAACCGACTGATTTTATGGCCAAATTCCATCATTTGGGGCTTCAAAACAGCAAGTCAATTATGCAGACGGAAATTAGGGTTTTTGCGTATTTTTAGGTTAAATTTTGTTTTTAATTATTTGTTTGCCTATTTTAGAATTCTAGTTTAATTAGAATTCTATTTTGAGTAAATTAGCGGTTAGGTTATTTTGCTTATTTATACGCTTTTTCCATTCATTGTAATGCAGACTTTAATGATTAAATAAAAATAGATTGAATATTTTTCAATTGTTTAATGTCTGGATTCACATTACAAACCCAAACTTGTCAAGATTGATTATCTTGTGGCGTTCATCCAGAACTTATCAAATATTCGCGAGAGTATTTGTAGCGTTGAAAATCAGAGACTTATAAAGGAGATTGGGCAAATCCTTGTGGCGTTTCGAAAGTCGTGGTTCTTTATTCCGCATCGTCGAGCCATCGCGTCGTGAATATCGGGTCATGATTCATCCGTCCAACCACAACCTGAGTTCGGAATTTTCCGGCGTTTCTTCCGCGCTTCGAACCTCATCAGGTGTATTGTATAAGCTTATTTGTATATTTAAATTAGAATATTATATTGTCGTTATAGAATAATTACTATATAATTTGTGTTTATTTGTCTACTTTTCAAAAAATATCCTAAAAGATGAATAATGAAGAAATTGAGGGAATAAATGCACAATGGGATGCTAATTGGAGCTCAATTGAGCAATTGAGGAGTTTATGACATCATCTGAGAATCATGCAAGGTTGCCAAAATGAAGAAATTAAGAGTTGGAGGACCTAATTAAAGGAGTTGATGATTAAAACGAGAAAATCGAGAAGATTTGAAAGCATGTGGCTATATTGTTGTAATTGAAAGTTGAAGGACTGAAGAGCAAATTAAACACAAGGGACCAACTTGCAAATATTCAATGATTGATTTGAATCACAAGATGATACTTTAAGGATTTTTAGGATTCAATTGAATGCAAGAAAAAGTAAAAAATGAATGAAATATCATAAAAAATATTACCATAAAATTGATTCCAACCGCACAAGATTTTGGACAGATTTCTAGTCAGACTTTAAGACCTAATTTTGGGGTAGTAAACGTTCGAATTTGGAGAATCGTATTTCAGGAAAAATTGTAGTCCTTTAAAATATCTTTCTATTTTTTTTTGAAGCGTTTAAAATATATTTACATCGCACTTTGAATCACCTCAACGGATAAGGGAATAGAGAGATATGATCGAAATACTAAATGCTGTGCAGATAAAAGAAAAACTCGCTCGCGGATTTGACGAATTTCTTTCCTTTTTCAACTAGGTCGCTTCACCAACTATATAAGAAACATGTATTGCATGAAAATCAGACCTTTGCCTCACCAAAGAATAAGCTAAAACTCAGATTTTATCGTTCAATTCTTGGGAAATTGAAGCATAGCAAAGGGACAAAATTTGAAGATACTTAAAGAATTGATAATTGGTGCAAACTTTCCATTCTTCTATGTATTTTCAATGAACATTATTATAGATATTTTTGTTATTTAATTATGATGTGTAGCTAAATTTCAATGTTGGGATGAACGATGTAGACTAACTTTATTATTTTAATTCTATATTTCGTTGTTTTAATGCTTCGTTGCATGTATTGCTTTATTATTGTATTTGATGCGTGAATGTATTGGCCACTTATTCATGATTTAATGAGTTATTTTCATAATTTGAGAGGTGAGTTAATAACTTAGATCAAAGTAATAAATCTAGTGATTGGGTAAGAGATAGAGATATATTATACTCTTGTTATTATTGCGGTTGCGTGTGAATTCTTGTGTGTTATGCATCTAGATAAGGAATAATTCAGACCTTCTCTAGAGATACATGGTTGACTTATTTAGGTAGAATTGATTTAAACCCGAGAGAGGAACTTCAATAAACATTAGTGAATTCGATCGAATGTATATTTAGGAAATAAAACTGGAATTAGAGTTAATTTAATTAGTTAGGTGAAATCGTGAATCCGAACTACTTTACAATCATTTTTTAAAACAAAATAATTTCGCAATTTAATTATTTAGCTTATTTTCATAGTTTTAGTTTCATATAGTTTTAGTTTAATATTCTCAAAACAATTAGCCAGTTCAAATAGGGTTAGGAACTAAAATATTTCGATATTTAATGGCAGTCCTCGTGAGAACGATAATTCGGAATCTCAGGTCCACTTTATTACTTTTCACGATCTGTACACTTGCGAATATATTTTGCATCGCAAAATATTAGTGAACATCTAGCATCCCCATTCAAATGTTCCAGCATTGGAGATTTGCATAGTCTTCAATTATACATAAAATGTCCAAGTTGTTATCCCCCTTGTTAACTTACTTGTATCTTTGATTGGAGTGGAATATGGCCATACACGAGGGTGTCCTTATGAATCCCATGAAAGTTTTTAATAGAATCAACAGAATTATTTTCAACTTGGAAACCATCCATGTGATCGCGCAAGCTTCCGGAAAACTATTCTGACCATTTTTGAACAAGTCATGTCATCGGCCGTTATAATTCCATGCGATCGCATGGTTATCCGACTATAGTGCAATTTTTATCTTTTGAAGTGCTATAATTTGGTCCTCATGGTTTATTTGCATCTCAGGTCCTCCAACTTTCAATTGTTGCAATTTAGCCCCAGAACTTCTTTTTTATTCCAAATTCGATTTCTTCTTCAATTTTTCTTTCAATTGGCCATTTGATTAACTGCATCAACTCTTGATTTACACATTTTAACGCTTTTATCATCCAATTTCTCGATTTTGGATTCAATTCCATTGTTTTCTCGACTTTGGTTTATTCCTGAAATATAAACAAATACAACCAAAATAAATAACAAATATTCTTGAACAAATAATTAAAATCTTACTTTTATGATAGAAATAAGTGTATAAAATACACTTATTAGCACTCCCAAACTAGAACTATTGTTCGTCCTCGAATAAAATAAAACTAAACTATAAAAATAAAAATACAAATAAAAGAATGTTTTATTTTTGTTTACTTATGTACCACGCGCTTTAACAATCCAAATTGATGATTCACTTTAGAGAAGAAATGTGAATAAAAAAAATTATTTCCATTCATCCGATGCTCAACTTTACTGTGTGTGTGTGAATAGCCAAAAATTAAATGCAAACTCATGTGAAATTGTACTTGACACCGTGTGACTAATAATTCAGAAATAAGTTTGAATCCTTTGTGGTCAACAATGATTTTCTTTTGATTTTTCTTACACTCTCATGGATGATCACAACCTTACTGCTTTTCTCTCATACCCCGATGTCTTTTCTATTGATGTGATTTCTAAACATGTATAAATTGCATTTTTACACACAAGGCAGTTAGGATTTGATAAGTATTCACGGCAGACCAAGAATAATCCATCTCCAATCCCACACTCCAGCGTTAGAAATTTCAATCGACAAAGCTTATACCGTTTTCATTCTATTTTTCTTAATTGGACTATTTTTTCTTTTAATGTCTTTATCTTTTACCATCTTTGTCCAGGACATTTCATATTTGCTTTCTATATGACCCCTGTAGCGAGCTCTAGGTCGACAGCTCCCAACTCAGTTGAGTTTAGGGTACCAGGTTTAAAGAACCCCTCAGACTTGATTACCCAGTCATAAAGGCTTAAACAGAAAAGTTAAAAATGTTTTAGTGTCTTATGTATAAGTCCACTCTCCGTACTTGCGTTCTAGTTGACCCCTGTAGAGAGCTCTAAGTCGGCAGCTCCCAACTCAGTTGAGTTTAGGGTACCAGGTTCAGAAAACCCCTCAGACTTACTTGCTCGAGTAAAAAATGCAGTTTGAAGAGTAGAATAAGACATTCAGCATTTTTCCGTTTTTATGCTGGTTATGGATTATATCCATTGATCAAAACCCCTTACACTAAAGATGCAAAATTAAAAAATTTAGACCCTCAATCCATCAATGCCTACTCATACTAACATTTCCACCCCCCCCCCCCCAAACTGCTCCTTGAGCAGTTTGGTTGTACATTTCAGCTCACACTAGTACAAAAAGGCATAAAGAAAATGAGGAAAATACGTCGGTTTTTCAAAAAAATGACGCATAAAATAGGACGGTGGTATTTTCGTAATTAAAATTTAGGAATAGGCGTCGGTTTCAATTTTAAACCGACGCGCAAAGTCGGACCGCCGACTTTGCGCGTCGGTTTTGGCAAAAACCGACGCGAGAAACGCCGGTTTCTCGCGTCGGTTTAAGGTGAACCGACGCGCAAAGCCGGACGGTCTGACTTTGCGCGTCGGTTCTCCATGAACCGACGCGCAAAGTCGGACCGTCCGGCTTTGCGCGTCGGTTTTTTCCAAAACCGACGCGCATTCTCATAATTTATTCCCGGTATTTTCATAACTCTCGCGCCTCTTTCTCTCTTTCAGTACACTTCTCTCTAGCTATACACTCACGCCTCTCTCTCTCTCTCTCACAATTCACTCTCACAACTTCTCTCTACTCTCACGCCGGCTCTCCCTCTCTTGTGAACGTCGCCGCCTCCACCGCCCTCACTCTTCTACCGCCGCCGCCTCCACCGACATTGTAAGACCCGATTCCCATTTTTGTTTGTATATATATATATATATATATATATATATATATGTGTGTGTGTGTGTGTGTCTATATATATATATATATATATATATATATATATATATATATATATATATATATATATATTGTTATTATATAAATATGATAATTACATGTTAATATGTATAAATGTGTTAATTAAATTTTAATATATATAAATTTGGGTGTTAAATTTATATTGTTGATTTTAAGTTAGTAGATAGATAAATTTTAATATTTTAATTATTGGAGTTGAAATTATGAGATATTAAGTCATGAAATCTTAGCTTCACTTTTTAGGAATTGAGAATGGATTTCAAATTAAACTTGGAGTAGTTGATGATATATGTATTAGATTTTTGAATATGTCGAGGATGAACATTTTGGTTTATTGTGATATGTTGATTATTCCTATAGGTTGGTTAAGTCCAATTTTTAGGGGAGATTGTGTCAAAAGTCTTGTAAAATTTTGTAAATAAAAAATGAGAATTATAGTTTAAAGTGATTTTCACTATTACAGAATTGACCGTACTAAATAAATATTTACTCAAAACTAATAAAATTTTTTAATTATATCTTCACATATAGGTCATTGATATGGATCGGGGTTGGATGTATGGCAGACGTAATAGACATGAATATGTAAAAGGTGTTGAAGAGTTTATGAAATGTGCGGATGAAAACAAGAGAAAGAAAGGTGAAACAATGATTTTGTGTCCTTGTTACGATTGTAAGAATTTGAGAAAGTTTCGTAGTTTTGATCAAGTGAAGAGTCATTTGATTCGTCGTGGGTTTAAAGAAGGTTATACACGATGGATATGGCATGGTGAGAGTATGCTTCCCAGGACGAGCACTGGTGACGATGTTGGTGATCAGCAGCAGATTAATTCAAGCAATATTTGTGAGAATGATTTGGAAAATGATGAGAATGATATGATAGACGATATGATGCGTGATATACAAGGGGAATACATTGAAAAACCTCATGTATTATTAGATAACTTGTTCAATGAGTCTGAGAAGCCTTTGTTTTCTGGTTGTAATAAATTCACTAAATTGTCTGCGGTACTAAAACTGTATAACTTGAAAGCAAGCAATAGGTGGAGTGATAAAAGTTTCACGACATTATTGGGGCTGTTACGAGAGATGCTTCCGGAAGATAACGAACTTCCTAGTTCAATTTACGAGGCAAAGAAATTGTTGTGCCCGATGGGTATGGAGATTGAGAGGATACATGCATGTCCAAATGATTGTATACTGTATCGAAATGATTACAAGGACTTGCGTCTATGTCCAAAGTGTGGGGTATCACGATATAAACGGAAGAACGTGAATAATAATTGTGGTGATAAGAAAAGCCCTCCGGCAAAGGTGTTATGGTATTTACCTGTAATACCAAGATTTAAACGTTTGTTTGCCAATGCAAAGGATGCAAAGAACTTGCGGTGGCATGCCGACGGGAGAAAAGAAGATGGAAAACTAAGACACGTGGCTGATTCTCCTCAATGGAGGAATATTAATAGGTTGTTTCCCGAGTTTGGGGGCGAAGATAGAAATCTTAGGCTGGGACTATGTACAGATGGGATGAACCCACACGGTAATATGAGTAGTCGACATAGCACTTGGCCGGTTCTTTTGACTATTTACAATCTTCCTCCTTGGTTATGTATAAGCGCAAGTATATCATGTTATCTTTGTTAATATCAGGGCCCAAACAACCGGGTAATGACAAAGATGTTTATCTAGCCCCACTAATTGAAGATTTAAAAGTATTGTGGGATGAAGGTGTGTCTGTGTTTGATGCATATACCCAGATGAATTTCACCTTACGTGCTATGATATTTTGCACTGTAAATGATTTTCCAGCTTATGGTAACTTGTCAGGTTATACTAACAAAGGACCTAAAGCATGTCCCATTTGTGAAGAAGACATGATTGATCTTTGGTTGAAAAACTGCAAGAAAAATGTCTTCATGAGTCATAGAAGATTTCTCCCTATTGACCACCCTTATCGCAAGAAGAAAAAGCCATTCAATGGAAAAATCGAGGCTCGAACAACTCGCTTACCATTAACAGGAGGTGAGGTATATGAACGAGTTAAAAATTTTGATGTTTCATTTGGAAAAACTTTTAAACCTCCTCAGAAGAGTCTTTGGAAGAAAATGTCCATATTCTGGGATCTACCTTATTGGCAACACTTATCTGTAAGGCATTGTCTTGATGTAATGCACGTGGAGAAAAATGTTTGTGATAGCATCATTGGGACATTGTTGAACATTCCAGGAAAGACCAAAGATGGTATTAAAGTCAGGAAGGACATGGTAGAAATGGGGATAAGGGATCAATTAGCACCGCAAGAGTCGAAAAAGCGTACTTATTTACCCCCAGCTTGCTATACTTTGTCGAGAAAAGAGAAAACAAGTTTTTGTGAGTGCCTGCATACTATTAAGGTTCCATCTGGGTACTCATCAAACATTAAAAGTCTTGTCTCGATGAAGGACTTAAAATTGGTTGGTATGAAGTCTCATGATTGTCATGTCGTAATGCAACAATTGTTACCAGTTGCAATTCGAGGCATTCTCCCAAAACATGTTAGACAAGTCATTATAAAACTTTGTTTTTTCTTCAATGCAATTTACAGCAAAGTTATTGATCCGGAGGAGTTGGATGATTTGCAGGCCGATATTGTTATCACTCTATGTCAATTTGAAATGTATTTTCCGCCATCATTTTTTGACGTTATGGTGCACTTACTTGTTCACTTGGTGAGAGAAATTAAGATTTGTGGTCCAGTATTCTTGAGGTATATGTATCCATTTGAGAGATACATGGGTATATTGAAAGGATATGTGAGAAATCGATTTCGACCTGAAGGTAGTATCATTGAAGGTTATGCTGCTGAGGAGGCTATTGTACTGATTACTTGGATGACTTTGAGACTATTGGTGTTCCTAAATCTCGGCATGATGGAAGACTTGAAGGTAAAGGTACTATTGGATGCAAGTCAATCGTCCCCAATGTTGAATTGCGATACAAAGCACACCTCCTTGTATTACAACACCTTCCTGAAGTTCATCCATATTTGGACGAGCATATGTCCATCATAAGGCAGCAGAATCCTTCAAAAGTTGAAAGGTGGGTAACTAATGAACATAATCGTTCATTTGCAAAATGGTTCAAAGATAAAGTCATGAAAGAATTGTCACAAACACCGAATACCATTGTTGAAACGGTAAAGTGGTTAGCTTACGGTCCTACCACGATTGTGAGGTCATATGAAGCATATGACATTAATGGGTATACGTTTTACACTAAACGTCAAGATGATAAGAGTGCAGTGCAAAACAGTGGAGTGACACAAGTAGCACTATCAAGAGATTTTTCAAATGCTAAAGATACCATGCCAGTAGATGCCTCGATGTCCTATTATGGTATTATTGAAGATATTTGGGAACTTGATTATAGGGAGTTCAAGTTTCCTCTCTTCCAATGTAAATGGGTTGATAACCGCCGGGGTGTTCGGGTGGATGAATTAGGATTCACTATGGTGGATTTCGGCCGGTTGGGTTATCTAGACGAGCCATTCATACTTGCATCACAAGCCAAACAGGTATTTTATGTTCTTGATCCTGCCGATACTAAGTGGTCAGTCGTCCTTCAAGGAAAGAGACGCATTGTTGGGATTGGTGATGTAGTAGATGAAGAAGATTATGATCACTTTGATGAAACCCCTCCATTTTCTATCGGTATACAACTGAGTGCAACTTTAGGGGAAGATAACATTGAATCAAATTATATGCGTTGGGATCATGAAGAAGGATTATGGATTGATCGTCGTTCCTGATTATTAATTGTATGAGTTTATTTACACAGTCTTTGCTTTTAACTTTCTTTTACTTTTCATATATGCTCTATACATTTTTAACAATTTCTTTTGTCGTTTTGATAACAATAATTTATTAATACGTTGTTATATGTGCAGGTACGTTAAAAGTAGTCTCAATATAATGGCCGAGTCTTCATCATCTTCAGGTGATCATCGTGCTATCAGTACCAAAAGGACTAGAGGGCCAACAATGTGTAAGAACATGAAGAAGGCCGGTGAAGTGAATGTCATCGAGTTCGATGACAAACATAGGCCAATCGGACCAGGCAAGGGGAACTTCAAACACTATGTCGGGTGTTTGGCCCGTATTCACGTTGACATTAACATCAGTGATTGGCACAAGGTTGATTCCGGCCTTAAGGACTTGATGTGGGAAGAAATAAATGTACTATCACTACATACATGGTTAATAGATAACGTTTCGTAATTTTTTCTTATAACATCGCATATTATATTCGTCTTTCAGAGGGAGTTCAACATCCCCGATGACGCAGCAAAAAAAAGGGTGTTGAAAGTTGCGGGGATGCGATGGAAAGATTTCAAGACTCGGCTGGTTCATGATTATATCACACATGACCACCCGAAATACACATCTCCTACGCAACTTTACTCTTTTATAACTGAAGAGCAATGGGACTCGTTTAAGAAAGAACGCCAGACTGATAAATTTAAGGTATATATATTTAATTGTACGCATGTGATTTATTTAGTTGGAAATTACATACTTGATGTGACAATTTCAGGAAAAAAGTAAGAAAGCCAGGGATGCTCAATTGCGAAACGAGCATCCACATTATATGCGCTCAGCTGGTTATGTGGGGATGAAGCCACAGTGGGTAGTCAGTGACCCACTGTCTTCAAGTTCTTCATGCGACATGATTAGCTCGTCGATTGTAAGTGAGGATCGAAGTTTAGATTGGATTCGAGCTAGGTCGAAGAAGAAACAAGATGGAAGTTATTACATCCCCAACGAGAAAACGAGGGGGGTGTTTGATAAAATTGTAAGTATATCATGATTATTTTTTCATAATTTAAATTCAAATTTACTTAAATTTATACTTATATTTATGTTTCATTTTTCTGTTAATAGGTTGAAAAAGCTGAGCAGTCCACGCAGGGGACATTTGTGGCAAGTAGACAGCACGATATTTTAAGTGAAGCCCTTGGTAAGCCGGATCACCCTGGTAGGGTGAGGGGGTATGGCGTCTATGTGACCACGAGGGATGTTTACGGCAATCCTGATGATTACATTAGACGTTCCTGTGGGGTCGTCTCAGTAGACGATATTAAGGAGATGATCAGGTCAGAGATGGAGGATAGTATTGCCGAGCGGGTCAGGCATCAGACCATGTCGGAGATGCAGAGTAAATTTGATACTATGCAGAGGGACTACCATAGTATGCAGACTAAATACGATGCTATCCTCCAGCGCCTGGGCTTAAATGTTGAGGCCGAGGTGGATCCACAACCCCGACCACCAACTCGTAGCAGTTGCCACTCCGTGGATCCAGATCCATTTCATGGACTTCAGGTATTTAATGTTATGTTATTTAGAATTTTTAACATTATTTATGTTATTTCAACTGGAAGTTGCTAACATATATGTTCAATGATGTTATACAATAGAAGCCGTCTCCTTGTCGTCTCGCCATTAGTCTTAATGGTGAGAAACAAATAGTAGCGAGCGGGATGGTTTATCCAGCCGGACCCGACACGGTGGTGCATCATCAACCTCTTTGGCCTGATCATGCTAAGGTGTCCATTGACCACATTGTCGATGGTGCAGAAGCGTGTTGTATTCCAGTGCCTTCTCAATACCACACCACAGTGGGGGAAGCTATTGGAAGCTTCTTGCAATGGCCCAAGGAGTTGGTGATTTTTGGAGAGGTACAAACATTTAGTTATATAAAAGATTCTGTCAATATTAATTTCTTTTAAATTTGTATAACTGAAGATGATAAAAATTATCTTGTTGCAGGAAGAGGCACCACAACAGGCAAAAAAATTTAATGAAGGAAAAACACCCCAGAGTTTCGAAATGTCATCCACTCAGCGACCTGCGATTGTTGACGATGAGACGTTGCAACGTCTGGGTGATGATTGTAAAATGTTACACACTCTGGTCATTCAATTGCCTGTTGGTGATGACTTCTACCAGGTACCCGTTGATGCCGCCATGTTCAACTTTGCATTCGATGATGGTTTTTATGTTACAGTCGGAGACATCACCGACTTGCTTACGATGCAATGGTTAGATACATCAATCTTACAAGTATTTTCATTGTAAGACTTCTGATCAAAAAGAAAAACTTCAATTTAAATCATTAATTTATTTCTATTTATTGGCATTATTATTTTTTAGGTACCTCCATGAGCTGTGTCAGGAATACGGTATTGAATCGATTGGATTCATGTCTCCGACACACATTGCATCGATTTCAGTAAGAACAAATGCAAATGGTGTTATAAATTACTTGGCCAGCACAATGAAGGCAATGAAAACTAAGAAATTCATTCTAGCACCGTATTTTCAGGAGTAAGACCGTTGATATTCTCTAATTTTTAACCTAATTTGAATGATATGATATTTAAAGTTGTATTTACACGTTCATAATACGTAGGAATCACTGGATGTTGCTAGTTATTTCTCCTGAGAAGAATACGGTGTACTTCTTAGATTCAGCTGCTGCATCTAAGCGTGACTTGGATATCAAGCCGATATTGAACACGTAAGTTAGGAAACTTTTAATGAAATAATTGTGAAGTTGTGGTGAAATTGATTGTGGAGTTGTGATTGTTGAGAAGTTGATAGTTTTGAATAGCAGGGTCCCCCTACAGGTTGGATAAGTTCAATTTATAGGGGAAACTCTGCCAAATTTTTTGTAGGATGTTTGAGTCTTAATTTTTTTGTAACTTGTTGATATAATTTATTGAGATTTTAGGGCTTTCAAAACGTATTGGACAGTTGGAGGCATGAGGACAAAATCCAATACAACGTGGAAAAACGTAAAAGTATGAAAACACGGATTTAAACTTTTTTAAAAATCTTTGAATTATTTCTATATTTTATTTAGTTTGATTATTAATATTGTTATTTTTCAATGTGAATATTTCAGTGTCCTCAACAACCTGGAGGGTCTGAGTGTGGCCACTACGTTATGAGAAATATGTATGAGATAGTCACAGAACACTTTCAACTTACTTCGTTAGAAAAGGTATAAGTCATTGAAAATGAGAATTTTAATAATGACTTTATATTTTATGAAAAAATAACTAATAATTCATTTTGATTGTTTGTAGGCATTTAAAGAATATTATTCAACGGAGGAAGTAATCGAGATTCAAAACTTATGGGCAAAATACTTCGTTCATAGGTTTGTGTAAATCGAAGCGTAATCAAAACTTGCACTTACATATATATTTAATTTGTATCATAAATTAACAATTTGTAAGTATAATTGTTGTTAATTTAATTTTATTACGTATATATCTATTATATATATTTATTTGGTGATGTGCATGTTCAGGTTATCGCAGACCACGTCTTGGTCACTGCAGGTCATGACCTGCAGTGGCCTGGGTCATTGCAAGTCACGTCCAGGTGATTGCAGGCCACGACGTGCAGTGGCCTGGGTCATTGCAGGCTACGTCCAGGTCACTGCAGGCCACGACGTGCAGTGATCTGGTTATTGCAGGCTACGTCCAGGTCACTGCAGGGCACGACGTGCAGTGGCCTGGGTCATTGCAGGCCACGTCCAGGTCATGTAATATATATTCAAAAAAAAAAAAAAAAAAAAAAAAAGTTTAGGCGTCGGTTCTAAAGATAAAACCGACGCCTAAAGCTGTTTTGACCAGAAACCGACTTTGGGCGTCGGTTTTAACCAGAAACCGACGCCCAAAGTGTATTTTTTTTTGACTTTAGGCGTCGGTTCAAAAATTAAAATCGACGCCCAAAACCGACTTTGGGCGTCGGTTTAGACCAGAAACCGACGCCCAAAGTGTATTTTTTTTTTTTTTGACTTTAGGCGTCGGTTTTAAACTAGAACCGACGCCCAAAGATGACTTTGCGCGTCGGTTTGCAACCGACGCCTAAAGTCGAGACTTTACGCGTCTGTATCATATGCGTCGCCGCTACAACCGACGCGTATTCCGTTTTCCAACTGACGCAAATTCCTATTTCTGTACTGGTGTCATGATATAATTTCTTAAGGTTTGAGATTTTTCAGTCAATTCTATGTTCAAAGTACACAAGTTTACCCCCACAAGTATCAAGCGTCTCCCTACACAAGTTATTATTTGAAAGTGGCTATGTACTCATGTTTGATTAAAGTCTTAAACGGATGAATGTTGAGAAAAATTTTAGTTCACGTGTTGTCCAATTTTCTAACTAAAGCACATAAGTCAATTTAAATCATGTCATAAACAATAAATAAATTGACAAAAATTTTCAAAATTTTCATTTTTTATAATTTTTCAATTTTTTATGAATTGTTTTACCCAAAATTGAATGTATGTGTAAATAAAAGCACATGAATGAGATTCACACCACCAAACTAGAATTATGCATTGTCTTCAATATATTCAAAGCAAATAAATAAAATAAACACAAGATAAAAAAGAGGGTTTATGTACTTCCCGGGTTTGGAGAGATGGTGTTCCCATTTTGAAGTTTTGATTTAAATGTTTGATTGGATGAAATGACCATTTACTTCATTTTCCATGCTCGGCTTGAAATGTCCCATGATGATATTTTCCTTGCAAACAAGACTTAATGATCATTAGAAGCATAATTATCACATAGGAACTAAAGCAAATCAACACAACACACCCAAATTAGGACTTAGAAAAATTTTGAAATTTTTTGATAAATGATCGATCACTGACTTTCAGCCCTTGACATCGCCTCAAAAAAGTGAAAATTTCCCAATACATGTCCCGGCTATATGAAAGTATATAAGGTCTACAACATATCAAAAATTCATCACATTTGGAGTTCATTTGGGTCATGAAAAGATGTGACAAAGTAGGTGCAGTGAAGTTGAAATGGTGCAATGGTGCTTGCCACCTTGCAATGAGGTGCTTTGTAATACAATGATGCACAAGTCGAGTTTCATGCCTTAAATCAGTATAAATAATGAATAGATGATGCACAAATGATGTAGAACATGTAGTAAAGGTGATCATCCAAAAAGAATTGCAAAAACTCAACAAAAACCCCATTGAGACATTTTATCAAACACTTTGCATGCATATTAAGAAATAAAGGAATTTCATAGAGGTGGAGACTTGAATTAAGCAAAAAAAAATTATCTAACAATTCACAATTCAATATCTCCAATTCTAGCCTAAACCCATTACCAATCACCCACAATTTCAAATTCCACAAAAAGTGAAGAACATAAATATTAAGCAAAATCTTGTAAAAATGTAGAAAGGTCCAATATGTCTACATGTCCTAAACTAGGTTCTCATGTTGGAAATTGTGATAATAGACAATAAAACAAATTAAAATGCAATTAAACCTAAAAGTGCACGCTAAAACATGCAAAATGGAACACTAGAATTACTTAAAGCACATAATACATCAATGCATGCATTCTAAACATACTAGTACTCCTAAATGCAATGTTAAGCATCTAAACAACATTAAAGCAAATAAGTAACTCAAAAGCAACAATAAAACAACTAAAGGAAAATGTGTTTGAAAAGTTGGGTTGCCTCAAAACAAGCACTTCATTTAAAGTCTAGAGTTAGACTTTTTGGCAAACATCTCAAGGTGGCATGAAACATGATGTTGAAGCCCTATCATTTGTCTTGACCCTATGCCCAAAAATTTCCTCATTCCCTTGGTGTAGAAGTGGTTCCACCTCTATTCTTGAGCAGTTTTCAAAGAAGTGGATTTTGATTCATTAGTTGAACCATGTCAAATGTTACTTTCTCATCCTCCACTCGAAGCATGACCTCCCCCTTTTCCACATCAACCAAGGCTTTAGCAGTAGCCAGAAATGGTTATCCTAAAATTAGTGGCACTTTACTATCTTCCTCCATGTCTAGAATCACGAAGTCAGCATGGAATATGAATTTGTCTACTTTAACCAGCACGTCCTCAAAGACTCCATGTGGGTATCGAATGGAGCTATCAGCTAGTTGCAAGATGATTGAGCTTGGTTTTGGGTCCCCTAATCCTAGCTTCCTATAGACTGAAAGATGCATCAAATTTATGCTTGCACCAAGGTGACATAAAATTTTGTTAAATTTTGAGTCACCAATGATGCAAGGAATTGAAAAACTCCTTGAATTTCTCAGCTGGGTGGTAGCTTCTGTTGCAAGATGGTGCTGCACTCTTCATTCAGGGACACCTCTTCAAGTTCCTCAAGTTTTCTCTTACTTGACATCATCTTTTTCAGAAACTTGGTATAGCTAGGGATTTGAGTAATGACTTCTAGGAAATGAATGTTAATGTGCAGCTTTCTGAGTATGTTGAGAAATTTATTGAACTGCTGATCCACCTTAGGCTTTTATAATCTTTGCGAGAATGGAATAGGGGACTCATGAGGTTTAATTGTCAATTTCACCTCATGGCCCTCTTTTTTTTCATCAGATAGCTTCTCAGGTACCCCAACCAGTTTTCCCTTCTTTTTCACCTGGCTTTTGAACATGAACCTCAAGCAATTTAACTCCACTACGGGTAGTTATTGCATTTACTCCTTATTTCTCATTCCAACCCTTCAATCTTTGGGAAAAGGAGTAGGTGGTTCATACACTTTGTCACATGGAGCAAAAGAATCTTCATTGGCACAAAATCAACCTCTCTTCCAACAGTTTTGATTGCCATCACTTGCTCCCTAGGATTAACCTCAGTGTTACCAGGTAGTGTTCCTGGGGCTCTATTTGCTAAAGCCTGAGCTATCTGAATAACTTGGGTTTCCAAGTTTTTGATTGAAGCCAGATGATTTTGCAATGTAGTTTCAGTCATCCTCATGAATTGGTCAGTTTTGGTCGTGAACTGATCAGTTTTACCATGTAAGTTGATTTCTTCCTTATTGATGTCCAAATCTCCATGTAGTTCCATTGTGATTGATTTTTCATCATCTTCAAGTGTTTCTGCAATAGGTAACTCATCTTTGGATTCAATGACAAGTTCTTCATCAAACTCCACGGGCATTGGTGAGTCTTCCTATGAATTTCTTCGAGTGGATTATACCTCCACTTTTGAAAGTCACTCCAATACATGGTATCTCTCATGAGCATATCATCTTCATCCAAATTAGCTAGTTTCTGATAGTATTTTGCAATTACCCTTTCACTCATAGTGGAGAACCATCTCCCACAAGAGCGATGTCTTCATCCCAATCATTCGGTACACACTCATCAAAGAGCATGTGACTTGCGTCCGATGTGTCGATTGCTTGTTGTTGGCATTTCAAATATTCTCCAAACACTTAGTTTCGACGTGATCAAACTGGTCATTTTCAATCAATGGTGAAATCAAATATACCTCGAAAGAAAATCAAATATAAGAATGTTTAGAAGTTGTGGTTAACCAAAAGAAACAAATAAAAATAAATAAAGCGATAAAAAGTCCGAATTAGTGATAATAATCTAAGAATAAATTTAAGTTACAATCTCCGACAACGACGCCAAAAACTTGTTCGCTACCGCAAGTGCAAGGATCGCACAAGTAATATAATGGACATGAGTCCGAATATCGTTCCCACAGAGATTGTGCAAATTGTATTTTAAATTACAATTCCTTAATCGGAACTATGAAAACTTTGAATTTGGAAATTTTGTTTGGAAAATTAAACTAAAGATTAAACTAAAAAGCGAGAAAATTTTAATTTAAGAAAACGACGAATTAAAGATGTTAGAATTGTGAATCCACTTTGTTCCATCATCCATATTTTGACCAAATCATTTAAATGCAATCCATGAGTTTTGAAAATTCATATTGCTAATGTTGCTAAGACTCCCTTTCAGACAAGAATTAATACTTTTTCCGACACATGATCCGACTATATTTTTATGACGAATCCGAATGTATAGAAAAGTATTAAAGGATTTTTGAATATTTTTTCTGGATAACACAAAGTACAGTGGTATATTTTTATCATCTATCGGATTTTGTGGCAATTAATCAAGGTCTAATAATTTCCTACTCTTTCGATCATAGCAAATTATCACAAACATCAACAGTTATGCGTCCACAATCATAGATGAAAATAAAAACATAATTAATTGCATCAAACTCATGAAAAGCGTATATTAAATAAAAAGTCAAAACATAGAATTCGTAATTAAAGTTTCATCATAATTCCAACAAGAAAATCTAACCTAGATACACGATTAAAGATAATTCACAAGAAAAATGAATAGAAGTCACCCCGTTCATCTCCTTGATCCTTGTTTTTCAATCTTGAATTTAGCCTTCAATGGATCCCCTCGCAGTTGGACATCGTTTTGACATGAATTATATATTATGATTGGAAACCCCTAATTTCGTGACTCAAGTAATGTATTTATAGGTGAGGTCGAAACTTAGGTTACTGGGTGAGAAAGAATGCTGAATTCCGCAAAAAAGCCCAGCAGTCGGCTTAGAAAATAACCACGTGATCACGCAGGCTTCCGGAAAATCATTCTGACCATTTTTGAACATGTCATGCCATCGAGCCGTTATAATTCCATTTGATCGTATGGTTATCCGGCTAGAGTGCAATTTTTATCTTTTGAAGTGCCATAAGTTGGTTCTCATGATTTATTTGCATCTCAGGTCCTCCAATTTCCGATTGTTGCAGTTTAGCCTGAAGATTTCTGATTTCTTCCAAATTTGATTTCTTCTTCAATTTTTCTTTCAATTAGCCCTTTGATTAACTGTATCAACTCTTAATTTGCACACTTTGACACTTTTATCATCCAATTTCTTGATTTTTGCTTCAATTACATTGTTTTCTCGGCTTTGATTTATTCCTGAAATATAAACAAATACAGCCAAAATAAATAATAAATATTCTTGAACAAATAATTAAAATTCTACTTTTAGAATATAAATAAGAGTATAAACTTAACAATTGACATCTCCCAGGTTTTGCATGAACTTACCAACATCGATTTTTCACAGAACTTACCATACCCGATTTCACAAAGACTTTCCATACACAATTCTCCACAGAATTTACCATACAAGATTCTGCAAAAACTTTCCATACACAGTTAGATAGTCATATACCAAATATTTTATAGATATGTTAAATGTGAATATAAGGAAAGACTATTAATTAATTAATTAATCTAACATTGCATTCACGTATTTAACATATTAAAAAATAGCTAGGATGGTACGAATCTATTCTATTCGAGCTGTAATAAATTTAACAAGAAACCACACCTTGTTAGGCATGGAAAAATAAAATAATATAACTCGTTGCTTAAAAAATACTGGCCACGCTACCACCAAGTCAGTAAGTACTGGTTACTCGCTGAACCTGTATCTTTTTTTTTATTATTTTTTTACAATTTACCTTCTAGAGTCTTACAGCTAAAAAACAACAAATTTATTTATTAAGTAAATAAATAAATAAATATGTAAAAATATGAACACATACATATATTTTTTTTCCAATAATTTCCCCCTTTGGCTTTGTTTAATTTCAAACACCCATATTTGATTTTTTATTTTTCATGTACGTGATAACTGTGATCAAGCAGTCCTTGTAAAGTGCCTCTTAGAACATCCGATGAAGCATAGTTATACACATGGTTAATTAACTCCTTTTGACCAACAACTTAGTTACTCTCCCTTACTAATAAAACCAACTAAACATAATTTACTAATTGAAACACGCATAGGATCATCATATTATATACATCACCAAAAACATCAACTACATATAATGTCAAAAATGTTACTCTCCCTTTGTAACATGGAAAGCTAGAGACGAAAAATAAGAGGAGCGCTCAAAGAATCCAAGTGGCGTAGCAAAGGATGTCCGAACCAGTTAATCTGCAACTTTCTTCAATTTCTTAGTTATTTTCTCTCAAGAGGTTGAAGTGTTAATAGTCCTCTTACGGGTAGGAGTGGGAGTAGATACATCAACATTATTTGTCGCAGGCTGAGTTTAGCCCTTGGGCAGTGGGGTCAAGACTGGACATATCAGCTATCTGTGCCTCAGAACCTTCCATGTATTTTGACACATGGATTTCCCAAGAAATAGACATCTTCTAGTACTCGATCTGTAAGAATATCCAAGTGTTCTGACTGTGGAAAGGGATTCTTGAAAAAGGGTTAGGAGGTCCATCCAGATTTGCAAATTAATTAGCACCCATGGTTGGAATATCATCATCAAACAGATCTTTGAGCATAGAGGTATATCAAGGTCTGCCAAAAATTGATGACTCAAGCATAGATGAGGTAGCTTGTATTGCTCCACTCTCCTTGGACACTCGTAAATAATTTTGTCAAAAATGATCTTCGCCAAATTCATCCCCACTTGGTTACCAACTTGTACAAAACCATTTGCATTTTGGAATTGACTTGAATGCTGGAAAAATTATCACTCCTTTTTGTTCAGTTCTTCCAGTCATCTCAATGGCTACAACATCACTAGCCAGCTCCTAATCGGTAAAGCCCACCACATTCTCCATATCTAGCCAGTCCCTGAGTACCGGTGGACTAAAGATAACCAGTCTGCCTACGATAATCAGCAACCTCATTCATCCCCATCCTTAAAAATTTTGAATCTCCATTTTTAAAGAATTAAATCTTATTTTTATACGTGACGAATGCGAACACGTAGAAATTGTGAACACTTTGAAAGATAGCATAAAGTATAATTGTATATTTCTATCCCCTATCAGACTTTACGAAAATGAAAACATTTTTAATGAATTCCTAATCTTTCAAACTTAAGAAAACATCATAACATTCATACAATTAGTGATTAAATTATTGCAGAAAAAAAACTTGGAATTAATTGCTTGAACCAATAAATTGTATTTAATTAAACAACAACAAAAAACATGAATTTTGAGGGAAGAAAGTAAATATCAAAAATCCGATTTTAAGGAAAAATATTCGGCTCAGTCATTTAACCGTGCGATCGCGTGGTTAAAGGACTTGCAGTTGCATAGTTATATGGAATATGGTTCTGCTTATTTCATTTAAGATCGCCAATCGCGTGCATATATAAGGCGCACTCTCATGGTTGCTTGTTTGTGCTAGAATTTCCATCTTTTATTTCGAACAAGTTTGTCCTTAGACTTCATTTGTACAGCAAGTCCTTTATCTTCTAAATTGTTCAATTTAGTCCCTAAACTTCTATTTTCTTCAATTAATTCCTTTTTATCCTTGACATCCAAATTCCTTCACTTTAGCTCTACTTTGATATTCAATTGGCTTCACCATCTTCCAATGTGTATAATTTAGCTCCAATTGTCATCCGATTAATCTATATTCGCTTAAAATCTTTCATTTTCTCAACTTTAGGATAATTTCTGAAATAATAACAATTAACAACGAAATCAATAGCATTTATTTTACAACGACAATATAATATCAAACATTAGCATTTAAATAAGTGTATAAAATACCCTTATTAAACAATATTAAACTAGAATTATTGTCCGTCCTCGAAACAACAGAACTAAAATATAAAGCTGCAAAACAAATTCAATAAAAAAAATTAGTCAACTATCAATTTGCTTGCAATATACCTCAGGCTGAAATAAAAAATTATACATTAGAAAAGAGTGCTATTCAACACAATAAAAAATATTTCTACTTATTTGATAATCGACTTTCCATGTACGTATGAATAGTCAAAGTCAAACGCATACCCATATAAAAATATACTTAATATAGTGAGCTATAAAATGGTATAACTTGCAACGACTAAAGATCACTACATAATCCACAAAATGATCTCAAAGTCGTCATCATCAAAAAGGCAAAACTGTAATTAATGGGAGTTTCTAAAATTTCCAGTTTAGTCTTCAATTATGAAATTCAATCCAATTGAGTTCAAGCATTATATATTACTTTCTTTTAGGCCAATTTTAATCTCCAAATTTACCAATAACGCCAAATTCTCCTCTTTTCTCATAAATTCTATACTATCTCATCGTACAAAACGTAGAATTGGCTATTTTCTTAAGAAAACACTTGCATCCAACTTTCCAAATAAATTAACTAAGGTACGAAATTTTCGAATTGTTACACAAACGTCATCCAAGCAGTTATCAAATGCATTTTCAATTCGTGAGAAATTAATCCCAATCCCATGTTAGGTAAAATTTGTGTATAAATTTTGAATATAAACGATCACGTGGTAACATCTCATTAGACAAAATTTTTGAGAAATCAACAATTTCGATTGGTCAAAAATTTTTGCCCACTATTTTTTATTTAAAATAAATAAATAAATAAATTGACCAACAAAATATTATCATGTCAATATTTATAAACAATCATTTATAAACGATTTATCAAATAGAGGCGTACATTTATTTAGTGTGTGTTTGGTATTGTTTAATTTTTTTTTTTAAATGAAAAATGATTTTTAGGAGAATTAATGGTTGATATTTGGTTGAAAAGTCAAATATTGTGTATTTGACTTTTCATGAATGATTGAGATGGAGTATTATAGGAAAAAGAGAAAATTTTAAAAAGATCTAAGGGCTAAATTTCTTATTTTCTTGCTAGAATTTTAAGGATACTTGATTGCGTGAAGTCTGAAACTGTCTTTTTATTTAAAAGAAAAAAAGTCAAGTTCCAGAAAATAAACAAAAAGTAATAAATAAATTCCGGTCAATTTTCGAGTAGTTCACTTATAAACACTTAAATTCTCTATCAAGATGGATTAATAATCAAATATATATGTGATATACCAATATTTTGTTTATTCTTACCTCGCAAGCAGTGGAGGATCTAGGACGACAAATCAGTTAGAGTGGTCGTTGACCGTTGACTAACGATGGTCAACCACCGCAATAGCTAAATTATTTTTTATTTTATAAAATAATATTAATATTCATGAATCAATATAGGAATACACTACAAGATACATGCTAATAAAAATCAAGAAAGAAAAAATATATACGTTCAAGTAAAAAAGAACAATCTTTCTAGAGAATCGATAATATTAAATATTTAAAGTGCTAGAGAGGATATTGTCACAAACAATCAAATTATCACAAAGGTTAAAAAGTAATAGTGTAATATTAGTATTTGATTGCATTCGAATTTCATGAAAAATGCGACATCTGAGAAAAATAATTTCAACTCTGACGTTTGACACGAAATTGAACATAAAACTCAATTTTCATGGTACAAATTACTTTAAGCTCTTTTTTAATTCGAAATAAAATGGATTCTCAAATGGGTTTGTAATTAAAATTCCATCTTTCATGATTTTTTTTCCACCATCACACACTTAATAGAATGAATCATCACACCCCTTAATAGAATTTATTCACTTAAACAAACAATTAATTATTTAAATATAATTAAAAGTTTTTCAAGATTTATAACCCATTTCAGAGCACTTCCCGGCGGTCCCATCTCTCTCTCTCTCTCTCTCTCTCTTTCTTTCTTAATTTCCCATTTCAACCCATTTCACAACCACCATTACCATCCCCTGCGGATCCCATCTCCATCTCCCCTACCGAGCTGGACTAGAATAGAAGCCTGGAAGCTGATTTTGAACCAAGGCACTACAGCCTGCAAGCGTCGACAGTGGCGTTGCTGCGGCGCTGCAAGCTGATTTTCCTTTGTCTGTTTTCGTCGAAGTAGCCGAAGGTAAGAAATTGGGGTATGGGACTCTAGCCTCTGGCTCTGGGTCGTTGTTTTGTGCTAAAAATGGTTGGGTCTTGGGGTATTTTGGGTTTGGGCATGGGTAATTGGGTGTAGACAACAACCAAAAAAAAAAAAAAAAATTGTTTTTTAAAAATTGGACAGCCGGTGGTCCGCCGGCGGCGAGGTAGCGCGGCCGCGCTACCTCGCCACACGCTGGCTCCGCCCCTGCTCGCAAGGAACACAAAGTTAAACAAAATTAAAAGGAGTTAACACAATCAAATAAGCAAAACTAGTGCAATAATTAAGAAATCAAAAGTATATACTTATCCAAGTTTCGAGTGGTTGTAAAGGAGCTCATATCCATTCCCAACAATTTAAGCATTGATAACACCAACAATCCACGAGATTAAATTTAAGTGACCACACGAGATTTCATCGAGGAAAGTGCATGATTTCTTCACCAAAAAGTTACTATAAAGAAAGGATAAAATGGAGAGGCCACAAGACCACACGAGGACATGAGTTCCACCAAGAAAGGAAGTACCAAGCAGCGCGCGAACAAGATGCAGCTGAGAGTCACTAAGAAAAGGCAGCTGAGAGGTGCAAACAAGAGCATCCAAGAGTCACCAAGAATAAGGGCGCAGTCAAGTGGTACGATTGTGATACCCTAGCTAGTAGTGGCCACAAGCTAGACTAAATTGTGTGGTCTATCAAGTGGCCACTTAGAGTGCTAATAAGAAATGAGTCGAGCCTTTATATCCTCCATTAGCTACTTAATTAATGATTCGTGAACTATCTTTGTAAATGGGCAAGTGGCAACCATATATAAACTTGGACTAGGATTAAATATTGGGAAAATACATAAATAATTAAATTATAAATGTAAATTTTAAAATTCAGATGAAATTTGTATAATTTCAAAAATCAGGTTGTAGTTAAAATTAATTAATTAAATTAAGTAATTATAATAGTTTATTAATTATATATATTAAGGTCACAAGCTGTATAATTTCAAGTCACAAAATACAAATATTTTGAATCACAAATTGGAGTTAATTTTAGGCCACAATAACAAAATTTCTACTTCACAACTGGTTTCAAGGTCACAAATTATAAACTCAATAGGTCACAAAATGTGAATTTCATCAATCACGACATATTTTCGGTTTACAACTTATCAAGTTATTATGTCACAAATCTTTTAATTCAATTGTTAAATTATTAGGTCACAATTGATTTATCAATTATTTGATCACATTTTTTAGGTCACATTCATAAAATTATGAGGTCACATCTCACGTAACCAACATCGCGTCACCGCCACCTCCATCGTCTCAACGCGTTGCCGCCGTCTCAACATTTCAACCAAAAAAAAAAAAAAAAAACCACCGCCAGCACGCGGCCACTACCTGCAACACCACCCCAATTTCCTCCACCACAACACAACCAACAGCTACATCACTCCAACACGCTAGCCACCATCACCTCTACAAACAAAACTTTTCCAATAAACAAAAGAGAACGAAGAAATGAGGTAGCAGTGCAGCATTGTTGCTAAAGATGTGCAACAACAGTCTTCGTCGGCCACGAAATTGTTACAATTAGCACATCAGGCGTTAGCTACGATCTCGTCGCAGATCAGGACATTGTTGCTCATCGACCATTGCTACGCAGCGCTATCAACGATTTCTAAGTGCAGTGGCACTGTGGTTGACGATTGTCATCTTTGTGGCAGTGAAGTCGGATGTTACTCGGTGCGGCGGAGCTACTTTCACCAGAGGTGGTTAGGATTTTCAGATTTTGTGATAGATTAAATGTTTATTTTATTTTAGAGATATAGTTATTATAATAATATTAATTATTAAATTATAACCTGAATTTTGAATAAAAATATATTAAATCTGACTTTTGAATTTGGAAACTTAAATTTAGAGATGTGAGTAATTTCCTCTTAAATATTCTCCAATGAACGAAGCATGTAAATCAACCCGCTTAATTATCATATCAGTTTGTTTGGAACCAAAGATTCTAAAATTTATGACTATTAATTAACAATGCCGAGTTTAAATTTGATTTAATAATGGTTAGTTAACTTTTAGTTTGTGCAGCAGTGTAGGAAAAATTGGCTCGATAGACAAAAGGTTGCGAGTTTTTCATTTTGAAAGTTGTCTAATTTCTACTCTAAATAGCTAACTTGAAGCTCGATTTACAGCCTGTTTGGTCCCTCAAAAATTTTTACAAAAAATTTTCAAACTCAATCTTAATCTCAACTATTCATTCTTAGTTAAGTCCACGATTTTTTACTTTTCAAACCTATATAAACCAGACATCCATAAAAAAATACAAAAATTTTCCATGGATCAAACAACTATTAAGATCGTACAAAAGTTCATTTATGATTCACCAAATTACTGACTAATTTTATTTTGATTTCTTTACAACTTACGATTTTTTCAAGTCACAATTTAAATCAGTTAATAAGAATGACCTTTTTTTGGAAGATATTTAAATATTCCCCATTTTCAATAAATTAGATCTTCATTTCATTAGCTCGTCATGAAATTGTCACTCATGTTCTTGAATGTTGATTACTGGGTACAAGATAATTTTAATGCTCATGTGATTGTTAAAGTTTGGAACCTTTTGTTAATTGGGATTAGGATCAAGTACGCAAGGTTACTCAACGATTTTAAAGCCAAAAAATCAAAGTTAACTAATAAATTTAAAATTGGTTTATAAATTAATTTATAAATCATACAATTTTCTAAACCACTTTTAAAATATGTACATTTTTTCTCTCCAATTTTCAACAACTATTTTTTTATCTAAAATTATAAATAAATCAATTTATAAATTAGTTAAAGATGTTATAAATTTCAAGAAATCTCCTTCAAATAGCGAGTCAAAAGTGTATAAAAGCTAAAAAGATTTTATTCTAGGAATATGGTAGCAATGTGTAAGATCATTACCGAGTGTTAAGCTATTTATTGTACATGCATTTAGCTAGAGGATGGATCGATCGAAGTCTGTAATTTATTTTTATTTTATGTTATTAATAAAGCTACAATTTCATTTTGAAGAAGAAAAAAAAGTAGAAACTTGGTAACTCCTATTTGCATGAACGGCATGTGTCTAAAGACGCCGCAATCAAACTGCCAACAATTTTCTGTGCTCTCACATCACTTATTTCACCATTTTCTACCAAACAGATTGGAACCCTGAATTCTGTTCCAGTCTGGATTTGGCATATTCTCTATATCTATCTATGGCGTCATCTGTATTTTTTATTTTAAAATTTCTTTATCATCAAAATAACAAAATAATATTAGAAAATAGTTCACCAGTTCTTTAATTCCATATATAGCAGAAATGTTGGAGATGAAAGTTTTGCACTGTTTGTTGAATTGTTCATATAGAAATCATAAAAATTAAAGAAGAAATGACAAGTTGGTAACATTTATATATGCAAAATATTTCTATTCTATAAAGGAAAAAGAAATACAGAAATGGAAGTACAGAAAATGTGTTCTACCATTAAGAAAAGAAGAATGCAAAATGATATTAGTTTGAAGCTTTCTTATCAGACTTCACTATCAGAGAGCTCTATCACTGTGGACAGATGATTGCGCAGCGCTGGATTGAACCCCAGAGTCAACTCCAATCCAATATCATCGTTTTCAGTGTGATGGGGCTCCGGTTTAAAGCCCGCACCCGGGTTCAGTAACGAGGGTTCTACTGTTTCAACGAAGTAGGAGTCCAGACTATGGGCTCTCTTCAACTGGTCCACAAAAGCTTTGTAACCTTCACCACAATCCCATCCTGTGATGTTAAATTTCTCTTCCGTCTCGTTCACCAACTCGGCGGCGGCCGCCACCGAGTTTAGGGGATTCTTGATTTCCGCTGCGGAGCGTTTACGGGTCCTGACGCGGTGGATAGATTCGGGGGTCGCGGTGTTCATTGAGTGGTAAATGTCGCCGCCCTGTACAGTTATGATGGAGCGAGCCTGTGCTGCACTGGATTCATCAGTATCAGAAACTTGCTTTAATGGAGCGCCTTCGAGCACCGCCTCTACCGCAGCCTGGCACTGCTGCCAATTCCCCGACCACATCAAACCCACAGATCCGTATATCGGATTGATGATCCTCCCACATGCTTCATACAACAGAGACCTAAAAATAGCTGCACAGGCGAAACAAAAAAATAAAAAATAATAACAAATTTTCAAAACAACATGACAGCATTATATGATCAGCGCTTCCTGTGGGTTTAAGTTTATGCACCTGGGCGGAGATTAGCAGGGCCAGAACTGATGAGATTAATAAGTCCGGTGCGGCCGTAGAATTTCGCAAGGAAGAGAGTGGCGTTGGCTTGAGATTCAGGGCATTCGATCCATTGAAGGCAAGGCCTGAGAGTGCAGTCACCACTGCAACCTTTGCGAAGGACTCTGCAACCATTGCAACTCATTCTAATAATATTCTGGAGAGTAAGAGAGAAAATAGAGATGAAGAAGAAAGGAAGAGAGGGGAGTAATGGTATATATGTAGACGGAGAGGGAAACACGCAATCAAGGCGTTTCAAGAATGGGACGTGACGTCATGTGGGGTCATGTTTGGACATTAGAGAAACAAAAATGTTACTTGTACGAGGATGATCAAAAAATAAGTTGGCAAGTTTGTGAATATTGATTCAAAAGTTAAGAGAAGCTACATGTATTTGGAGTTTGACAACAAATTTGACATATGCAAAGTAACACAATCCTAACAATTCACACATGACATCAATCCACATATCAACTATCATAATTGCACGACCTCATTTTTTGTCAACTTTTTTGTGAACCTTCATGTACATCTAGCATTAATCTTAAAAGTTCATTTGATGTGTGAATGAATATGATTATGTCAATCATACCTTAACTAGGTGCATTCGGATTGATTTTTTCTGGGAACCAAGAAGATTAAAATCAAGGATTTTTAGTATCAAAATAGGTATGTTAGATTGATAAACATAAAAGATAAAAAGATTTGTCCATAACAAAACAATTTGCCTATCTATTTGTTTAATGTCATACAAATTGAAAATAAATATGAACATTACATAAGCATCAAAAGACAAATTAATCAAGTTTCCTATCTATATGACAAATGGTAAAGATAGCTTAGGTATCTTAAATTGGATTTTCCTTATCCTTATCTCTTCAAATAGAGAATTTAATGAAAAAGTATCAATAATCTCCTCAATATACACAAGCATGGTACTGAATATTGTAGGGACAAACTACAAATGGAAAAGTATAAAAAATTTCGTCTTAAACTTTTAAGTTAGTAGACTTTAGACTTTATGTTATTGGGTTAATATTTGTCCATTAAAAAAAGGCAAATTACGTCCAAGAATACTTTAATACTTAAAAGCCTTAAAATCAATTGTGTAAGAAATAATTATTAAAATCAGGTATCAGTAACCATCTTAAAACCAAACCATCCGGATCCATTCTCCCTCTCACTCTCTCCTCCCCATTCCCCCACAACCCAGATTCTAGTTCTTTCTTCTACCTCTTCCACTACCTTTTTTCCACCTCTAATTTAACTGAGACGTTCTTCCACACCTCCTTCCCTCTCCTCGGCCCCTCGACTGATACCCTCTTTCGGTTCTATCTCCTATGGAAACACAATGACGAGCTTATAAGATAAGAGTTGTTTCTAATCATGGAGACTTGAATTTGATGAAAATAAGTTCGAGGTTGTATTTTGATGTCAATCATGGGTGTTGGTGAAGTTATTTGGTGTGATTAATTTTTTTTAATGTATTTGATCTAGAATTTGAAGATTTCGGTTTTTGTTGTGACCATTTGAAGATTTGGGTTTTTGTTGTGAGAATGGTCAGGGGATGATAAAGATGGAGACGTTTTGAAATTGATGAAGTGTGCGATGATTGATTGTGTTGAACAATTGATCTGATCCAGTAGAAGCCCAAGCATTAATCAGATTGGATTGGTATTAAAGCTCAGATGCATAGCCGGTGATTGAGCCCATTTCATTTAAAAATTGATTGTTGAATCATGCCTGAAGAATCGGGTCACTAGCCCAGTTAACACCACCGCCTTACATACACCATTGGATCACTTGGATTGATCTGAGCCGTTCACCTAGGGATAAGACTCTTTCTCACACAAGTGAACCGTCACTTTTGATCCCATCTAGATTCATTCTGATCTTTTCTTTCTTTGAAAGGCGATTCATCGCCTCTTTCGTCTCCTTCGTGATTTCTTCCAGAAAAACTGTAAAATGGCCTTATTGATTCTTAGTGGTTATGTTAGATACTGATTCTGTGTATATTAGTATACATTAGTTGATTTTTGGTAGAGTATTTCTGCAACTCTTGATCTTAGTGGGTTTCTGTTTGTGCGATTTTTGTTTTCTAAGAAGTTTTGTGTAATCTTGAGTTTTAATACTGAGATTCTGTACTTTTACGTTTATTCAAATAAAGTGTTTTGTTTTGTTTAAACGTTTGAGTTATTCTGTTCTTTGTGGTTCGATCTTGAGCCTTCTAATCCTGACAGTGGTATCAGAGCCTTAGGGTTCTTCGAACACGCTGTGGTTTAGACTCAGATCTTTTGGATCCAGATATGTTCTTATTGGATCTAGGGTTTTCTGAAGTTGATGAGTTTTTTTTTTTTTTTTTTTTTTACAAAACATTTTTAGGGTTTTCTGGTTCTTGTGTTAAACTTTGAAGAAAATTCTTTTCTTGAGTTGATAAACCCTTTCTGTAAATCGTTTTGTGCTTTCTGAAAACATTTTGAGAGAAATTTTTCAGATTCGTAATTTTTTTTTTAAAAAAGGTTTTTTTATAAATCTTTTGATACTGACTTTGTGGGTAATTTTTTCAAAATTAGGGTTTCTGTATTTTTGAGTATCTGGATCTCTGAATCTGAGTCCGTATTTTTTTGAGGATTCTAAAAACTCAGTATATTTTTTTATATATATACTGACTCTTGAAAGAATCCTACATTGTTCCTTGGTGGTTGTTCTTCGTGGTGAATACTGTTTCTTGGTGGGCCTGGACTTTTGGAAATTGATTCTTTGTGGAAGCTTCTGTAGCTTACTAAAATTGCAATAAGGTGATATTGTTTAATTACTGCAATCTTTTTATATTGTAAATTTGTTTTCAAATTTCCTGTTCTCTCCCAAATCTCTCCGTTGAAGCATATATCTTGGACCCCATTTCTTTCCTCTGTCCAGAATTTCATTGAGAATCTGGGAATCTGAGGGAGTTTGGGAATATCCAGTATAGATTGAGGGATATACTGGAAGAACAGTTTTTTCTCAGTATACTGTTCTGTGTGATTTCTTGATTGAGTAATTAATTCTGTTGATTAGTGATCACCTTGATTACTTTGATTATCTGATTACTGTGTTCTCAATCTGTGCGAACATTCTTGAATATAATCTCTTGTCTCTATTTTAACTGTTTTTCTTAGTGATTGTGACCTGCACTGTTGATTCTCTGCCTGAATGATTATTTCTTGAATTAATAAAGCTCCATTACTTAAATTTTTTTTATTGGTCATTACTTCAATGGCTACTGTTAAAGTAGATGTTGAAGTATGGAATGGTAAAGGGGGTTTCAACCTCTGGAGCCAGAAAATGTGAGCTTTACTACTTCAAATGAAATGTGCTAAGGCTATAGATAATTCTTGACCCCTTAATACCCCTCAGGACAGACAACTTGAAATGGATGAAATTGCATGGAGTACTTTGTTTTTACACTTATCTGACAATGTCATTAGACAAGTAGGCAAGACCAAAACTATTATGGAATTGTGGGATAAATTGGAAGAAATTTATGATACTGTGTCTCTGCCTGATAAGTATTTTCTGTGGAAACAATATTTCTCTTTTAAGTTTGATCCATATAAAGATGTGGATTATAATATGAGTAGGTTTACTGAGATCACACAGAATATTTTAAATTGTGATGAAAAACTTACTGATGAACAAAAGGTTGTTTGTTTACTGAATGCCATGGGGGATAAATTTAAGGATTTGACGAATGCCTTAGAGTATGGGGGCAGAAATTGACCACTGAAATTGTCCATACTTCCCTTAAGAACAAAGAGTTAGAATTTAAAAGTAATCCTAAGGAAGCCTATAATGTTGTAGGAACCTCTAGGAAGAAGAACTCTTTTAGGCAGAATAAGTCTGGAACCAATTTCAATAAAAATTGGAATACTTCTAGAAACAATAGGGATTGGAATAATTCTGGGAACAACAAGCCCGCAAAGGGTAATTTTCAGAATAAGGGCAATTTCAATAGGTCTAAAGATAATAACTTTAGAGGTCAGTCTGGTTTCAGAAATCAAGATAATAATTTTAGAAATCAAAATAGTTTCAGAAACCAGAACAATTATAGAACACAGGATAATAATGCTGGAACTTCAGATGTAGATAAACCTCCTAAAATTTGTTTTTATTGTGGCCAACCTGAACACCATATCAAATATTGTTTTAAAAGGAAAAATGACCAGGGTACTAGTAACCAAACTGAGGCTGCAGTGCAATATAATAATAATGGGGTGGTTTATGTTACAACTGAATCTGATAATAAGAATGAATGGATTCTTGATTCTGGCTGCACCTTTCATATGTGTCCTGAAAAAGATATGTTTGTTAATTTTAGTAATAATTGTTTTGTTTCTGTGAAACTTGGCAATAATATTACATGTGATGTGAAAGGTACTGGAAAAGTTTTGTTACAACTTGAAAATAACAAAACTCTTATTTTAAATCAAACCAGATATGTTCCTGACTTGAAAAGGAACTTGATTTCACTTGGTGTTTTAGATTTTGAATCTTTTGAGATTAGAATGCATAATGGTTATTTGAGTATTTTCAAAAATAACTGTTTGATTACTTGTACTCCCAAAATTAATGGGATATATGTGCTGAATACCTTGCCAGTTTATGCTAAGTCCTTTAATGCTGTATCTGATTTGAATAAGACTGTGTTATGGCATAAGAGATTAGGACACATAGGTCAAAAAGGACTTAAATTACTTGAAACCAAAGGTGTATTTGGTAATAATGTGTTGTATAAACTTGATTTCTGTGAAAAATGTGTGTTAGGTAAACAGAAAAGAAATTCATTTGGTAAAGGTGTTCATAAATCTAATGATGTTCTTGAGTACTTGCATGCTGATTTATGGGGTCCTGCTCCTGTGAGTTCTGTTTCAGGTTTTATGTATTTTCTTCTTATAGTGGATGACTTTTCTAGGAAAACCTGGGTGCATTTGTTAAAAACTAAGGATGCTACTGTGTCTGTTTTCAAAAATTGGATCACCTTAGTTCAAAATTTGAAAGAAAAGAGAGTCAAAACTATTAGGACTGATAATGGTCTAGAATTTTGTAACCAAGATTTTGATTCTTTCTGTAGCACCTTAGGTATTCTTAGGCACAGGACTGTTGCCTACAGTCCACAGCAAAATGGGGTTGCTGAAAGGATGAATAGGACACTCCTAGAAAGAAGTAGGTGTTTTTTACTTGATTCCAATTTGCCAAAAAAGATTTGGGGTGAAGCAGTCAAAACTGCTTCTTATCTAATAAATCTTTCTCCCTGCAGTGCCATTGATTTCAAAATTCCTGATCAGATTTGGAACAATTATCTTCCTGACTTTTCAAAGTTAAAAATTTTTGGGTGTGCTGCCTACTCACACCAGTCTGAATCTAAACTTGACTCCAGATCATTAAAATGTGTTTTTCTTGGGTATGGAGAGGGGCTCAAGGGTTATAGATTATGGGTCAGGAAACAGGGAGGTTACAGGGTCATTCTGAGTAGGTCTGTGATTTTTAATGAAAATGTTTTTTCATGTAAAGATGAAAAACTGCTTGATCCTGTTAATGAAAAAGATTTCCTTACCTCTGAGCTGAGTGCAGGCCATTTAGGTGATGAAAATAGTCTACCATATATTCAGTTTCAGGTGGAACAACCCCCACAGTCTCCTAATGTCAATTTTGAACCTGAACTAGCTGATACTGTGTTATTGCCTAGTAACACCCCTAAAGCTGAACATGACTTAGAAAATTATCAACTAGCTAGGGATAGACCTAGAAGAGAGATTAGACCTCCTCCTAGGTTTGAGAATCCTGATTTTGTGTCTGCATTTACCTATTCTGATACTTTAGTTTTTGAACCTGAATCTTTTGAAGAAGCTGTTTCTTCAAAAGAATCCAAACTCTGGCTTGCAGCTATGCAAGAAGAGATGGACTCACTTCTGAAAAATGGTACTTGGATTTTAGTCAATAGACCTGTAAATAAAAGGATAATTTACTGTAAATGGATTTTTAAAATAAAAGAAAATGAGTCTAAGGACATAAAACCAAGGTACAATGCTAGACTTGTAGCTAAAGGTTTTTCTCAAAAAGAAGGGATTGATTACAATGAAATTTTTTCTCTTGTGGTTAAATATACTTCTATCAGAATTCTATTTGCTTTAGTTGCACAATTTGATTTAGAACTTGAGCAAATGGATGTGAAAACTGGTTTCCTTTACGGTTCTTTGGATGAAACTATTTATATGCATCAACCTAAAGGCTTTGAAAGGGGCAGAAATTCTGACTTGATTTGTTTGTTGAAAAAAATCCTTGTATGGCTTGAAACAAGCCCCTAGGCAGTGGTACAAGAGATTTGATTCTTATATCCAAAGCCTCAATTTTTAGAAAAGCCATTATGATTCCTGTTTTTACTTTAAACTTGATAAAACTGATTTTATTTACTTGCTTTTATATGGTGATGACATACTTATTGCTGGCCCTAATATGTATGATATAAATGTTCTTAAAACCAAACTGCATTCTGAGTTTGAAATGAAAGACATAGGAAATGCTAAAAGGATACTTGACATGAATATTTTTAGAGATAGACAATCTGGAAACTTGTTTTTGAATCAAAAACATTACATTGAAAATGTTTTAAATGAATTTTGTTTATCTGAATCCAAATATGTGTCTTTACCTTTGCATGCACACTTTAAACTATCTGTTGAACACTGTCCTAAATCTGATGATGAGGTGTTTAGAATGAAAAATGTGCCCTATTCTAATGCAGTTGGATCTGTTATGTATTTGATGGTCTGTTCCATACCTGATATTGCTTTTGCAGTAAGTGTTTTGAGCAGGTTTATGAGGAATCCTAGTGAATTGCACTGGGAAGCCATGAAATGTCTTTTAAAATACCTGAAAGGGTCTGCTAGACTTAGTCTAGTATTTTCTAAAACCAAAAATGTTTTCAAACTTAAAGGCTTTGTAGACTCTGATTTTGTAGGAAATGTTGATAACAGGAAATCAACATCTTCTTACTTTTTTACTTTAAACTCTTCCTGTATTAGCTGGAAATCTTAGCTGCAAATATTGGTTGCTTTATCATCAACTGAGGCAGAATAAATTGCTGCCACAGATGCTGTTAAGGAATGCATGTGGCTAAATGGTTCACTATCTGAAACTTGCTGTATTGATGATTCTGAAGTTGAATTATGTACTGATAGTTTAAGTGCTTTACATTTGTTTAAAAATCCTGTTTTTCACAATAGATCTAAACACATTGATGTTGAATTTCATTTATTTAGGGACATTATTGAAAAAGGCATTGTGAAACTTGTTAAGATTCCTACACAGATTAATCATGCAAATGCAGGAACTAAAATCATTCCTATTAAAAAATTTAAAGATGCTTTGAGTTTTTTAAACTTAGTAGAATTTTGATACTGCCTTGTTTTATTTTTTGCAGGTGCTGGAAGCAGCTCAATTGAGGTGGAGATTGTTGAACAATTGATCTGATCCAGTAGAAGCCCAAGCATTAATCAAATTGGACCGGTATTAAAGCCCAGATGCATAGCCCGTGATTGAGCCCGTTTCATTTAAAAACTGATTGTTGAATCATGCCTGAAGAACTGGGTCACTAGCCCAGTTAACACCACCGCCTTACATGCACCATTGGATCACTTGGATTGATCTGAGCCGTCCACCTGGGGATAAGACTCTCTCTCTCTCTCTCTCTCACAAGTGAACCGTCACTTTTGATCCCATCCAGATTCATTCTGATCTTTTCTCTCTGTGAAAGGAAATTCATTGCCTCTTTCTTCTCCTTCGTGATTTCTTCCAGAAAAACTGTAAAATTGCCTTCTTGATTCTTAGTGGTTATGTTAGATACTGATTCTGTGTATATCAGTATACATTAGTTGAGTTTTGGCAGAGTATTTCTGCAACTCTTGATCTTGGTGGGTTTCTGTTTGTGCGATTTTTGTTTTCTGAGAAGTTTTGTGTAATCTTGAGTTTTAATACTGAGATTTTGTGCTTTTAAACGTTTGAGTTATTCTGTTCTTTTTGGTCCGATCTTGAACCTTCTAATCCCAACAGATTGTTGCTTTCCAGTTTTCACAATGAGGGTTCTGCGGGATTCTTGATTACGGGGGAAGATTATGAGATAAAACTTTTTCCACTTTGACCTTTGGGAAAATGGAAGGGGAAGAACGAGAAGAGAATTGGTAAAAGATTGAAATTTCATAATGGGAGGTTGATGCTGCAAATGGTTGTGCAAATAGCGGAAGAGGAAAAGCTCCAATTGTAGAGGAGGATGTTAGTTTGTTGTCTAGTAAGGGTGGAAAGAGTGAGAAGTATTCTGATAGTGCTGTTGATTGTGTAATGTAACTTACATTAAAGTTGAGGTTAAAACTTAGGCAAAACTCTAGGGATAGTGGTGTATGTTTTGTGGCTTTGAAGAGAGATGATAATGAAAGTTCAATACGAGTGAAGATGAGTGGGAAATCAGCAGAGGCAATATCCATAGAGGCAAAATTTAAGGCTACTGGGATCTTCTTTGTGAAGAGGTGGATCTTGACCTAAGCCATCTATAGTTATAATTAATTACAAAATTGGAATAAAATTTAATTAAGTTGCAATTATAGTTATAATTAAGATTCATGTAGCTAATTTAACTAATGTAATTAATTACTAATTACGAATTACACTAATATTTTACGAATTCATTAGTTACAATTGTAATTAATTACACGATTGAAATAATAAAGTTACAATTGTAACTAATTGTAAATTGTTATTCATCATAGAATGTAAATAATTAAATTTTGTAACAAATTCAATTCATTTCAGAAAAAAAAAATGTATAAATCCATTAGTTACAGTTGTAATTTATTGCAAAATTGAAACAAATTTACAATTTGTAACAAATTCAATTAGTTTTGAAAGAAAAATAAAATTTTGAGTGACTTGAAATATACAATTAAGTTGCAATAGTAATTATATAGTTACAATTGTAATTAATTGTAAATTATAATTGATTATAAAATATAATTAACTTACAATTGCAGTAGTAATTAAAGTGAATGTAACTAATTCAAAATTGTCATGTTTTACAACTTTATTAGTTACAATTATAATTAATTGTAAAATTGGAGTAAAATTATAATTGCAATTAATTGTAACTTGTAACTGATTACAAAATGTAATTAAGTTGTAAATGCAATTGTAATTAAGGTGGATGTAACTAATTCAATTAATTTTAGCAAAAGAATATGTCATGTTTAATGAATTGTAATTAATTATTTAGATACATTTATAATTGATTACAAAATTGAAATTAAGTTAAAATTGTAATTAATTACAAACAGTTAATTTGATTTACATTGCTTGATTACCTGATTTTGGTAATATGTTTTATATTCTTAAAATATCTTTTAAAATGCTTGACATTAAAAAATAAGTCCCTTAAGATTTTATATTTGTGTACTTGACCATTGATAAAATTAAAAGAAAAGAATGTTTTAGGGGCGAAAGAAAAATTTTGTGGAGGCGAAAATTAAAATTACATTACAAATTTATTAGAAGTAATGGATCAGTGAAAAATGTTGGGCGTAGCCCTGCCCCTATATATAGCTGTCCTGGGAAGGAATGGATACATGGACTTCGCAAAATATGAAAGTTTATGATTAACCTGTGAGTCATCGTTTTCATCATTTATTGTATGAAATTGTATTTGACTAATAAAACATGTGGACAGGCATTCTGTTGCTTAGCAGATCATATCATACACTACAAATAAAATAAAATAAATATATGGCTTTTTCCAATGGAAAGATTTGCCGATAAAAAGTCATTTTTCGTTGAAAATGCCTTTTTTCGACGGACTTCAACCTGTCGAAAATTCGTCGAAGAAACCTTAGTTAGTAATGCTTTTCGACGGAAAAATTACGGTCGTCAAAAATTTCCTACGACATTTCACACCCGTCGAAAATTTCCGACGACGTTAATTCCGTAGGACAGTTCCAACGGCCATGAATTCTGTCGAAAATTTTCATAAAATAAAAAAAATACTAACCCAACCCGCTAAGTCCTTCTTTTCGTCGAAGAAACCTTAGTTGGTAATACTTTTTGACGAAAAAATTACTGTCGTCAAAAATTTCTTACGGCATTTCACACCCGTCGAAAATTTCCGACGACGTTAATTCCGTAGGAAAGTTCCAACGGCCATATTGTGTCGGAAATTTTCAGAAAATAAAAAAAAAAAATACTAACCCAACCCGCTAAGTGCTTCTTGGAGATAAATTGTTTTTTTCAAATTGTGTAGTTTTGAGACTCGAACCCTTGACCAAGGGGTTGTGAAGCGCCCCAATCAGTGGACAAATTGAGTTTTTGTGAAGGAAGTTGTTTTTATAAATATATTAGTTATTTATGTTAGTAATATGGTTTTTTTTTTTTTTTTTTTGGGGAAAATAATAGCACTATGGTTATAATTTTTAAAAATACGCTATTCATTTTTTTTTAAAAATTATTTTCTGTCGAAAATAAACGGAAATTATTTTCGATGGTAATTTATTTTTCGTCGGAAAATTCCGACGGTAGTAATGCTGTCGAAAATTTTCGATGGAAACTACATTGAGTCAGAAATTTCGGACGGCGCCGACTGCCATCAAAAAATATTCGTCGCTGAAGGCCTATTTTCTAGTAGTGATATCAAATGCATGACTCTATTTAATAAAATAAAGACTCTATATAATAAAATAAATTTAAATAAATCAGTTGTGATAGAATTAACAATTCATAAAATTAATTTCATGAAGCAAAGTCTTAAAGGGAGTGGAAAAGTTGGGGAAAATGTACAGCAGTGAACGCGGGTTTAATTAGCTATATATGCATATGCATATAATAATTAGTATGGATCATAGCAGATCAAAACTTAAAAGTGTGTTATCTTGATAATAGAAGGCCAATGCGCTATGATAAAATTTGTAGTAGAAGATGACAAATATTGAAAGTGTATATAGCTTAGATAAGAGGGTCTGTATAATGAATGACTCAAAATTCTTCAACTGTAAACAAATGATGTTTGAACTAAAAAAATGTCATCTAAGATGTAATAATTCAATCCAGATTAGATAACTAAAAGAATCTGAATTTAGGAGAATGCTACACTTACTCTTTAGCATACACATTCATTTACTCCCCCCTCACATGGGGTGGGGTCCACAATTATTTTAATAATTGTGGACCCCACCCCATGTGAGGGGGGAGTAAGTGAATGTGTAAATGATGGGAGTAAGAGTAGCATTTCCCCTGAATTTAACATTAATTGCCACTCCGTAAACCAGCAAAAGGAACACAATATTCTATATTAACTAAACATACCATGACAGTACATTTCTTAATTTGGAAATATGTCTTGAAGAATCTTTTGATACCATGCTCGCATTATGAGGCAAAAACTGTTACTAAAAAAAATAAATAACACGTCACAAACCCTAAATCATGTTCACGATTAACTATGGAACCACGATTTTGTCAACAACACTGATAGTAAAGATATATAGTCTTTTTAGGAACCAAGCATTTTTCAGCATCCAAAATTAGTTCTAATCGAATCCCAATGCTTCAATCATTTATACATACACTAGATATACAAGCAAAATTACATATAAATCAGAGAATTAGCTGAGACTCACAAGAGAAAATAATGGTTATGGATTTCAAAGAAAGGTAGATAAGTGGAAGTCATGGAGAGATGGTATGAAGAAAGGACACAAAATTGAATTAAAGACGTGAAGAATTCAAGATCGCCGAACTCAACAAAATTAACAAACTATGCTAAGCTTGCTTAAACTAAAACAATGCACTAAAATGATACAGAGTTCAATTCAGTCTAAGACTTTCATACAACAAAATGGGGTTTTTGCAACACTTAAACAGCAATATTCAGTAATTAAATGTTGCTAAAAGGGGTCAACGACAACATTTAGTCATTGAATGTTACCTTTGGTTCATATTTTTGAAATTTATCCTCTTTCGCAACGTTCAAAAATTGTTTCTATAAGTTGAAATTTTTCCAACGCTCAAATTAAAATTTTGCAGCGTTTTTTAAATGTTGCAATAGCCTAAACTTTTGCAACATTTTTCAAACGTTGCAAAAACTTAGGCCTCGTTCTCTTTACGGTTTTGGGGACTTTTTCTATTTTTATTTTCGAAAATACTAAAAACTCGTTCTCTTTACCATTTTCGAAAATACATTTTGGAAAAAGAAAAAAAAAATTGTACGCAAAATACAAAACGTCCAAAACCCCGTTTTGGGCGTTTTATGTGTATTTCAATAAAAAAAAATATTCAAAAAAAAGTTGTGAGAATTTTTTTTATTTTTTATTTTTTATTTTTTTAAGAATTATCCTAACTTGGAACTAAGATTAAAATAAAGTTTTTTTTTTTTTTTTTTGGGAGAATTATCCTAATTTGGAATTAAACCTAAATAAAAAAAAATTTAGGAGAATTATCCTAACTTGGAACTAAGCCTAAATAAAGTCTTATTAAATTCAATATCAACATTACAAAAAAAATTAAGTGAGAATTCTTGTTGTTATATTTCAAAAAATGTCTTGATAAATGGACTCTGGTGATTTTGAAAGAACTTGCATTTTCTGGATTTTAATAGAATCAGAGCTTCCTCAAATCCCGAACCTGACCAAGCTGTGTTAATATAGACTCTTAGTGCCCACATTAGTGTTTCGGGTAATCAAGTTTTCAATGTATTGTGAAAGAAAATTTGAGTTTGAGTCACTAGTATTCTGCAAGCAAAAATTAATTAAAAATAGTCTAAGTAGTATTCGAAAAAATTTCAAACTGAACGTGTGTTCCAACTTTTCATTTTCAAAAACAGTTTTCAGAAATGACAAACCAAACATGGTTTCAGTAAATTTGAAAACAAAAATAAAAATAGGAAACACAAAACATTTTCGAAAATGAAAATACAAAATAAAATACAAACAGAATGTCACCTTAGGCTTTTGCAGCGTTTTTTAAAACGTTAGGATTTTGCAACTAGGGCTGGGCAAAAACCAAACCAAACCAAACCGATGAACCCGATTGACCCAATCCAGTTTGGGTTGATTTTTTAGGTGATTGGATTCGTTTGCGGGTTGGAAAATATAAATTTTGATCGGTTTGGTTTGGGTTGGGTTGCGATTTCAATTGAAAACCCGATTTAACCCAACTCAACCCAAACCGACCCGTACTATTGATTATTAAAAAAAATCCTAAAAAGAACAAAAATCAGTGGTGGTTTGTCAATTTACTAAGTTCAACTACTGCAAATAAAAGAAATAAAACCACTTTTGTGTATAAAATCTTATTGCCAGTTATTTTGTATTCAATTCTACAAATAATTTATTTTTAAAATCTAAAATCTCACCAATATGTTTCCTAGAAGGCTATAACCGCCAAAGATAGGAAATCGTTTCAACGAATTTAAAATAAATTAAAAGGAAAATATCATATTTGTATTCAATGCTTACAATTTGGCCAAAAATTAACCAAATAAAATAAATAATAATACAAACATACAATTAATTTAATCTAAGGTCCAGAAAAAAAAAGCCCAAAATGAAGCCCAGACCGCAAACCAACCCGACCCAATCACTCAACGTTGGTTTGGGTTTTAAATTTTTGATTGGTTTCATTGGGTTGATTTTTAAACAAACCGGCTTCGTCTGTTTGGGTTCGGGTTGGTCTCTAACCCGACCCAAACCAACTCATGCCCAGCCCTAATTGCAACGTTTTCAAACGTTGCAGTAGCATAGGCTTTTGCAATGTTTGAAAAACGTTGCAATAGCCTAAATTTTAGAGCTTAGTTTCACATTATCTAAAATTGAGTGACCAAATTGTAATTAAAATAACTTCAAAAAATTTAAACCTAATACCACAAAAATCGGCTTCTCAGATGAAACAAAAACAAAAATCTCTCTCTCTCTCTCTCTCTCTCTCTCTCACACACACACACACACAAATTTCCACCGACTCTCTCTCAACCTTATGTGGCGGTGCTGGTGGAAGAGCTTTCTTCAGGTGAGAGCGGTCGCATATCGACAGGGAGGGAGGTGGTGAGGGCTTCTAGGAGTTGCAATTTGTAGGCGTAGGAGAGGTCCGATTCGAGGTTTTAGCGCCATCGCAACTTCTTAGCATCTGGCATCCTGTAGAGAGGGTATGTCTTCGTTTCAATTACTATTAGCCATGACCATTATTCAGTAATCATGTAATTTCTATTTTTCATCTTAATCATTTTTCCTTTAGTAATTTCTAAGGGATTTTGCCATTTTGGTAGGATTTAATGTTAGGGTTTTAAGTTTTTTCATAGATTACCACAGCCTGGAGAGAGGAAATATTTTCTTTTATTTCTTTTTACGCCAAAACATTTTTTCAGTGACTATGTATTTTCAATTTCCACTTTGCTGTCTTTTTCCTTATGTCTTTTTTGAGGTTTTTGGTATAATTTTATGTTAGGGCCACCGCTAATTCCACCGCCAGCTCCACTACCGTCTTTTCCTTTGATGGTGCACATGAGTTTCAATTGGAAGTTTGAAATCTAATTTTCTTTCTGGAAGTTATTTAGGAAGAATCATGAATGCGTTAGCTGCAACCAACAGAAACTTCAAGCTGGCAGCTCGACTTCTGGTCTCCAAATATGTACAATATGCAACTCTGGGAAACCTCGGGCCATGCTGCAAACTACAGGGAAAATATGTTCGTCTTTGAGGTTAGAGCTCCACCCGATGTCAAAATTCTAACGACTATATATCTGATTTACTTTCTTAGATATATAAAAATCTTGAAATGAATAGAAAATGTAAGGAACTTACGTAAAAGATGGCATCGATAATTTCAAATAGAAAATAGTTATCTATTGCTAATTGTGTTTTCTTTCAATATGATGAAGTGGTATGTGTAGTTTCTTGCAGGTTGAGAAACAAGAGTTTGGACTTAAGCCAGTGAATTGTCCTGGCCACTGTTTAATATTTGACCACAGAGTTCATTCATATCGGGGTGAGCGTGGTTTTGTCTTTGATCTCTCTTTAATAGCTTGAATGTGACATTACTCAAGAGCTTTGCAGTATATTTGATTGAAATCTATAGGAGGCATGGTGTCACCTTTTTGTTGCCTTTCTTCATTTTATTCTCACATAGTGTTGATACAAAGGAAAATTATCATTAAGGATCTCATTAGTAATTATGATATGTTTGGTCTTCATTTTCCCTTCAGTTTTTGGCTACTATTACTCTATAAAAAGAATCTCAAGAAATTACATGTCATTCCACATTGCAAAGCTTCCACTTCGCCTAGCTGATTTTGGGGTCTTGCATCGGAATGAGGCTAGTGGTGCACTTACTGGATTGACTCGTGTCAGGAGATTTCAGCAAGTACTCGTAAAACACAAAAAATGGAAAATGCTCATCGCCTATTGGCCTTGCTATATGTTTGAATAGATAGTGGCTATCCTGAACTCTTAGTATCTCAAAACTATTGGCTATGATGCTCATATCTTCTGCAGGGAATCCTAGGTATATAAGATTTTGTGATATGTAGCTAGCATTTTTTATTCCAGAAAAATTTAGTTTGAATGTTCTTTCAAAACATGTTGCGAAAGGTCTACGGCAACACTTAAAAAACATTGCAAAAGGTTTACGGCAACACTTATAAAACGCTGCAAAAGGTTTTTGCTCTACGGAAAAACTGCGATTTGCAACACTTAGAAAACGCTGTAAAAACCTTTTAGCAACGTTTTTTAAATGTTGCAAAAGACAGTTTTTGTTGTAGTGCTTGATGCTTAATTATTATGAACAACCATAATACGTAAGAACATAACACAAAAAAATAAAGCCTACGATCCTGGCAAAAGCATTCATTATATAGTTGTTCCTTAGGACACTAAGATTTGTGCCTTTCTCCCATAATAACAAATTTGCACCACAAGAACATAGAATTTTACCAGAGGAATTCTTTTATACTTAACCCAAAACGTATACATACACACGCATATATACAAAACATAATTATATCAAGGAGACAATGCAATATGATCTAAGGTAGATTGTTGATAATTCGCCCATCTTGTTATAGCCCAGGTGGAGAAAAAGAGATAAAGGCCCAACACATGTGAACCTGCTGGACTCAATCTCAGAGCCCAACAACCCGGATTCAAGTTACGTTTTTAAGACGCATTTTTCTTTGTTGCAACTGAATCTTTTTGAAGCCGTTGATCTAACCAACTGGAGTGTCCATGGCTATTGGATTCTTGCACCCTATTTGTATCAGATGAATCCTCCAGAAGAAGGTGGAAGTCAGATATTTTCTCTCTCACTCTTTCGTCTCCTTTGTTATGCGATTCCTCCTCCCCTCCCCCCCCCCCCCCCTCCCCCCTCTCTCTGAAACTCTTGATCTTAGAAGAATCACTTTGTGATCCTTTCTTCTACTTTGTAAATCTTTGTGATTTGTATTGAGAGAGTTCTATGTGGTTGTATATTCATCATTTTGAGAGATTTTTTCTTACGCAATTGTGATCTTTGTGGTTTTATGTAAATCATTTACAACGAGTTTTGTAAAACCTGTGTGATTTTGAAATATACTTTGTGATTTTGCGTATTCTGGTTTCAAATATTCTTTACAGTGATATCAGAGCCTTAGGATTTTCTGATATACGAAGAAATCTTTTTTGGTTTTTAGGGGATCTTAAAATTTTCTCTCAAAAACCATAAAACTTTTGTTAAAAGTCCCAGATCTGAAAACTAAGGGTTGAATCTTCTTGATACCTTTGAATTTTCACAAGATCTGTAAATTTGGCTTACAGATCTGGTGTGTTTTTGGGTACAAAAGAGTCTGGGTTTGGAAGATCTGCAAACGAACCTGCTTTCTCTGAAAAGTTCTTGAAAGAAATTGAAGGGTTAGAAATTTCTCTTGCTTCGATCAGGTGAAATCTTTTAATTTGTAAGGTTTCTTGCACATTCTTTTCTGATCTTTCTGAGTTTCCTCCGTTGAAGCTTTGTTTGGACCCTTTACATACCTTTGTCCAGGATTCCTTAAGAGAATTCAGGAATTTGAGGGAGTTTAGGGCCGACCTAAGTAGGGTTGAGGAAAAAAAGATTTTCTTGCCCATACTCGTTTACCTTTAGACCTGCTCTCTGTGCTTTTGTATACTTTGTGATTTACAGTTGTTGTTCCAGCTTTGTGCCCAGACTTCTTCGTGTGTTTTGAACTTTGTGTTTTCTAGTCTTGCATTTTACAGAAAATACCTTGACTGCATTATTTGTCCTCTTTTAGTCTCTGTACTTCTTATTCTCCCAAACTTTTTAAAATGGCTACTACAAAAGTTGAAGTTGAAATCTGGAATGGGATAAACTTCAAAAGTAGAACTAAAATGGATGAATTAGCTTGGAGTACTTTATTTCTTCATCTTTCTGATTCTGCCACCCTATGGGATAAACTTCAAGAACTCTTTCTCACTGTTTTTCCTCCAAACAAATGTTTTTTATGGAAACAATTCTTTAGCTATAAGTTTGATCCTTCTTTATATGCTGAAGAAAACATAGATAGATTTAATAGACTTAAAAAAGATCTTTTAAATGATGGTGAAAAACTTTCTGAAGATCAAAGGTTTTTTGTCTATTAAATGGTATGGGGGGAAAATACAAAGACCTTAGAAATGCTTTGGAATATGTGGGTTAGAAGTCAACTGTTGACATAATTCATACCTCCCTTAAGAATAAAGAACTTGAATCCAAATCTGAACACAAAGAGGCATATAATGTAGAGTCCACAATATCTAAAAGCAAAACCTTATTCAGGGGTAATAATAAAACCTGGATTTATAATAGGAACAATCCGAGGCAGACCAAAGATTACAAGAATAAGAAATATATGCCTAATAAATCTAGAGATAAGATGTTTGATGATAGGATAAAACCTAGGAAGTGTTATTACTGTGGAAAGATTGGTCATCAAGTTAAAGAATGTTTTAAAAATATAAGGGATAATAAGAACACTTAACAGGAAAATGGGGAAATACAGAACAATAGTGGGGTTGTCTATGTGACCACTACTTCAAAATAAAAGATGAATGGATTTTAGATTCTGGTTCCACCTTCCATATGTGCTCTTATAGGGATTTGTTTGATAATTTCTCTGTGCATGCTTATGGTTCTGTGAAACTTGGTAATGATGTATCCTATGATATTAAGGGTGTTAGGAAAGTGGTATTGAAACTTAGTGATAATAATACTTTAACTTTAAATCAAACTAGATATGTCTCTGATTTAAGAAGGAATTTCATCTCCTTAAGAATTTTAGATGATGAAGGTTATGACATTAGAGTTAATGGGTACACCAAAATTTTGAGAAATAATTTGTTGATTTCTAGAACAGTCAAGACTAATGGTATTTACATTCTTTCTGTGTAGTCTTATTCTCCTACATGTCTTACTATTGAAAATATTAATAATGACAAGTCTGATCTTTGGCATAAAAGACTAGGTTATGTAGGGGAAAATGGACTTAAACTGTTAGAGAAAATAGGGTATTTGGTAAAGACATTTTACAAAAACTTTCATTTTGTGAAGAATGTACCTAGGAAAATATAAAATTTAATCTTTTGGAAAAGAGACACATAAATCTAAAGATATTTGATAGAGCGCATATTTGATGCTTAAATTGTGGATATTAATCATATTTTATGTTTTTTGGATTAGGTGGAGAATTAAGATCAAATTGAGCTCAAAATCACAATTTGGATATAACAAGTTTGGAACTCAAAAAAGTTCACGATCAGATCAGGACTTTGCATAAGGCGTGGGCGCGCCTTATTAATTCTGAAAGACAACAACCTCAAATATTTAATGGGCTGGAGTTGTGGACTTTAGAGGTAAATGGGCTCAAATGCTAGACTAATTCTCGGCAGCACATTAGGTTAAAAGTGGGAGTTGTCATCTTGTATGGAAGGAAGAAAAAGATTATAATTGGAAAAGAGAAAAATGGAAAGTAAGGGCAAGTCAAAAAGAAAAAGAAAATCTGGGAATAAGGGAGGAAAAAGGGGCAGCTCACGTTTGGGGATAGAAAAAAAAAAGGATCTTGACCTTGGAGGAGAGGTGGCCACACGTTTTCATCATTGGAGAGTTTGAGTTTTATTTTATTTTATTCTTTCTTTTAGTTTTTATATTCAAAATGTTTATGGATAGCTAAATTTATTATTCCAGTTCAAGGTTATTCGAAGTTTTGATTCACCAAGAATTGTGAGATCTAATTAAATTTAATTGTTTCTTTAATTGTTCTCTATTTATATGTATTTTGCTTGTGAATTGAAGTTGTTATTTTGATTGATTAATTCAAAGTGCACGTTGTTTTAATTGTCAAAATGATACTTGGTCAATTAGGAATCTAAATCTGTAATTGTTTAGGTTTTCTAATATAAGTGACAAATAACATAATTAATTATAGATTGATTTTTGACTTATGTTATGAAGACATATAACCTAATTTAAATAAATCACGCGTTTGAATTTGTTGGTTAGAATTGGTCTTCTCTCTAGAAATTAATGCTTTTGGTAAATTAAATCATACGATCGTATCTAGGGTTGTTTATTGATTAGGGAAATAGTCAATGAGCGTCTCTTGATTATCGATAAAGTAAGGAGAGATATGTTGTTAGATCGTATCAATGACCATAACCAATTTAGAGAATGAGTTAAGGATTTTATTTTTGCTTCTATGATCAATTCCGTGAATCAATACTGAGATTATACATTGGGCTGGATATTTGTTTAATTTGATATTTCTAAAAATCTTAATTTCGCACTCGTTTGTTTACAAATTGATTTTATATTAAAAAATTCAAACCCCCCCCCTTTATTTTTAATTCATTGCCTTTGATTTTTTCGAAGAATTAAATCTAACCAGTCTCTGTGGATTCGACCTTGCTTACCACTAATACAATTTATTTTTATAAGAGCAAAAAAACATTATTATTTGTTGGATTCGACACCCATCAAATTTTTGGCGCCGTTGCCGGGGACTGGAATTAATCAGATTTAATTTTTCATTTACTGTTATTTATTTATTTTTATATCTTTTACTAATTTCTTTATTTCTTTTATGCCCTGTTGTTCTCGTACAGGTGAGTTGCAATTCGACCCTGAAATTGAGAAGACAACTCGGAAATTGAGGAAGGAAGCTAATTTGCGCAAACAAACTAGATTGAATCTGGTAGCTGACTCGACAGATTCAACAACTGATTCTTCTAGTGATTCTGAAATAGAGCAAAAGAAAACAATGGCCAATAAGGAACGAACTTTAAGGGAATTGGCTACACCAAATGAAAATCAACAGCCACTTTGCATTCAGTATCCAGTCTTAGATGTGAGATTTGAATTGAAATCTAGACTAATCCATTTGCTACCCAAATTCTATGGGCTCGATAATGAAGATCCCCATAAATATCTGAAGAAATTTCACATAGTGTGTTCAAGTATGAAACCACAAGGAGTGACTGAAGAACAAATCAAGCTGCGGGCTTTTCCATTCTCACTAGCTGACAAGGCAAAAGATTGGTTGTTCTATCTACCACCAGGTTCTGTAGCTACGTGGACAGGAATGGTCAGATTATTTCTTGACAAATTTTTCCCAACCTCAAGAGCTGCAAATATCTGAAGAGAGGTATGTGGAATCAAACAGAGAGATACTGAAACCTTGCATGAATATAAGGAAAGGTTTAAACAGTTGTGCGCAAGCTGTCCTCAACATGGGATTTCTGAACAATTACTCATTCAATACTTTTACGAGGGATTGTTACCAATGGAGAGGAAGATGATGAATGCAGGTAGCGGAGGATCCATAGTGATTAAAACCCCAACTGCCGCTAGGGATTTGATCTCCATCATGGCCACTAACACACAGTAGTTTGGATTCAGACAAGACACTCCTGTAAAAAGAGTGAACGAGGTAAATGTATCTTCCCTTGAAAATCAAATAGCAAATCTAACCTCTCTTGCTCAATAAATGGCTGGAGGAAATATGCAATAGGTTAAAGCATGTGGAATTTGTGCTGCCACTGGTCATCCAACGAACACATGCCCACCGAAATCTTTTCTCCTATTGTGAAATATACATCTATCAGGATATTTTTTACTTTAGTTGCTCAAAATGATTTGGAATTTGAACAGATGGATGTTAAGACTGCCTTTCTATATGGTTTCCTTGATGAAACTATATATATGACTCAACCAAAATGCTTTGAAAATAAAAATAAAACTGATCAAGTGTGCTTACTTCAGAAATCTCTTTATGAACTGAAGCAAGTACCTAGACAATGGTATAAGAGATTTGATTGTTATATCCAAAGTTTACATTTTCAGAAAGGCCAATATAATCCCTGTTTTTACTTTAAAAGAGACAAATCTGATTCTATGTACTTGTTATTATATGTTGATGACATGCTGATTGCTGGAAAGAATCTGTATAATATTTCCTATCTTAAAGAAAATTTGAAAGCTGAATTTGAAATAAAAGACCTAGGTCTAGCTAGGAAAATTCTTGGAATTGATATTTTTAGAAACAGAGATGAAGGAAAATTATTTCTGAATCAAAGTAGTTACATTAAAAAGTTTTGAAAAAGTTTTATCTTTTTTATTCAAAATTTGTTTCATTACCTCTTCCCAGTCATTTTAAATTGTCAATTGACCGGTGTCCAAATTCTGCAGAGGAAGAGCACAGAATGCACAATGTACCCTACTCCAATGCAGTAGGTTCTGTGATGTACCTCATGGTATCAACCAGACCTGATATTGCTTTCTCTGTTAGTGTTTTAAGTAGGTTTATGAGCAACTAGGTGAAATACATTAGGAAGCTCTGAAATCCTTACTGAAATATCTGAAAGGTTCTTCAAATTTGAGTCTAATGTTTTCTAAGTTTGAAAATGATTTGAAACTAAAAGGCTTTGCGGATTCTGATTTTGATGGGAATATTGACAATAGAAAATCAACTTTTGCTTATTTTTTTACCTTAAACAATTATTGTATCAGTTGGAAAGCACAACTACAGAAATTAGTTACCCTTTCCTCAACTGAGGCAGAATACATTGCTGCCACAGATGCAGTCAAAGAATGCATGTGGCTTTATTAGACTGCTTAGTGAAATATGTTGTTTAAATAATTCTAAAGTTGAAATTTACACTGACAGTCAAAGTGCTTTATATCTTAACAAAAATCCTATTTTTCATAATAGGTCTAAACACATTGATGTAAAATTTCACTTCATTAGGGACATTACTGAAAAAGGCATTGTAAAACTTGTAAAAAATCCTACTCAACTCAATCCAACAGATGCTGGAACTAAAGTGATCCATATTGCTAAATTTAAAGATGCTCTTAGGTAACTAAATATAGTTGAATTTGATACTTCTTTTCTTATCTTTTTAGGAAATATGATGAGGATGTATGTTGTACCAATTAAGGTGGAGATTGTTGACAATTGGCTCAGCTTGTTACGACCCGGTGGAGAAAAAGAGATAAATGCCCTACACATGTGAACCTGCTGGACTCAATCTCAGAGCGCAACAACCCAGATTCAAGTCGTGTTTTAAAGACTCATTTTTCTTTGTTACAACTGAATCTGTTTGAAGTTGTTTATCTAACCAACTGGAGTGTCCATGGTCGTTGGATTCTTGCTCCCTATTTGTATCAGATGAATCGTCCAGAAGCAGGTGGAAGATAGATATTTTCACTCTCACTCTTTCGTCTCCTCTGTTAGGCGATTCCTTTCTCTCTCTCTCTCTCTTAGAAGAACGCTTTGTGATCCTTTCTTCTACTTTGTAAATCTTTGTGATTTGTATTGAGAGAGTTCTATGTGGTTGTATATTCGTCATTTTGAGAGATTTGTTCTTACGCAGTTTGTCTGCAAACCCAGTTTTAGTAATTCTGTGATCTTTGTTGTTTAATGTAAATCATTTACAGCGAGTTCTATAAAACCTTTGTGATTTTGAAATATACTTCATGATTTTGCATATTCTGGGTTCAAATATTCTTTACATAGTTTAACAACCAAAATATAAAGCTACAAGGGACGAGGCTTCAAGAACAACTTCGGAGGCTCCAAAGATTCAGCATGGCGTGATAAAAGAAGATCCAGTACTAATACAAGTGGGTTAAAATCAAAGTTCAAGTCAAAGGAGTAAGTTGCAACAAGAAGGCTCGTGAACATATCATAGAACTTATCAAAGATCCAATCTTTGTGGTTTTCAACCTAGAACTTATCGAAGGATTAGGCACCCTTTGAGGCGTTCGACAATCTTGGTTTTTGTTTTCGAATAATAACTAGTTTAAGATTACTATATCTTATGTTCTTGCGTTATGAGACTTGGGATAAGATCATGTTGTCTATTGTTATTTGAATTTATAACTTCCTAACGTTTCAATCATTATTCTGCGAGTTCTTCGTATTTCTCAAAAGGAATCACATCAGTTGGTATTAAAGCTTGGGTCTAAATTCATGTTCTTGTTTTTGTTCTCGTGTTCCTGGTTTTTAATTCTAACTAGTGTTACACCAGTGCGATGCACAGTCATTTACTACCCAGGTATATATCGAATTTATATGATAGCATATGAAATGAATATTTAATTAAAAATGATAAACGAATGAAGATAATTAATTAAAAAAGGAGCACAATTACATATACTTTAATTTTTTTTACAGTTCGTATATTTACCGTTCCAGGAAATTTGCGCTCAAAATCTTATTAAAATGAAAAGTAAAAGAAAAATAGATCGATGAACGATCTTATTTTATCATCTTTCATTTTCTATTTAAAGAAAAATATTTATGTGATACAGATAATTTTTTTTAAAAATTTTTTAAAAAAATTATAATTGATTTTCATAAGTTAATATATGAAATGAATATTTAATTAAGAATGAGAAATGAAGAAAGACAATTAATTATAAAAAGGTACAATTACACATACCTTAAAGCTTAAGGTGAGAAAATAAAATTATATTTAGGCTGCATTTGATAACTTATTTTTTTCAGGGAAAATACTCCAATTCCAACTAATTTCCCACTTTGGGATATTTGATTGATTCGAATTTCTAGGGAAAACGTTTTCCAAGTTTTTCCTTCATGCGCTCCATTTCCTCCTTTTCAATGAATTTGTTTTCTAGCCTAGGTAGGAGGTTTTATTTTTAGGTAAAATTTTGTACCATTTTTGTCACGTTTGATCATGTTTGTTGTCATTAATTGATTTATTTTTTTCCAAAAACTAACATTATTATTATTAAGTACAAATGTGTTTTTAAAAAATTGTTTTTATTAAAATAACTAAATTTTGCTTCATTTGCCATGAAAAATAATGTCAATCAAACAACAAAAGTTGGTAAATTTTCCACTTTTTTCACCTAAAAAATTAAATCAAACAAACACATTAAACTTTCAATTCCGAGGAATTGAATTCCCTCTGGAATTCATTTTCTTTCCACCCAAATTTTACCATCGCTATCAAACGTAGCCTTAAATAGAATTTGTAATAAGTGAAAAAATAGATATATCTGTTATATACTACGCTCATAATTTTATTAAAATGAAAAGAAAAGAAAAAAATAGATGAATGAATACTCCTATTTTATTCTCTTTCATTTTCTAATTTTAAAGGAAAAATATTTATGTGATATTGACAATATTTTTTTTTTTTTTAGGAATTTAAAAATAAATTGTAATTGATTTTCAAGAGGAAAAGGCAGACCAAGAAACTTTGGGACAATTTGATCTTTGAGACGATTTTACGGACAATTTATTTTCAGTTTGCTTTCATTTGTTATCTTGTATTAAACTTCTAGTTGAGACGTTCAATTTGACACTCATATTGCATATTTTTTCGACTTCAAAATAATACAGTAATTATAAAAAGAATAATAGTATTATAGAACTTAAATGATATAATTTAAAATTAATGAGATATTGAGTTTAAAAATATAAAAACTTTTACATTTGATCTTTGTGACGATTTTATGGACAATATGTTTACAGTTTGTTTTCACTTATTAGCTTGTATTAAACTTCTCGTTGAGACCTTCCATTTGACACTAATATTACATATTTTTTGACGTAAATATAATAAAATAATTATCAAGTGAATAATAATTATTACAAAACAAAACAAAAATAGCTTATACATTAAAATAAATTAAAATCTTGATATCATTAATAGCATAGTACGAATTCTAATATTATGTAATATAATAATTGCTAAAATATTTATTACATTATTTTTTTGCGTATTATTATTATTGTTATTATTATTATTATTATTATTATTATTATTATTATTATTATTTGCATAGATTTCCAAAATTAGAAAATTATTTTGGGCAGGAAACCACGTGTGTGTTATTTTTGACTTGTACTTTTATATATGTATAGATTAGTTTGTTGAGTCTTTGTTCTTGCATTCTTTATGTTTCTTGAGTCTTTGATCCAAAAAATTATCGAGAAAACTTCAAAAGTTGTTATTGTGTTCCTTTCGCATTCGAATTAAACTTCGTTTGTTTTGTTGGTCTCGTAGTCCTATTTTCGAGAAAAAAATATGTTATTAAATTCTGAAAATTCCCAACAGAAACTGTTTTCTGATTTTTTAGACAAAAATAAAATAATGATTAGGATGGCTAGACGGAAAGCGAATATTGCCCACTTGCATAGGGAACAATCTCAAATAGCTCCTAGAGTTAAGAGGGAGAGTAGGAGGGATTATAATCCTAGGTATGTAGTCTGGGTTAATGATGAGGGAGTGTGAAGTGAAAGGACAGTATTCAATCTTCCATATTTTGTGTGTGAAGGAGTGATAGAGGAAATAGGCATGAAAGGGGTATAGAAGAAATCATTGAGACAATGATGGAGTGGATGGAAATCTTGGGAATATGAAGATGGCAATATTATCTTTTCAAGGAAAAAATGATCCTGAGGTGTATTTAAATTAGGAGAAAATGTGGAATTAAGTTTTGATTGTCACAATTTCTCAGAGGAGAAGAAGATGAAGCTAGACGTGATAGAATTAACCGATTATGCTATTATTTGGTGGGATCAATTGGTGATGGACGGGTGAAGAAATTATGAGAAGCCCGTAGAGACATGGGTGAGTTGAATGTGATTATGAGGAAGAGGTTTATCCAAAATCACTACTATAGGAAAATTTACCAAAGATTGCTAAGTCTCAGGGCTCTAGAAGTGTGGAGGATTATTATAAGGAGATGGAGATCACGATGATGAGGGATAATGTTTTGGAGGATGGGGAGGCTACAATGGCAAGATTATTGAGTGGGTTGAATAGAGACATAGCTAATGTGATTGAGCTACAATATTATGTGAATTTGGAGCACATGGTACACATTGCAATGAAGGTTGAAAGGCAATTGAAACGAAAGGGGTAGCAAGGAATTCTCCATGCTCTTATCCAGTTATCCTTCTTTACAACTTAAACTTAGGAATAACTTGATAATTCCTGAACTTAGATCATTAAATATCCCGTCCCTCAATTAGAATCAAACACAGGTCAAAAAGCGAGTTTGGGGTGGAATGGCTAGAATATGCATGTATTGATGGGCTGGAGGTCTATGGTTCTTGATTTTACACTTTAATTAAAGCAGTTTGGTCAACGGGTATAAACCATAATTAGCATAAAACCAGAAAAATGTTGAAGGTCTTATTCTACTCTTCAAAAGTCTTTTTAACACGAGCAAGTAAGCTTGTAAGGGTATTCAAACCCTAAACTCAATTGAGTTGGGAGCTATTAGCCCCAAGCTCGTTACATGGGTCAATTATAAATCTAGTACGAATAGTGGACTTACACATAAGACAATAAAAATCTTTAACATTTCTTTGTCGCCTTTGTGACTCGGGTAAATAAGTTTGAGGGGTTCTCTAAACCTGGTGCCCTAAAGTTGTCTGACTTGGGAGTCATCGACCTAAAGCTCGCTACAGATTCACATAGAAAGCAAATGAGAAAAGTATTGTACAAAGATGGTAAGAAACAAGGACATGATAGAAAAAAGTCATCCAAAAAAAAAATTTGTTTGGTATAAGCTTTGTTTATTATAACTTGGAAAAAAAGGTGTGAAATTGGGGATTACTTACTTTTGACTTGTTGTGCGTGCATATTTCTAATTCTGACTATCTTGTGCGGAAAAAGTAAAGAAAATATTTGAGAAACCACATAGACAAAAACAAGGGATGTGAGAGAAAAGTAATGAGTTGTGATCATCCATGAGCGTTAAAAAGAAAATCACTAGAATCATTAGATACCACATGGGATTTGGGCTTGATTGTGCATAATGAGTTACACAGTGTTAAATATATCTTTTGCATAAGTATGCGTTTTACATTGGTTATTCAAACACACACTTGAGGTATGAATTGATTTGGATTATTAAGGCATATGGTAGACATGTTAACATGACAAAAATATTTACTACTTTGCTATTTTAATTCATCAATTTTATTTTACATTGTTCAAGGACGAACAATAATTCTATTTTTGGGGTATTTGATAGCATATTTTATACACTTATTTGTATGTCTAAATTAGAATATATTGTTGTCATTTTAGAATATTTACTATTTAATTTGTGTCTATTTATTTACTTTTCAAAAAATATCCAAAAAGATGAAGAATGAAGTAATTGATGGGAAAAATGCACAATTGAATGCTAATTGGAGCTAAATTGGATAATCAAGAGGCTAATGACATCGATCGAGAAAGATGCAATGTGTCAAAGTAAAGAAATCAGAAGTTAGAGGACCCAATTGAATTGAGAGTTGAAACGAGCAAATTGAAAAGATTCCAAAGTATGGGGACTATATTGTTGCAATTGAAAGTTGAAAGACTAAAGAGCAAATTAAACACGAGGGACCAACTTTCAAATATACAATGATTGACTCGAAAAAAAAGAAGATACATTGAGGATTTTTAAGAGTCAATTGGATGCAAGTAGAAGTAAAAAAATAATGAAATATGATAAGAATATTATCATAAATTAATTTCAATCGCATAAGATTCTGGAAAGATTATTTGGAATTTGAGACCTGATTTTGGGGCAGTAAACTTTCGAATTGGGAAAATCCTATTTCAAGAAAATTGTAGCCCTTTAAGTTTTTTTTCTAACTCACTTTGAATCATCTCAATCATATAAGGGAATAGAAAGATATGATTGAAATACTGAATGATGTGCATATACAAAAAAAGACTCGTGCATGGGTTTGACGAATTTATTTCCTTTTTCAACTAGGTCTCTTCACCAACTATATAGGAAACATTTCTTACACGAAAATCAGACATTTGCCTCTCCGAAGAACGAGCCACAATTGGGAATTCAACATCAAATTCTTGGGGAATCAAGTATAGCAAAGAGGTGATATCTGAAAATAATTGAAGAATCGATACTTGGTGCAAGCTTTCCATTCTTTACATTACTTTCAATGAGCGCTTCTTATTTATTTATTTATTTTACTCTTTAATTATGATGTGTAATTAAACTTCATTTGGGATGAACGATGTAGCCTAACTTTATTATTTTAATTTCATATTCAATAGTTTTAATGATTCGTTGCATGTATTGATTTATTATTGTGTTTAATGCGTGATCAATGAACTAACTACTTATTCATGATTTAATGAGTTATTTCCATAATCTGAGAGGTGGGTTAATAACTTAGAATAAGGTAGTAAAGCCGGTAATTGGATAAGAGATAGAAATATACTCTTGTTATTATCGCAGTCGTGTGTGAATTCTTGTGTGTTATGCATCTAGATAAGAAATAATTCGGACCCTCTGTAGAGATACATGGTTAACTTATTTAGGTAGAATTAATTTAAACTCGAGAGAGAAATCTTAATATACATTAGTGAATTCGACCAAGTGTATATCTAGGAAATAAAAATGAAATTGGAATTAATTTAATTGGTTAAGTGAAATCGTAAATCCCAACTAGCTTACAAACATTTTTAAAAACAAGACAATTTCACAATTTTAATTCTTTAATTTAATTTCTTAGTTTAGTCTAAACATCAAAATTCTTTCGTTTGTTCAAATAGGAATAGGAAATAACATATTTCCGTACTTAATAGCAGTCCTCGTGGGAACGATAATCCGGACTCTTTGGTCCACTTCATTACTTTTCACGATCCGTACACTTGCGAGTATATTTCGCAAAGCAAAATATTAGTGAACAATGAGCAAATGGATACTATCTTTCATACTAGGTGCCTTGGAAATAATAAGGTGTGTAGTGTGGTGATTGGTGGGAGGAGTTGCAACAATGTTGCTAGTACTATCTTGGTTTAGAAGTTGGGCTTAACTATATTAAAACATTCTAAGCTTTACAAATTAATGTAGTAGAATGAATTGGGAGATATTAAGGTCAACAAGTTAGGGTAAATTTTACTATTAGTAGGTACAGTGACGAGATAGTTTGTAATGTGGTGTCTATACATGTTTGGCATAACTTGTTGGGGAGATCATAGAAATATGATAGGAAAGTGGTATATGATGGATTTACAAATCAATACAGTTTTCTGAGAGGTGAGAAAAACTATACTATGGTTCCTTTGTCACCAATGCAAGTCCATGAGGATCATTTAAAATTGAAAGGTGAGTTTGAGAGGAAAATTTGGAAATTTGAGACCACGTCCTCAGAAAAATGAGATGTGGAGAAAAGTGAAAAAAAATGAGAGTTGGCCACGACCTCAGGAAAATGATAGGAAGTACGAAGAGAAATAAAAGAGAGACAATAAAAAAATGAGTTTCTTTGCACGGAGGTTGATGTACAATGACCATTTCCTTGCACTTAACGACACTAACAAATCTCTCCATAGTTGTGATAATTCTTTTTTACAGCTAAAAAAGTCAGCTTCTATACTTAAAGTTGGGAAGAACTTCAAATGGAAAGGATAAACAGCCAAGAAATCTAAAGGAAAAGAAGAAGCATAAACAAGTTTCTCAGACCAACAAAAGCAGTAGATACATAACCATTGGACTAGGTGTTGATTTTAGATCGAATCATTTTCAAGAGAGAGGGAATGATGTGATCCAAGATAGATTAACAACCCAGATATCAAGCTACAAAGAACGAGGCTTCAAGCACACCTCAAAGGCTCCAAAGATCAAGCATGGCGTGATAAAAGAAGATTCAAGACTAATAAAGTGGGTGGAAACCAATGTTCAAGTCAAAGGAGCAAGTTGCAAAAAGAAGGCTCGTGAATATACCTTGCGATCCCAAGGTACAAAACCCTTGCGATCGTAATGAGGGCACATTTTCAACTCAAGAGAAAACGGACAACCCCTTGCGATCGCAACAGATTTTTCCCTGCAATCACAAGGGGCAATTCTGTAGAGTTTTGCTTAGGTGGCGTTCTGTTTGTATTTTATTTTGTATTTTCATTTTCGAAAATGTTTTGTATTTTCATTTTTGTTTTCAAATTTGCTGAAAACGCGTTTAGTTTGTCATTTCTGAAAACTGTTTTTGAAAATGAAAAGCTGGAAAACACGTTTTGTTTGAAATTTTGCAGAACACTATTTAAACTATTTTTAATTAATTTGCTTGCAGAATACTACTAACTCCAACTCAAATTTCCTTTCACAATACACTAAAAATATGGTTACATGCAACACACTAATGTGAGCACTAAGAGTCTATATTAACACAGCTTGATCAGGTTCGGGACTTGAGAAAACTCTACTTATATTAAAATCCAGAAAATGCAAGTTCTTTCAAAACCACCAGAGTTCATTTATCATTGCATTTTTTGAAATATAACAACAAGAATTCTCATTTAATTTTTTTTGTAATGTTGATATTGAATTCAATAAAACTTTATTTAAACTAAGTTCCAAGTTATGATAATTCTCAAAAAAAAAAAAAAAAAAAAAAAAAAAAAAATCTTTATTTAGGCTTAGTTCCAAGTTAGGATAATTCTAAAAAAAATAATAAAAAAATAAAAACTTTATATTAAGCTTAGTTCTAAGTTAAGATAATTCTATAAAAAAAAATTAAAAATAAATTAAAAAAAAAATTCCCAAAACGCGTTTTCCGCGTTTTGGACATTTTTTTGTCGAAATACACACAAAACGCCCAAAACGATGTTTCGGGCGTTTTCCGTTTTGTGTACAAATTTTTTTTTTTTTTTTTTTTCCAAAATGCGTATTCGAAAATGGTAAAGAGAACGCGTTTTTAGCATTTTCGAAAATAAAAACAAAAAACGACCTCAAAATAGCAAAGAGAACAGGGGCTTAGTTTTTCCTATTTTCCAGTTTTTAGTATGTTGGCCTATATGGCGGCTACTAGAGTTTTAGGTCATTTTTACCTTATATTTAAGTTACTTTCTTCATCATAAACAATAACTTAGGCACTATTTGAGAGTATTTTGAATAAAAAAGGTGAGAATTCCCTTTTAACTTGTTCTTCTTGAACTTTTTCATAGAACTTATCAAATATCAAATCTTTGTAGCATTCAACCTAGAACTTATCAAAAGATTAGACACCCTTTATGGCGTTCGATAATCATGATTCTTGTTTCCGCATCTTAATGGGTTTAATATTTCCATATCATAAGTTCTTGCGTCGCGAGGCTTGAATTAGGATTCTATCATCTATTGTTATCTGACTTTAGAACATTCCAGCGTTTTAATCATTATTTCGCGAGTTCGTCATGTTTTCCAAAATGAATCACATCACAATGAATGGAACGATAAAAAATTGGTGGCAAAAGAATCACATTCAACCTTTAGATCTGAATGAAGTTAACGAATATGGAAGTCATCGAAGGTCTTTTTTTGTACTCCAACCTTTAACCCCTATATGAATCGGCAGCAATACAACACCGAAACGCAATCTCTCTCCTTCCTTTGTAATTCAACTAATGGTAAAAGGTCTTTTAGTGAAATGTAGCTCCGACAGACAGCCTTGATTGATTCAGAGGTGGATTTGTTGACAGTGGAGGAGGTGGATGTGTAATGGAGAAGAATGAGCTTGTAGTCCGTTCATCGGCTTCAAGAAATGAATTAATGAAGCTTCAAGATGGAACAAATGAAATGAATAAATATTAAAAAAGACGTCATGCTGATGCAAAATGAAGAGTGAAATTACCTTCCACTCTTTTATATATAGGATATAGTTTTTCACAATATTTTAAGGTCCGTTTTACAGAATTTCTGCTTTTATGCGTTTTCTAAATAAATAAATAAATAATTGTAGGGTATCTATGTAATTTTCTTTAAATACATGTTTTCTGTGTAATTATTCTTGGGTAGTTATATTCACACCATAATTTTTTATATTTATACCACATTTTAATTACATGAAAAGTTTTTAATATTTGCTCACTTTTACTTTTATGTCCTCAATTTTTTTCAAAGCATTATTATTTTTAACTTTCAATTAATTAACATACTTTGTTTTTAATCACAATTTATATCCAAATATCCCGTTAATGTGCATTGAAAAGAGGGAAAATTATATTGGAGGAAATTTGTGAATAGTGATGCCAAAATAAGTATAATGATGGTTTGTAAATCCTTGCCGAATATTGGACAGAGTAACGGCAAAGAAAAACACAAATAAGAAGAAGAGGAAAAGAAGGGACAAAGCCGAGGTAAGAGTTGGACTCTTTGTCCTTAAGTCGAATTTGCCCCGCAACGGTGCCTACGGATTTCGGCAATCGACTCCCAAGATACAACGGCTCCACTTGTGTTTGTAGTACTCCAAAACAAAAGTACAACGAACCAAATTTAGGCTTATGTACTCCAAAGGATGCAATGAATGAAAATCAAAACAAATGAAATGAATTTGATTTTGGAGAGAAGTAAGGATGAGAGATGTTTTGCATATCAAAAAGTGAGTAATAAGACACTCAAAGGGTCCTATATGTAGATCATGAAAGGGTGTGGACGAAATGGTTGAGGCCAAAACCATGCACCCTTTCCTAACAATGCACATTTATGAAAAGGTGTCTTGTGGTCGGACAACCGTGCGGCCGCACGGTTATAGATCGTGTGGTCGCACAGTCTTACTCAAAAAACCAAAATTAAATTTGAAGTGTGATCGCACGGTTTCCCAACCATGCGGTCGCACAGTCAAATATTTTGATCTGATTTTCGTCCTTTTTTCGTAATTTCTCATTCATCCGATATTTGTTTTCGAAATGCCAAATATACCCTTCAATACATGCAGAGAAATCAAAATTCTCTTTGGTCCCCGTTTGTGCGCCCCGAAGCGGCGAAGTGGCAAACAATTTTGCCTAAACGGATTGAGTCGATGTTTTGAGTATTTGACCGCAGTCGACACGAAGTCACTTTGATCGATTTTTAATTCTCGATTTATTAACCAATATCCAACAAATTATTTATTTTTGACTTTTTTATTAGTTATTTACTTAGATTATTAAAAAATACGAAAGATAAATAATTTTTTTGGCTCTCAAAAGAAATATTTTGGACAAAAATCATCTTTATGGACAAGATATGAAAATTAATAGATAGTTGATGATAAAAGATTTATAAAAAAAACTTGGGAGTACAAGGGTAAAAATAAAAAACAGCTTAGGAATATTCAGAGCATCTCCAATGTGAGAATGTATAACATGTCATATCATCAAATTAGACAATGTCAACATATTTTCTTCTCCAATACATCCCATGTAAGGCTGATGTGACAAAAAAAAAAAATTAGACATTGTCTAACCTCATGTTTAACTTTGGAAGACAAGTCTAACATGCCGACTTGACAAATGATGGAGGGAAAAAAGTAGTTTTCTTTTACATCCAAGTAACTATTAAATCGGATTCCAATAATCAATTTAAGTAAATAGATTTGGTGATTCCAATAATCTGATTTTATACTAAAACCGATAATATGGTGATTATTTGAAATTTTCATTGATTACGTGATTACTTAAACAAACAAAACTACAAATAATACACTCCATCAGTCTCCATATGAATACATAAAAAAAACGAAGGGAAATTAATAGGAGAAAGAAATTAAACCTGAAGTGGACTGTGGAACAGGAAGAAAAGAATAACGGGAACTTTTTTCTTTTGGTTACAAAATAACAGAAAGTGATCGTTCAAAAAAAAATAATAATAATAACAGAAACTGAATTTTACAAGTTTAATAGTTTTATTTTAAATAAATAAATGACACGTGATCATTAATTTTTGGTTGTAAACATAATGCATTAGAGATCACTTTTTTGACTCAATGTCTATTTATTAGACATTCATTAGAAGCTCAATTAATTGATGCCAAATGACACCTCTTTTTTAGTTTAGACCATGTCTTATTGGAGATGTTCTCATTAAAAATAAAAAGTGGTGTAGTTAATAAATGTTGTGATGTCAATATAATTACCCTTTATTCTGTATGTCACTTAAAAATATTTTCAAAAAATATTTTTCTAGAATTATTTTATACAAAAATGCACAAATATCAGTTAAATATATTTGTTCAACCTGCATAGACAAAAATATATGCTCATATCGCACACAAATCCCAGAGATAGAAAAGTTACTTTTAATAATTTATAAATTTTTGCTACTTGTACAAAGTTCTTGACTAGTTTCTTAACAAACTCTAGTATTAAATGATTAAAATACCCCTGACTTAACAAAAAAATCACCAAAATGCCAATCACTGGTTCAAAATCACTCTCGCCAAAATCTCCATTCCCATCTAAATCTTGAAACATTCATAAATGGAGAAAACTTCTTGACTGCAGATATCCTCCAGATCTTCAGCTTCCGAGGTCCGTCGAAGGTGGCAAATCTATCAAAGGTAATAGGTACTTCAGAGATCCTCCCGCAATCGTCATTGGAGTCTGGTGTACTACAGTCTTCGTTGGAATCTGGAGTTGTGCAATCACTGTCAATGTGTAGATGTTTTTGGTGAAATGATCAGTGGAAGAGAATGAAGGAATTCGTAAAAAATAAAAATCGCGGAAGAATGGACTATAGGATTTCTAGAGCGAACAATGGTGAAAAGTAAAATTGTGGAAGGAGAATTATTCCTTTTATAGGAAGAAGAATGCGCGTCTAAAGTAAAAAATGTTCATCCCCAAAATGATAGGACACAACGCTCGAAAATGGGATATTGAGCATTACCATGAAGCGTGTTGTTAGGCATTAAAAGAGGAGGATACACGAAATACTTTGAACATGGCTGAATTTTCAGTCATATTGGGGGTAATTGTTGACACATAAAAATACCTAATTCGGAGGCCTAGCATAAAATGTCCAAAACATGATAGTCCATTACAGACGAAATGGCGATGTGAAGGGAGCTGTGCGATTACTAGGGTGCTGGGACGATATGACGATTACAAGGGCGACCAAGTTAGATAGGGTTGAAGAAGCGGTTTTGGGGGTTCAACCCACTATTCATCTAGTTATTAAGCGGCAGTTTCCACGTTCTGGGCAGTTGGAAAAAATCATGGAAGTTACTTGAAGCAAGGTAGTGAACATAAGTTGTACAAAGAAGTGGGCGACGGTTATGCAACATGACGGGTAACAGTAATTTCATGCAAGTTACAAGAATTCAAATGCTAGGAAGCAGTTGTAGATAACTTTGTATATATAGTGGAAACTTAAGCGTTTAGGAGACCAATCAATCAACTCTAAAATAGAGATTATATAATTTTCTTTATCTTTAATTTTTCTATCAAATCCTAGTTTAGTTCTTGTGCTTGCGCCCCTTAAACTTGCTTCGTTTTCGTTGAATCTTCTTAAATAAAGCACCCCTCGTTGAGACTTTGTCTCGAGAGGTTGTTGTTCATTACACATCGTCTGAATCACTTTAATTGTTAGCAGGACTCCATCGCACGAAAACAGATTGATTAAATCGAATTTAATTGTGGAGTATATATATGTTGATGTGTTGCTCTGAATTCATTTATCTCTTCATTGTGTGATTTGTGGTATGTTTTTTAAATTAAAATAAAAAAATAAGAGTAATTATATGAGGATGGTGAGTACATCACAATACTGCATTTTTCTTCATTTCTAGTTTTTATTTATTTAATTATGGCTATAATTATAATTTGTTGTTGTGTATTTATTGAAAAATTGTACTTTTAGCTCGTGATGAATTTAAGAAAACATGAAATTTAAGGATCGGTCTCAAATATGAGCTTAATGATATGTTTTTACAATTCGTGTGTTCGATATTGTTTAAAAATATTTTTTTTAATGAATAGTGATTTTAGGAGAGTTGATGGTTGAAGTTTGGTTGAAAAGTCAAATATTGTAGGCTTGACTTCTAATGGATGGTTGAAATTGAGTAATGGGGAAAAATTGAGTTATTCTAGGGAGACATTTTTAATTGACATTTTAAAGTGACATTGTGACATGGTGTACATTTGGTGGTAAAAAAATAAGTTGTGAAATAGTTATTTACACCATCCAATATATGTTTATCATCACAATATCACTTAAAAATGTCTCCTTAGAACTATTCAAAAAAATTAAAGAAAACCAAATGAAAAATAAATACAGAGATTTTCTCATCCGTAACCTGTTGGTTTTTCACAACTGGATTTCAAATATTTGTCTCACGCTTTGGAGTTCGGAATATTATACTATGATGACAAGTGCACCGTGCATTGAATCTATTAACGATTCTGGAAAAATGAGAAGGCATTCGACAATAACGTACCAATATAGAAACTACTTAAAGCAATCCAGAAATTAAATGAAATTGTGTCAAATAGTAATTCTCCATAACAAAATAATTGCTTCCAAAATTTCAACCTAAGCAATTAATAGTGAAATCAGACAGGTTTACACCTGAAGTCTGCAAAGAAATGACAGAAAAATTAACTGCATTTTTGCATCAAAAATCTTGAATCTAAATTTTAATTTAAGTAAAAGGAAACAATCAATCTCAATCACATATTTCGCCCATGTTTGGCCTCCTTTTTTTGTAAACTAAATTTATTCAACACTCAATCTCAACCATCTATTTTAATCAAGCCTACCATTTTTTACTTTTCAAACATTTTTTAATCACACATCCTTCCAAAAATACTATTCCAAATCATAAATTTTCCCAAATAATGGGTCTCAAACAAGGGCGCATGAGACCCAAAAAATTTTAATAGCACATGCCATCAATTTTTATCAAAAAATTATTTACAATCTAATTTGAATCTCCACCAAATGGAGACTTCATATAATTTAATGTTATTTACAATCTAATTTGAATCTCCACCAAATGGAGACTTCATATAATTTAATGCGATATCAAAGCCCTAGTTGTGAATCAACCCAGCACATAAAGACTGACATTTAGCCCCTGTTTGGTCAAATGTTGTTTATAAATTTTATTTATAAATGAGAATGTGAAAACATCTTATTCGATCTTTTTTTTTTGGAAAGGTTCATTATTTTCGTTCACCATTTATTGCTTTTAAGAAAATAGACAAACGAATTGTTAAACGCGTCTTTCTTTATAAACAATATTTATAAATAATCGTTTATAATCGGGATGCAAAATAGATTGTTTTTAGATATTCGGCTTGGCTGCAATGGACATCGGAAAGACTTACACCAAGAAAATAAACTGTGGCGGAAAAAAGAAAAATATATTTTTTTTACACACAATGATTGTTATATTTTTTTCTTGATCTCTGAAGCAATAAAGAAAAACTTTCAAGTACCAAAATAACCAATATCTATCCCCTTCAAAGTACTGAAAGATAAAAAAATATAATCACAGTAATTAATATTTAATATGACATGAGGATATTTTGGATAAAATCTAACAAAAATATACCATAATTAAATTAAAGAAGAGATTAATCTACTTGTTGTGAAGAGGATCTGGGCTGGTGGGTATTCTCCTTTGACTGTCAAAAAATGTACCATTTTGACTGGGAACTATGCCATTGAAGTACCGGCGAAAAATTTCCGCTTGATTTCTGGTGGATTCATCTACCGCTACACTTTCTTGCAATACTCTGATTGCCCCAACTTTGATTTCAGCGTAGAACCGAATTTGCAGCATTGAGATGAAAATGATGAGCAGCGCCATAACTGTTCTTCTTCCGACGGAATAAGACATCGCCGGCGAATTTGCCGTTGAAAATTCCTACCCTTCGGCCCAATACTAATTCTCTCTCACAACAGCTCAAGCTGTGAATTGACGGCTTTGTGTTCTACATTTCACGTTACATTATAGAGAGAGTGAGAGAGTCGTCACTCATGCAACAGAGGGACCCACTGCTGACGGATAGGGAACATATATCAAACACGTTGTATAAGTTGATAAAAAAAAAATGCGTGTAATTAAAAAATTGTATAATTTATAAATTAATTTATTTTTGATACCAAACGGATGCCAAATTATGGTGAAATGCAGGATCTTGAAATTTATTATTATTATTATTATTATTATTAAAACTTAAACATGCATTTATTTATTTTACGTACATTACAATATTTTCATTTATACTGTTTAATGGGATGGGTTGTACTTTATTCCTTATTTGTTAAAATTTTGTGTATAAAAATATATTTTTTTATATTTTCAAGGTAAAATATGTGTTAAAAACTAGAAACAGAAAATATTTGTGATTAAAAAGTAATTTGTGGAATTATTTCGTAAAAAAATTATTTTTAAACAAGTTTGCACTTATTATCCTTCACTTTAATTATTATTTGAACAAGTAAATTTTGATCCCTCTTAAGCTCTGTTCGTTTGGAAATTAAAACACATTATAATGTGCACAACTTTTCAAAACACTTTTTAACTACTAACATTTACTCTATCTAATTTTTAAACACACATCTTACCTAAAAAAATCCAAATAAATCAAAATTATAATTATAATTTCAATTCCTTTATTGACAGCTACGAATGGTGCCTTATTTAGTAGATATATGCAAATTTCAAATCCAAAAGAAAATCATCAATAAATTCCAAATTGTATCACGTGGTAGGATATAACTAATAATTAATTAAGATGGTTCAAAATGATGAACCGTTACATCGATCAAGAAATTTTTATTTTATTTTCACTTCTTTACCCGTACGTGCTTGAAGTAAAGAATGAGACATAGGATGGAGGCCAGTAGATTTGTCCAGTCGAGAATCTCGTTGTTATAGCATCTCTAATGATTTATGCATATTTTAATCTATATGACAATTAAATAGATAAATATATCGAATATGTTGATAAAATAGATAATGGAATTTAAAGCTCATCCTAATTGGTCTTTGTCTACAATTTTTATGTATACAAATGTCTTCAATTAGCCGCATCTTAGAGAGGAAGCTTCCCAAAGTGCTTTAATCTATTGACTGCACACGTGAGTAGGAATCGGATCTCAGGAATCTTAGCTTTCACGGCATGAAAGCCGAAGAATCCAGAAGCTCAAGTATGAGTCTGAATTCAATGATAAAGAAAAGGGTTGAGTTCCCCGCCTCATTACTATCAATTGAGTGGAATTTTTATAATCATCAGGATTGAAAGTTGGAGTATCTACATTGAGAAAGCAAGTGTTGAACTGAGTTTGCCCTCGGGACTTTTCTTTCTTGGGTGAAACTTCGACTGGTGACTTTCATAAGGAATTCTTAAATCGCTTCCTTCCATTCAAGAGAGGAGGACTGGTTTGGTTAAGGTGTCAAGTCCCAGGAAGGTGTCAGGTCAAAGTCAGTAGGAATGGGCCAATCCAAGCAAAGGTCAGGGAGTCGTCCCAAAGTGGAAAGATTCGTTGCACCTACATCGAAAATGTGCAATTTGAGAGTCATTCAAAATGTTTAAAAGTTTTGGAAGCTATATCAACTCAGTCTCCATTTTTGTATTGTCCCCAAGCAACATCCATTCGAGTCCCTTCTATCTCGATAAAGGAGGCTTCTTCTCCTTCCCATCAGATGGGTTTGCGAGCATTGGACAGTAGTTTAATCTAGTAAGGGAAACCCTACTTATCATCAATAGAAAAAGAAAGAGGGGAACATAAGAAAATATTTGCTCTAAGCGCACTTAAAAATTTCTTAGATTGGGACATGAAAGTGAGGAGACTCAAAAGGATAGATTTCGCCAACGGATTTAGTTAGAGATTGACTTTTCTACCCTACTATTCAGCTGATCTTCCTCAAGGTCAGAGTCTCGTTCAATCTTTCGCACCTGTATTTTCTTATTTTTTTTAGTAATGAATGTGCAGTCCTTCTTATCCTATATAATATAGAAAGTCTGGTCCTCGAAGCCCGTCCAACAGCTAGACATCTTGAATGAGCAAACAACAATCCCTTACTTTCTACAGAGAGAAAGCATCTCACCAAGGGGACTTCCTTGTCCGGTAAACCTGACATTCATAGTTAGCCCGCTAAATTCGATTCCTAATAGATGGGCACAATCGAAGGACAAGAAGAAGGAATTTATTTCCCTAAACTAAATAGGGTTTCTTTGTCTACGTCCTATAATCTCTCTATCCCTGAGTGCAATAGCACTAGAAAGAGCAGGGGCATATATGCACTCCTAGAAATGATTGTGTAACAGACTAGTCGGCTATTGTTCACTCCTAAAGGAAAGAGATTCGTGCCCTACTAATTTCATTGTGTAAGATACTAGTTCGCTCTTCCAGTTGCTAGTGCTAGTTGGACTTCTCTTCTAGTACTAGTGGTCCATTATACTAGATCAATCAAGAGTCTTATAAGAGAATGGTGCACTCTCCTCCTGATCCTAGATGAGCTTAGCTCCGAAGTTTGGCATTCGTGAGGACACCATCCCAGTTATTTGGGTCGAGCATTCATTCATGGGTCTCGGTTTGTTGTCATTTTCTCCGTTGCTTTTCCTTCAAGTGGAGATCTTGATTCAATTCTCTGGGATTTTCATGTAATAGAAAAGAAGGGTACGTGCTTGAGCCAAGCCATAAGTAAGAGATTAGATTCATTTATGTAAGTTATTTCGGTTCTAGGTTCGGTGAACCCATGTTCCATAAAATAGAGTCGAAGGACAACTGTATAGATAAGATCTAAGGGCAAATGTGTGCTGCTCATGCGGGTCCAACTCCTGTGTCCTGTATGTCCTTCGTAGGCGGGCTATCTATTCCCGAGAAAAAGTCTCAAAGGTTTGGCATCTACACAAGAAAAGGCTATCACCCGTAGCAAGTAAGGTGTTGAAAATAAGATCCGTTAATGCCTCCTAAGTAAGTAACCCTTCTTCCGAGAAGTTATCGTGCATATGCGAAGACAAGTCATATGCCCCAAGAGGTCGAAGACTAAGGTCTCTAATCCCAAATGCATTCAAGAGAAGATCCAATCTAAAGGTGCTACTCGAGAGCTGCTATCTCGCCTAACTACAATCTATCCTCTACGTGCCCCCCCCCCCCAAGCACACTACTACCAAGGGTTTAATCCGACCGATCATCCAAGTCTTGTCGCCAGCAAGCCTAGTCCCATGTTGAATTACTAAGGTTTAAGAAACTAAGTCAGAGACGCAGGCATCAATGTTTGAAGGGCGCTGTGGGTCTACCTTTGCATTCTTCACTACCTCTCGTTCTTGTGCACTTTGTTGCTTGGGAATACTTAATACATACATGAGTTTGAAAAAGAACACTACTACCAAGAATCGCTCTCTTGGCCACTACAACTACTAATACACTATCCACCTAACTGCCTAACGAGCTAGCTTAATCGACTAATGGAATGGAAGCCGAAGACTTAAGTGCAGATGTTTGGAAACACCATTTTCTTAGATTAAGTTAAATAGATGAAAAATTAACATTTGCCAAGTCACTTTGTCCAGCACATTTTCTATATCTAGATATAGTACCAAATAATATCCCTCATTGGAGATGCTCCTGTTTCATTTCATCTGGTTTTTTTCTTTTTTCCAAAGTTATATATTTTTCAAACTTATTTTCAATAATACATCCATTTTTATACTTAGCTCTGTTTCATTTCATCTAGTTTTTTTTTTTTCCAGAGTTCAATATTTTTCAAACTTACTTTCAATCATACTTCTCAATAAAAATAATTTTCTATGTAATTTCAAAAAATTTCTTATTTTAACCAAATATTTTTTTAAAAATAAATTTTTTAACATATTCTATTATTAAAAAATCATCATTGAACAAACCCTTAGTCAATGTGCGTCACGTCGTGCCTAAACGTAGTTCTGTGATGCACTGTTTCTATAGTGAACGCTGCATTTACGACTATTACAAGGCGTAGTCGCAAGAGTGCGTGTTTGTGGTGCTCTGGTATGATTGTTTGCTATGCAGTGCTGTGGAGATGAAACACCTAATTTTTAAAATAAAATTTTAAGTTTCTTAAATTTGAATGTATCTATGCATTCTTCACCAAAAGCAATGTTCACATTGGCCATTCGTTGGGAAGCCTTGCACCACCATATCCCATCACACTACAAGAATTTTATATTCTGCATACAAATAATTTTGTAGGGAAAAATTCTTACTTGTGGGAAAAAAACATTTGCAGACGAAATTATTTTGTAAAAAGGTTTGTGTGACAAACATCAAGGGGATAGATATAAGCTGACAAAACATTTGTCTGCAGAGGTCTAAGCCTACGAACCCTTTCACGACAAAAATCATTCATCACCTCAGATCTTTCCCAACGAAATTGATTGTATGCTAATGTTTATTTACCTAAGAAATATGCTTCGTTGGCTAAAATTCGACTCTACAAATTATATCCCAATAAAAAAATTATTTTTATGAGAAAAAATAAATTCCGCATACAAATTTCATTTTATAGGTAGGATTTTGTAGGCTAAGTATACATAATTTTGGAGCCAATTTTTTACACATACAAAATCTCATTGTGGGAAAAAGTAATCTTTACGTACAAATCCAATTTTGTATGAGCATTATTTGTAGGGAAAGCATAATTTTCTTGTAGTGACCTAAAATAGTTCACAAGTAATCACACGTTCAAGTATGCCCCCGGGTATAGCTCAGGGGTTGAAAGGTGAAAGCGTGAAATCTCAGTTGAACTAACCTACAAGGTGGGAGTTCGAATCTTACCTTTAGTATGGATAAAGTACAGTTAAACAACAAGTTTTCAATTATACTCCATTAGGCACATCCCCCGAATCACATCATCTATTAACCTTTAGGCCAGAAGTTGTAGAGACACCCAAAATTAAGTTAGAGTTCAACCTTTTTTAAATAGGTCACAAGTAATCACACGTTAAAGCATTTCACCTCAAGGTTTAAACTATTAAACAGAAAAATAATTTAAATATTTTTTTGCTGAAATAATAATAATAATAATAATAATAATAATAATAATAATAATAATAATAATAATAATAATAAAGAAAGATAGAAAAATCTTTTATTGCTCAAATTATTAAAACAAGTTAGAAACGTACCATGACCTAATTTATTAGGAACAGCAATAAATTGATAGTAACATGATAACATCCGTAATTGAATGGCACAATCAACGCGGAAGTAAATAAAATTAACTGTTTTTAATCATAAGGAGGTCTGTGTATATAATACACCCATGTTGTTTCTCATTATTTGAAAATTTAATTAAAAATAAATGCAGCTGTGGTTTTAATTTGCTATGTACCAATTTGACATCTTTCCTTTGCCTCAAAGATTTTGTTTTAGACCAATAATTAGTATAAGCCTGTTCGGGTCGAAATAAATAGAATTTAAATTATTTTATTGATTTATTTATATTTTTTAAATAAAATGTGATGTTAAAAATTGAAGAAAAAAATGTGAATAATTAAAAAGTAACATAAAAAATTGTGTTAATATAAATTATTATTATTATTATTATTATTATTATTATTATTATTAAATTTATTTTTTTATCTTTTTGTCAATTAAATCACGGCCGCCGAACGGCCCTAAAAAGCATCTCAATGAGAAGAAAACAAATGGAAGAAGTGATGTAAAGCGTGTGGGAGACGTGTCCAAGGAATTGTCATATCCATGTAACATCGACAAAACATCTTGAAATAAAATAAAAATAATTCTACATCAACTTGTTTGGTAACACTGATTATTTTATAAATTGGTTTATTTAAAATTTTGAAATTAAAATAATAGTTGAAAATTAAGAGAAAATATGTGTGATTAAAAAGTAGTTTAAAAAATTGTACAGTTTATAAACTGATTTATAAAATAAATTATTTTGATTACCAAACGGAGGCGTACCAAGTGCTCGGTAATATAAACATAATACAATTTTCTATATCACCTTTTCAAAACACACATTTTTCGAAATTAATTTCTCACCACAAATTCTACCTAGAAACAATCAAAATTCGAGATAAAATATGTGATAAAAGTGGTTTATGGTTTAAAAAATTTGGTTATAACCAAGTTTAGCAACCAGAGTGTTTTATGCTTTGTTTGTTAAAAGAAAAAAAAAATCGTTTAAAAACAAAGAATGTAATGTTTTCGATGTGTAAAATATATAATTGAAAAGTGACTTAAAAAAATATGATTAAAAAATTATTTAAAAAAATATATTGTTTAAAAACATGTTCAAAGACAAGTCTGACGAAGTTAGCAAGCAAAATGTTGTCTCGTATACAATGATGAATGATTTTTATATTATCAAAATGTATTAAAAGTTTAGTTTTAATTTACATCATGACTTAATTTCTGACTCAAACTATATATCAAATTATAAACTACACAATTTTCTAAGTTACTTTATTTTAACTACATACATTTTCTCTCTCTATTCTTTAACCACATATTTTACCTAATAATACAAATAAACTAAAATTATAATTCAAGCCAACTCTCGAACAAAGCCCAAACAATGTTTGAACTTCAACTATTTCTCTTAACAAAGATTAACCTCATAAGATTCAAGAATAAATCTTTTATTGTGCCCTCGGGACATAACTCAATTGGTTAAAACAGTGAGAGTGAAAAATCTCAACTAAACTAGTAGCTGTAGGATGGAAGTTCGAATCTTACCTTTGATATGAATGAGGCTCTTACAAACACAATTAAACAACAAACTCTCAACCTTACTCCACTGAAGCACATCCGAGATTACATTCTCTACAAATCCCCAGAGTAGGGGCTTCTAAGCATGGTTTAGAAAATCAGACCAGATCAACCGGTTTAAACAGGAAAATCGGTCTAATTCGAGCTCAAAATCGGGGGTTAAAAAGCCGATTTTTTCTCGATTAACTCGGGAACTGCTCGATCCGATCGGGTTTTAAAACCCGGTTTTGGAATTATTTTTTTTTGCTTTTTTTTTCCTTTTGTTGTTTTAAGATACATTTTGTTATTTAGGCTACTTTTGTATATGACTTTATTTTCTAAATGAGTAAATGTTAATTTATTTGTAAAATAACTAATTTTTTTAGAAAGTTTTGTGATTTTTGAAATAATTTTTAATTTTTTAATTAAAATCGGTTCGACCCCGATTCGATCCGATCCGATCGAACATTTTGACTCTTGACCAATTAACTTTTTTAATTCAAACCGATTTTCGATTTTCTGAATACTACTCCTAAGGTTGGAATTCAACCTTTATAGATATTTTATTGTATACTCCATCCGTCCACAAAAATATATTTGTTTTCCTTTTTTATTTGTCTCAAAAAGATAGGTTACTTTTCTTTTTTAGAATATATTAATGTCTTCATTTTTTACTATTTAATATGCATTGTTATTAATAAATATGAACAACTTATTATTTATTGTAGGGATATATTAGATAAAATATAAGTAAATTTATATTTTCAACATATATTAATTATGTTTTTTTAATTCGTGGAAAAATAGAAGGAAGCCTACATGGATGGAGGGAGTAATTATTATTGATTTGTCTTTGGGGTTGAAATTCACGTGTCTATGCATGAACAGACTTACCTTTTCATCAGAGTTTGAACTCTACAACAGTGTCCAAATTCCAAAAGTACAAAAATCCAATGCAAACATTTCTGATTGTCGGATTTTGTTCCAATTCTCAGAAAATGTAGGAAATGTTGTGATCTATCTAACACTGAAAAAGAAAACCAAAAGAAATTAATTAATTTTGCAGTGTCGAAATGCCATTTATTATCTGAACTGACCTTCAGAATGCAATAAAGTAGAAATCCTGTTTTAGTTTTGTTCTTCTCTTTGTGTCTTATACAGTACATTTTAGCATTTTGTAACAGCACATTAAATCTGTGGGGTGTCTTTTACCAATCCATTCAAGCTTTTCTTGTTGGGTTTATTCCTGCTTTTGCCATTTTCCTCTTGCCCCTATTCAAATGGTCGAGTTCATAGTGCTGCAACACTCCTGGTGAAGAGAAAATTGTGGAATAATCTTCATTTCCGTAGTTTAAATGAAGAATGAGATCGTATTTCAACAGCATAAATGGTTGTTTAAGAATATATGATATTCATTTTGTTATTATTTGTTATATTTTAGAAATAATTCCGAAGTCGAGAAAACAAAAGAATTGGAGTAAAATCAAGTCAATTAGATGATACAAGTACTGAAGTGAGCAAATCAGAAGTTGATGAAGTCAATCATGGTGCAAATTGAAAGAAAAGTCAAAGAAAACTAAATTAGAAGAAATTAGAAGTTCGAGAATTAAAGTATCCAAATCAAATGAAGGACTAAATTGCAAATACTTAATGATTGATTCGAAGTATGATACGATACTTGAAAATTGTTAGGAATTAATTGAATGCAATTAGAAGTCAAAAAGGAATGAAATGTGATAAGAATATTACCACAAATTGATTTCAATCACACAAGATTTTTGAGCAAATTTTTAGTCAAACTTTGAGACATAATTTCAAGGCAGTAAAGACTCGAATTGGGAAAATCTTATTTTAAGAGGAATTGTAGCACTTTAAGTTATATTTTTAACGCTTTTTGAATCATCTCAATCGAATAAGGGAATCAAAAGATATTATCAAAATACTGAATGATGTGCAGTTACCAAAAGATCTCCCGCGAATGTAACTTTCTTTATTCAGTTGGAACTCTTTTGGAAGTCAATTCGGATGTGATTTTCAGCCACTTTTCGACTTCTACAAATAATGAATAGCAAAAAAACACAAAAGGGGGTTCCCAACTTGTAAAATACATGCCAAAACGCTGTCAAATTGCTGAGGGATCCATGCATAGCCAAAGGCCCAAAGCACAATTGAAGACCAATGATCAAGAGCATGATTGAGGTGACATCTCTTCATACTTCTTATGATTTATATTCAATTATATATCTAGGTTAGGTTATTAATGTTAGAATTGTGATGAAACATTGATTTCCGGATTTTGTGTTAATTCATCATTTAATCTATTTAATTTTTGGGTTTTGAGCAATTGATTTATGATTTTATTATCTTATGATTGTTTGATCAATTATTGTCTGATTTTTGTGGTGTTTTTCTAAGTTCGAAAGATTATGAATTCGTTAAACAGGTTTCAATTGTTACAAAGTCCGATAGAGGATAGAAATATGTCCCTATACTTTGTGTTATCTACAAAAGTTCGCAAATCTTTTAATGTTTTTCTATACATCGGATTCATTATAGAAATATAATTGGGTCATGTGTAGGAAAATGTGTTAATTCTTGTCCAAAATAGAGTTTTAACAATACTTGGATTATGAATTTTCAAAACCCCATGAATCATCGTTAGACATTTGAATTAATGCATAATTGATGGAATTAATGTGGATTCTTAATTCTAGCATTTTTCTTATATTTTTTATTAAATCAAATCTTTTGTTTAATTTGTTTAGTTTAACTCCAATTTCTCAAATCAAAGTTTTCTTAATTTCGATTAAGGAATATAATCTAAAATATAATTTACACAATTGAAAGATATTCGGACTCATATCAACTTTATTACTTGTGCAATCCATATACTTACATTTAACGAACAATAATCTCGTTTTTATTGGATCTAAACTGGACACAAATCCACATCTAGCTTGTAAAGATGGCTCACATAATGAAACCCTCTACTTACATTGTGGATGCAAAAACTCAAATACACGACAAAACCTGATTGGGGGGAAAAAAATTGCATGATTTTCACTTTGCGCAGCCTAGTTGTTCATAAAATAAGAAGTGACTAGTTTGGTCCATTCATAACAGCACTTAAAATAGCAACCTTTACAAAAACATGATGGTCCTTTCATAACTTGACTCCACTCCAACTGGAAAAAAATGTCCCAAGATAAATTGAAATCTTTCTACTTCTGAAGCAGATTCTTGATGCAACTAAGTTAACCCTATATACTTGTATTAAACTGTTGATCATCTTGTTATGCAATAACAGGCTTGTAAACAGGATAACAAGACACCGGGAAGTAAAGTTCTGAACTTTCAATCTCTCGTAAGGAAACTCTATGCACGCCCAGCCATTCCGACTGTTGAAGCAGCACGATTAGCTTTGTGAGCTGGCTGTGTTGTGGCCTTAGTGAAGTACATGTAATAATAGATGTTAAGGATCATAGTTGAAACCACGAAGACTGCTCCAGAAATGAATACGCCCTTTCGTAATGCATCACAAGAAAAGTTATCTGCGTAGACCATATTCCGATATTTGGTGTGATAAGCATTATTCTTTGCACCAGCTATTAGACATGCTTCTGCCACCAAGAATGTCATCCTGCAGAATTTCATTTTTTCTATTAAAGAAATATTTATAGGACACTCTTGCCAGAAATTTTACATGTAAATTATGTTGGATCCAGATGTTGAAACAGACGAAGCAATTCAAAAACTCACCCAGCTAGAATATAAAGCATTGAATAGAGAGAATGTAAAAGAAAAATTGGAGAAAAAAGGAAGAAGATGGGTGGATAAATATGCAGTATCTTACCATGATGAAACAAAATATATTATGGTCCAGGCACGGTTCCCCCCAGGTGCTAAAGGTCTTCCAAAACACATGCATTTTGTCACACCCATAAGCAATGACTCACTTGAGAGAAGAAACAAGAAAGCCCCCGCTCCATATCCAGAGGCGACATCTGACTCATAAATGCAGTATGTTCGATTGGTGAAGTCATCCTTGTGTAGTACTCCCTGCCATACGGAAAATGGTTAGGTTTAGTTAAAAGAAGTAATGGTGAAACATACATCCACAGGCCAAATGATTGTTGATCCAGGACTCGTAGCAAACAAAAGGTAACTGTTTCCACTTTCTATTCATCCAGCAAATTGCATGCAAAAATTAGGACTTCTACTTTTCCCTTAGGGAAAGATCGCCCTGTGCCATTCATCTTCAAGAATGTTGGGGCTAACTGATCGTAGGTTGCCAAGACAAGAACTCAGCTAAAAGTTTTAATCGGAAAACCAGTCAAACCTAGAGATCAGATATCTCTCAAGGACAAAAGTCAACAGCACCAACTCAACAAAATTCTGCCCAGTCGATATACGTGTGTCGTATCAGTGTCGCGTGTCGGTGTCCATGCAACTTAGGTCCTCAAGGCCTCTGACAGTGAGGCAAAGTACATGGTGGTTGCAACTATTGAAAGTCGTGGGCGTATAGGATCTGAAAGTCAATGTTGCCTAAGGACTGGCGAATGAGAATATAGCTTTGATGAGCTTTGATGAGTGTAGATTTACAAACTGCTCCATATTTTAGGTAACTGAGTCAAACAACAACGATGGAGTCGCCTTTGCTAACCACCTCAACACTTGAAAAATGCCTTTAGACGGCTCGGCTAGGAGCTCGGAGCAGCCTTTTCTTTTCCCGTGTTACCGGTAAAAAATGCACAAAAATGCAAAAAAAAAATTTACACTTTTAAAAAGAATTTAAACTTTTATGAATTAAAAATATATATTAAAACCCTAGCCGGCTCGGCTAGAGCTAAAAGCTCGAGTCGAGCCTTATTTTTTTGGTCTCGGGTTAAAAAAAAAAAGCTCATGCCTAAAAAGCTTAGGCCGTGAGCTTCGACTCGCAAGCCGGCTTGGCTCGCTCATTTACAACTCTAAACACCATAGAATGGCAACCAATTTTGAAAGTTGAATAACATCATCTAACCAAGGGGACGATCTTTCCTTCAAATTAAATACCGACAATGAACTTCTAACAACAATAATAAATGCAACTGGTCCAAAAAAATTCCAACTAATTCCTCATATGAGCAAAATGCACCAGATCAGTAGACTAACGTGTCATAGACTCGAATGGACCCCGTTAAGGAAAAAAATTGCTATATTGAAAACATAAATTTCATTTAGTGTAATAACCAATCAATTCAAGGAGTATGGACTTCATGTGATTGATTAAGAAAGTTTTCTTAAAATGTGTATGATAGAATGGTAAAGAAACACGAACGAAAAACAAGAAAATTCAATTTCAGTATATATATATATATATATATATATACCAATTACCGTGTACATTAAAAGCAAGCGCGTAACTTTAATTTATTTATAATATTTTTTCATCTAATCTCTTCATGAAAATAAGGAATAAAGACAAAAAAAGTCAGAGTTGAATCTATATTATGGTAATTAGTAGTCTACAGGCTTTTTTGTGGAGTTCTTCTGATTTTTCTAAAACTTGTTTAATATTACAATAAAATTAGTAAAATTGGCTATTATATTCTAAAATCTTTTATGTTAAGATTTTTTCTAACTCTCTAACTCTTTATGCTAAATTTGTAACGTGTTTATCTTGGTCTATGCTGACTTGGTCAAAAACTAAAAATTCTAAATCAGGATGTTCTTTTATTCCGTAATCTAACAATTTATAATTAGCTTCCAAATCTTTTTTAGAGTATTTTAATTGTTTCTGTAAACAGGTACTTGAAATCTTCAAGAATTTCTAGGCACAAATTGATTACTGATTGTTCAGGATTCATAAATTTTTAAAAACATTGTTTTTCCAATTAACTTTTAGTCATACTTGGTACTTTCCTTGGTTTTCTGTAAATCCTTAACAAATCTCCTTTTTTTCTAAGACATATCAACTTAAACCTGATTTCTTTCTAAAAGGTCACCCATGACCTAAGTTAATTGATTCCCTTTCCCCAGTACTCAAAGGACATCAAAAGGCTCACTCCGGTCAACAATCCTTATAACTCTGGGTCACTCAGGATTAATCTAAAAACAGTATGGCTTCTAGAAATCAAGTTATGCTTTTATGATATGCATAGGATGTTAAAACATATTAAAGAAATTACAATTAAGGATTTCCCTTTCAGGAAGTCCCTAAAAGACTAAATAAAACTCGGGAAAAATGATTACCTTCAAAATATTCACAAGGTTCCTAATTAGTTATACAATTTTTTTGGATTGAGAATTTTCCAAGGGATGGTTTTCTAGAATTATGTGAGCAGGGATACACAAATTTTAAACACTTGCTCTTCCGAATGAAAACATTTCCCTTAAATAGAGAAATTCTTGGGAGCCAAATGACTAAACTATCCTCAAATGGAATCTAAAAAGTAAAGCTTATCCTACAGAATCCTTCACTCGTCTTCCTTTCTGTCATATCTTCTTTACAGCTATTTGTCCTTTTTGACACACATTTCACCGAGAAACTTCTAGTCAAAAAGTTTGTCATTTTATGGTCCACCATTATCTTCTTTTTTAAAGTTACTTGTCTTGGAAGCATCTTCCTATCTTCAAATTATGCTTTGCAATTGAAGAAAATGACGTTCCGCTGTCTGAATTATTGTATCCGTCTTGTTCACCATCTTCGCTATTACTTGGTTAGAATTTTTTGGCTTCTTTTCTTTTTGTGGACACTCCTGAAATTCTTTCTCTTACATTTCTTTTTCTTGAAAAAATTCTATCAAAGGCTTTATTAATGGCGTCATCTAATTTTTCTTTAATGTCTTCATTTTAATTACAACTTTCTTTTTTCGTCTAGAGGTTCCTTCAGATTAAGTTTTGAAAGTCCTGGATCTGAGAAAGTAATTTATTAATGGAAACAACGTTGTCTTCTGGATCTTGAGAAAGTAATTTATTAATGGAAACAACGTTGTCTTCTGGATCTTGCAAACTTTGCTCTGGGAATTACTCTGACTAACATTTTCTTGGTTTGATCTGCTTCAACAGAATATTTTACTAAATAATCAGATTTACTGCTGTGTTGTCCTAATGTGTCCTAAAAACATTGTGTCTGTCCTAAACTATTTTGCTGGCCATGATTAATAAGGAAATCAACAATTCCCTGAGTCTATTGAACTTTTGGCAAATCTACAGCCATCAACAGGTGTGATGAGTCTTTACCAGCCACCGTTAAAATCGGACTAACTACTGACTTCTTTGGCTCAATAGTACCTTTAGGAAAACTTAGCTTTAAGTTAATAATTTCATTTTCAAGATTAGTGATCTTCTTTTGTAAGATAGATCTTTCTGAAAGAATGTTTTAGTTGGATTCGTTGAAGATTTTAAAATTGTTCGGCATACATTCACAATGGGTGCTGAAGATGTTTTTATCTTTGCTAGGGGAAAAGTCGAGAAGAGGATCTGAGTAATTTTTTGAGTGAGGGTGAAACATAAAAATTTAATCTATGTATTCTATTTTACAAACTTTCAAGAAGCCTTAGATTCAGCCACACAACACATAGGATTAATTTTTTATGTTTCACCCTCAATAAAAAGAAGATTACCCAGATCCTCCTCTTGACTTTTCCCCTAATAAAGACAAAAACATCTTTCTGCACTCATTGTGAATGTATGCAGAATAATTTTAAAATCATCAACGAATCCAACCAACACCTTCTTTCAGAAAGATCCATCTTACAAAAGATCACTAATCTTAAAAATGAAATTATTAGCTTAAAGCTAAGTTTTCCTAAAGGTACTACTGAGTCAAAGAAGTCAGTAGCTAGTCCAGTCTCAACGGTGGCCGATTAAGACTCATCAAACCCGTTGACGGCTGTGGACTTGCGAAAAGTTCAACAGACTCAGGGAACTATTGATTTCCCTACCAATCATGCCCAGCAAAATATTTTAGGACAAACACAATGTATTTGAGACACATTAGGACAGCCCAGCAGTAAATTTGACTATTTGATAAAATATTCAGTTGAAGCAGATCCCAGCTCAAACCAAGAAAATGTTAGTCAGAGTAATTCCCAGAGCAAAGAAAAGGAAATTTTGCAAGATAGCCAAGATCCAGAAGATGACGTTTCCATTAATAAATTATTACTTTCTCAGATCCAGGACTTTCAAAACTTAACCAGAAGGAATGTATTAAAAAGAAAGTTGTAATTAAAAAGAAGAAAAAATAGATGATGCCATTAATAAAGCATTTGATAGAATTTTTTCAAGAAACAAAAATGTAAGAGAGAAATTTAGGAGTGCCCACAAAAAGAAAAGAAGCCAGAAAATTCTAACCAAGGAAGTGATAGGGAAGATGGTGAACAAGACGGATACAATAATTCAGATAGCGGAATGTCATTTTCTTCAATTGCAAAGCATAATTTGAACACTTGAAGATAGGAAGATGTTGCAATACAAAAAGACAAGTAACTTTAAAAAAGAAGAAAATGGTGGACTATAAAAGGACAAACTTTTTGATAAGAAGTTTCTAGGTGAAACGTGTGTCAAAAAGGACAAACAGCTATAAAGAAGGCATGACAGAAAGGAAGACAAGTGAAGGATTCTGTAGGATAAACTTTACGTTTTAGATTCCATTTAAGGATAGTTTAGTCATTTGGCTCCCAAGAATTTCTCAATTTAAGGAAAACGTTTTCATTCGGAAGAGCAAGAGTTTAAAACTTGTGTATCCCTGCTCACATAATTCCAGAAAACCATCCATTCCTTAGAAAATTCTCAATCCAAAAATATTGTATAGCTAACTAGGAACCTTGCGAATATTTTGAAGGTAATCCTTCTTCCAAGTTTTATTTAGTTTTTTAGGGACTTCCCGAAAGGGAGATCCTTAATTGTAATTTCTTTAATATGTTTGTTTTAATGAATCTCCAAAAAAAAAAAAAATAATAATAATTTTAGATTTTATGTCTTTTTAATTTAAATGCTTTAATTTTGTTGATATATTGAAAATTTTCTATTGCATGATAATTCATTATATCCTCTGCATATCATAAAAGCATAACTTGATTTCTAGAAGCCATACTGTTCCTAGGTCAATCCTGAGTGACCAAAAGTTGTAAGGATTGTTGGCCGGAGTGAGCCTTTTGATGTCCTTTGAGTACTGGGGAAAGAGAATCAATTAACTTAGGAATTCTTAAAGGTAGTGCCATGGGTGACCTTTTAGAAAGAAATCAGGTTCAAGTATGTCTTAGGTGGTGAAAAAAAAATATGGCAAATCAGTTAGGCCCCTGCTTGATAACCAAAATTTGCCTTGTAAGATGGAAAATGTTTGCCATTTTTCAAGTTTTTGGCATGTTTGATAGTTAGCAAATTCCATGGCAAATGTTTTCCAACCTTGGCTCACATGTTGTACTTCACCATGATTTCCAAGAATTTGTTTTCCCGTAATATAGTAGATGATTTCCATGTTAGTTGGCAAATGTTTTTGCGTCACATTTGGTCATTTTTGTTATTGTTAATTAACTTTTTCTTATAGAAATTAACATTATTATTAAGTACAAATGTATGAAAAAAATTTTAAAAATGAATTAAAATAGCTAAAATTTACATTGTTTGCCACAACAAATAATGTCAATCAAATAACAAAATTTGGAAAATTCCTCAAATTTTCCACCTATAAAATTAAACCAATCAAGCACATTAAACTTCTAATTTCTAGGAAAATAAATTCATTTCCTTTCCACCCTAATTCCACTCTCGCTATCAAACGGACTCTAAGTATCATTCCATTGAGATAACACCAACACAAAGTCAATTATATAAACAGCTAAAGTCAATTAGATGCCATCTCTATCCCAAAAAGATAGTCCTACGGTTATTTTCACACGGATTAAGAAATGGTAGTTAGTATAATTAGGGTATTAAATTTTATCAATGTTTTTCATTTATGCCCTTTATCCCTTATTTATTGTTTTAAGTTGACTCACTTTGTTTATAACAAAAAATTTGAAAATGCAATAGTTAAGTAGTTGATGTACATTGTACCAAAAATACATTAAATAAGGGTACACGTGAAAATTAAATATTTAATGCATGCTCAATATGGAAATAAGACTATCTTTTTGAAACTGACAAAAATAGTATGCATGACTATCTTTTTGGGACGGAGGGAGTATTATTTATGCCTACACAAATTATATTGTTTCCATCTTGGCCAAAATCTTGTGTTCAATATAAGGAATGATTTTTGGTACCATAACTAACTTCTTGACCCTATAAATAGACCGCCCTCACGTCACTTTTTTTTCACCACACACAAAACCACCATTTGTGTCTTATTTGCTCTCTCTCTCCATCAATCAGTCACACACGTATACAAAGACATTATACATATACAAACTTATATGTATTTTCAAAGCAAAGGGATTTTAGCACGCACAAAGTTCGAAGCACTTTAAAGTAAAGTTTAATCATCAATTCATCCCACAAGATAGTAATAAGTATATAGGTGTAATTCTACGTTACGTTTTTCTGAAATAATATGATATGGTCCATTTATATGTTCTAAGATTCGGACAGGGGTTTAGTAGCGCTACACTTGCAAACTCATACCACCTATGTTCGATATGGTTTTCGTGTCTTCATTACGTATGAATTATGATTTCAAAAATTATGATAAACACGTTTATACTTATGGAGATTTTCTCACGCCTTTATGTTTCCCCCTTTTAGATAATTGATTGGTTCGAGATGGTTAACGTGAAGATGGCGGGCGATAGTAAATCGGAAAATAAATCATGCTTTCATTTAAATCCCCAGTTTAAATTTTCAAACATATTTAATCAATTATTATCGGATGTTTTGAAAACTATTATGTTTAATTCTAGTATTTCGTTAAGATGAATTAAATTCTCATGATATTATTTATGTTAATTCTCCTTTTATCGTAATGATTTTATGTACGTTTCGTGACGAAAATTTAAACTGAGGATTTAAATGAAAGCATGATTTATTTTCCTATCCACTATCGCCCGCCATCTCCATCTCGAGCTAATCAATTATCTGGAAATGGGGGAAACATAAAGGCGTGAGAAAATCTCAATAAGTATACACATGTATATCATAAATTTTGAAATCATAATTCATACTTAATGGAGACACGAAAAACATACTGAACATAGGTAGTAAGAGTTTGCGTGTGTATAGCTACTAAAATCCTTGTCCGAATCTTAGAACATATAAATGGACCATATCATATTATTTCAGAAAAACATAACGTAAAATTACACATATATACTTACTGTCTTATGGGATGAATTGATAATTAAACTTTACTTTAAAGTGCCTCGAACTTTTTGCGTGTTAAAATTCCCTTACTTTGAAAATATATATAAGATCCGTATATGTATAATATGTTTGTGTATCTGTGTGATTGATTGATTGTAAGAGAGAGAGAGAGAGAGAGAGAGCAAATAAGACACAAAAAGTAGTTTTGTGTGTGGTGAAAAAAAAAGTGACTTGAGGGGGGTCTATTTATAGGGTCAAGAAGCTAGTTTTGGTACCAAAAATCATTCCTTATATTGAACAGAAGATTTTGACCAAGATGGAAACAATATAATTTGTCTAGGCATAAACAATATTATTTACATATGAAATAATATATTTATTTTCTTAATTTATAATTTCCATGTGAACATATATCTTACAATTTTTCCTATAAAGCAATTCCCCAAATTTACCTTACGTGGATATATGTACATATATATCAAAATTTGATTACCACTATTAAGGTAATAAATATTGAATTGAAATAATTATACTAAAAATAAATATTCTAGAATATCATAACGTGCATCATTCCAAACTTATATTTTATATATATAACATGTTTATATTCACTAATATAATAACTATATATATAATATATAACATAACATATATCCATAAAAGATTACATAGAAATTCCAACCCTAAAAAAAAACGTAGATTTTCAATATGCAATCCAAATTAATTGCACCTTTGGTCCTAAGCTAGTGGTCAACATCTAATTGACTTTTAAACTTTAAATAGATTCAAACTTAAGTGCATAGGTGTTATAAAAGTCAACCAAAGGAGTAGGCAATAACAATTTAGAGTCTTAGACATATGAGTCAAGAACAGGCAAAATGTCTAGTTTAGGTGGCAAATGGCAACTCTATAAGTAATTTCTCAATCATGTTCTTGTTAATTGTGTCGATTAAATGTGTGTGATTGTGAGAGGAGACACAATACAATGCTCAAATCTTTCATCCTCACTATCATAACAGTTTAAAGGATCAATACTAAAAATCTAATGTTCTTTATGTAATGGAGTATCCAAAATGAGTTTCTTGAAATGACTATGATGTGGATGCAAAATCTTTATATTCATCACCGTGATAATGAGACAAGGACCGTTAGCAAGAGTTGGGCACGTGAGGAACAATATAATAATTGAAAAATTGCTTATCGGTAACCCTAGATGATGTTTGCTAAGTTGATTTTGGATGACTAGCACGATGAGACTCATCACTATTATGAGAAAACAAGCTCTAATGAGACTATTGAGAAGTGCATGTCTCTTGCAAAAATTGAAAAGATGTTCATATTGTAATGCCTTACAGTAAACTTATTCTAAGAATTTGGACATAAAAATGAGGAAATGACCTTTTAGTTCAAAAATCAACCCATTTACAAATCTAAAAGTTGTAACATAAGGAGCTTCATAAATATCACAACTATTTAATATCTCTTTGAAGTGGGTTATATATTCGCTAAGCCCCTGTCTAGAAATGCTAAAAAAAAAAAAATTTCTTTTGAAATGACAACTGGGTCCCAGCAATAAGAATTGGGGTGCAAATTTTTCATATTTTCAACTTGTCAATGAAATACCTTGCAGACGTCCTTTTGAATGTGTGAATTACCTGAATGCCCTTATCAAGAAGAATAAAAGAAATGCTATAGGGGCACATAAGTCATTTTACTGTCCACTTTAAATGAGCAGTCAATATGTGCGGCTTCAACAGGAACACGTGAACAGTTATTGTTCCACCATATAACTAGGGGTGGACAAAATAACCGAACCAGACCAGACCAGACCAAACTAGAACCAAACCAAGCGATTTGGTTCAGTTCTGCATTAAAAAAATAATGGTTTGGTTCTTAGAATCAAGAACCATTTGTTTTCGATTTTGGTTCCGGTTCTCCTTCCAGAACCAAAACCAGAACCAAGAACCAAACTCAATTTTTATATATATATTTTTTTTTTACAAATTAGTGGATATTCATCTCACCAAAATATTCAAATCTAAAATTATAAATGTGAAATGTACAAAAATATTATTTACCATACATTTTATCTCATTTCTTATTAGACAAATATTTTAAATCATAAATCTAAATTCTAATTCTAATTTATTTTTCTTCTTTTCAATTATAGACATGCATTCACACGGCTTTACTTGCACTCCTATAATACAGCAATCGTTGGACTCCTTAGTCACCATCGACGGCATAGTTTTTTTTTTTTAAATTTATGTATATATAAACCTCGGCTCAATTCGTCAATTCTCAAGAGTTAACCCAAACTCAAGTTGCAAATCCATCCATCCCTAACTCACACGGCATTACAGTAGAATGAGACTCAGAACTTCATTATAACCTGTAACTATAAGTCTAAGCGACATTTATGTTCGATTCTCTAAGTTTCAACGGGTCGACGAGCTTCCTTTAGGTGAGTTTCTTCTTATTTGATTTGGAATAACATGTTACTTTTTCTAAATTTTTATTTTTTTAACTAAAAATATCATTTTCTATTTAGTATTGATGTAGATGAATTCTAATGAAGAAGCATATATAAACAGGTTTTAATTTGCATTTATTATTTAAAAATTCAAGTAATGGTCCCAGAACCAAACCAGAACCGAACGGTTTGGTTCCATATCTTTAAGAAAACCAATTGGTTCCATTAGTAAAAAATGGGTAATAAGCACAAATGATCCCCAACCTTTAGATTTCTTGCGAAAATGGTCCCCAACGTTTGGATTTTTGCATTTATACCCTCAGAATCACCAAACGTTGAGAAAATGGTCCCTATTGTTAGATTCCGTTAGTTTTTTCCGTTAAAAAGTGTAAATAGCACAAATGGTCCCTAACCTTTGAGTTTTTTACGATATTAGTCCCTAACATATTAAGGTCACGTTTAGCATTTTTAGTTTGTAACCTCCAAACGTTTGACGTATTTAGTCCCTAATATATTAAGCTCCTATACGTTTGACATATTTTATCCATAACTTATCAAACCCCTATTTGAAAATAATTATTTCAAATAATATGATTTGTAATTGTAATTTTTTGAAGAATTTGTTGTTAAAAAATTGAATTTATTTGTAAATTATTTTATTGATAGAATGTGTGGTTAAAAACGAGTTTTAAAAAAAAAAAATTATTTTGAATTTCTAAAATGCACAATAAAATATTTAACAAAAATTCACCGCCTAAACCTATTGGAAAAAAATAATGAATTCATGGAATATAAATAAACAAATACATTGGACATTATTTTAGAAATTGAATAAAAAATATGCTTGTATCAATTCTATTTTCGATTTTGAGAACTGATCAATATAGATTTTCGAAATTTCATTTTTCTTTTTAAAAACTCATTTTCTACCACACGTTCTAGTAATATTTTTTTTTTAATTTATGCATAAATTAAAAAAAATTACGTTTTAAATAATGTGGTTTGTAATTGTAATTCTTTAAAGAATTTGTGGTTAAAAATTAAAAGAAAAAAAATTGAATTTATTTGTAGATTATTTTATTGATAGAATGTGTGTTGAAAACGAATTTTAAAAATAAAGTATATTCTAGATTTTTAAAGTGCACAGTAAAATATTTAACAAAGATTCACCGCATTAACATTTCAACTTATTGATAAAAAAAATAATAAATTTATGGAATATAAACAAACAAATACATTGGACATTATTTTAGGAATTGAATAACAAATATATTTTTATCAATTATACTTTCGATTTCGATTTTCGAGAATCGATCGATTTGAAAAGTAAGTTCCGGAATTTTGGTTAAAACGTAATTTTTTTTTAATTTATACATAAATTAAAAAAATATATTAATAGAACGTGTGGAAAAAAATGAGTTTTGAAAAAAAAAAATGAAATTTCGAAAATCGATATTGATCAGTTCTCAAAATCGAAAATAGAATTGATAAAAACATATTTTTTATTCAATTTCTAAAATAATGTCCAATGTATTTTTTTGTTTATGTTCCATAGATTCATTATTTTTTTCCAATATGTTGAAGAGGTGAATTTTTGTTAAATATTTTATTGTGCATTTTAAAAATTCAGAATAAATCTTATTTTTTAAAACTCGTTTCTAACCACACATCTATCAATAAAATAATTTACAAATAAATTCAATTTTTTAACAACAAATTCTTCAAAAAATTACAATTACAAACCATATTATTTGAAATAATTGATTTCAAATAGGGGCTTAATATGTTAGAGACTAAATATGCCAAACGTATAGGGGCTTAATATGTTAGGGACTAAATACGCCAAACGTTTGGAGGTTACAAAATAAAAATGTCAAACGTGACCTTAATATGTTAGGGACTATTATCGTAAAAAACTCAAAGGTTAGGGACCATTTGTGCTATTTACACGTTTTTAACGGAAAAAACTAACGGTAGGGACCATTTTCGTAACGTTTGGTGATTCTGAGGGTATAAATGCAAAAATCTAAACGTTGGGGACCATTTTCGCAAGAAACCTAAAGGTTGGGGACCATTTGTGCTTATTACCCGTAAAAAATCATCGACTTATGGTTTGGTTTGGTTCTCCTGGAACCAGAACCAAACCGAACAGCGTCCACCCCTACATATAACGGTCAAATTTGGCTAAAAATCAGAATTGATCGCTCCCAGCCAGACACTAATAGTGGACTTAACTCACCTACAATATAAAAACGTTTGTCTAACTAATGTGTTCAAGAACAGGCAGGGGCATATTCATCAATTAGAATTCTTTCCGGTTCATCCCATGAAGTGATAGATTTCTAACCTAGACAAACAATGTTATGCAATACTGATTTCCAATGACACCTAGAAGACCCTAAGAGTATCTTCCTAGCAAGATTCATACATCAAAAGTCGTTTAAGTAATGCAGTTGAAGGTATTTTCCAAGAATATCAAGTCAATCTAGACATGTCTTGGGATCAGGAGTACCATCAAAGTTTCGTAGTTCTAAGTCGACTTTTCTAATAGTATAATTGAGTCCTCAACATAGTTTCTAGAATGGTGGTGATAATTGTATTGTTGAGGGGAAAATGGATGTAAATGATCATGGTAATAGCCTAGCTTGCTATCTGAATTGTGAATATTTAACACAAAATAAGAAATTTATGCTGAGACGACAAATTATTGAAAATACATTATGTCTTACCAAATGCACCAAACAGGATCGTAAATTTAAAAATAGACAATGTGTTTTTTCTTTCCATTTCTCTTTCTCTCTCTCTCTTTTTTTTTTTTTTTTTTTTTTTTTTTTTTTTTTTTTTTTTTTTTTTTAATGAATAAAACCAAACAAATAAACAAGCTTATTTTTTTCTATTAAAGACCTGAATTAATTAAAATGAACAAAGGAATATGAGATATTTTTATATTTTTTATTTCTAACTAGCCAATACACTTTAATAAAATCAAAGTCATATCAGATATATATATATATATATATATACCTAACGACTAACGAGACTGTTGGACAAAATCTAGAGAAAAGCCATGGGCAAATCATGGTTCAAATAGTCCAAACCACACTGGAATCTAATGTGATTGAAGACTGATGTCGGGGATGACAACTAAAGTTCTGATAACTTTGATATGTTGGTAGGTCGGTTTCTTACTAATGGTGGTGATGACTGCAGGGTAGAGTGGTGGTAGATCTGGTGTGTATCACGATGTGGCGGCATTGGCGGTTCAATGATGGCAGAAAGGATGGGGCAGTTGTGTAGAGTGAATCTGCTTTGGATGGAATCCGTGATGCAGGTCAGATTATGGATTGGTTGGAATTTCTGAGCTTGTATACAAGTCTGGGTTTTAGTTTTATAATATGGACTGTGTACATGGGTTCAGGTATTTGAGTTTTAGCAGATGGGTTGGGTTAGCAATAGCCAATAGGTTTCTTGTGTTTTGGTGAAGTGGTCTAGGTTTTTGAATGCTTGAATTGGACAGCGACAACAATAGAAGATCTAACAGTTCTTTTGGGTGGACAGTACAATGAATAGTTCAAGCAAGAGAACGATAATTATATTGAAGAACTTGCAAATTTTTAATGTGGGATGAGAAATTATGTTAGAGGAAAGAGCAAGGTCTGGTAACAAAATGACGCAATATGCAGCGAACAAGAATATACTCGAGAAAAAAGGGGGACAGAGAGAAGAATGGATAAGGAATCCTGAAAAATTAGAGGAAGAAATGAGTTTATTTTTATTCAATAATAAAAAATAACTATTATAATGACTCTTTATACAAGTTAGTTTCAAGTAATCTAATTCAAGTAGAAACATCTAATAAAATCCTAGAAAATCTATAAAATAAAGTCTGAATTTAAGTCAAACTAGAAGACTATAATAAACTAAAATAATTTAACATAAATCAAACTATATTATTCTTATACTCATTCCCCATCAAATATCCAAAACATCAAGATATTAAAATCAGAATTTGAGGTCCATTAAAACCTGCTTTCTAGTTACTAGATGACACCAGTGTCGCGTAGCTTCAATTTTGCCAGCGATTCTCGAATTTTAAAATAAAAGTTACAAGTTAGGAAAAACCAATAATCATAAAGTTTCATACTTGTGTCTCTTCCGAAGACAATAATGTTAGAAAATCTCTATGGCTCAAGATCAATCATGCTAAATTACCAAGAATAATAAACTGGAAACATACTTGGATCCATTGAATTTGATTAAAAGAGGGTTTGATTTTCCACAGCCAAATTCTTTATTGTTTAACATGTTTTCCTCTCACGATGAATACAAGAATTATAATTCGACTTGGGGACCATAACACATAAGATCTCCTTTTATGATAGCTAATTAGGTTTCCATCAACCCTAATTAGGCTATCGGGTCTCTACACATTGCAAAGTCTATACCAAATGATGTTTTTAGGGCCCAAATATTTAGATCACTTAATTGGCCCTATTGATTTAGATAACTCAATATAATTGTAATCATCTATGTAGTCCACATAAAAGATTAATTCCAACAAATAAATCTAATCTCCATACAAATCTATCAAGTACAGATACAGCATAAAATACAATTATAATTCCCTGTCTAAAACACAATAAGAACACTGCATAAACATATAACAAGAAATCACAAAATGGTAAATATTCCGAAACTTGTAGAAACTATCCCTAGAAAAATTATTGGGTATTGTTCCCTAATCCCAATTATAGGAAAACCCAAATTGCAAAACAGTAAACACAAACATACTGTTTCAAGAAACAAAACAGATGTTACAAAAACCACAATTAAAGCAAGAAATAGCAAAATTTCATTGTGATCTAGAAACCAACTCAATTCTTGTTCAAAAGTATATGCAAAGGCACTCACTCACTCACACACACGTGGCTTACAGTGCTTCGGCGGCGCTCCGCAGCAATTGCAAAGCCAAATGCCGTTAAGCTCAAGACTATGACAAGTAAATGAACAAGCGTCGACCCTTTTCCTTCCCCCATCTCTACTTCACTTTACTTTCCGAGAGAGAGAGAGAGAGTTTAGAGTGAGATGAGTGTAACTTCTTCTTTGCGGTGCCGCTGTTTCTTTCTTGTTTCTTGTTATGCAAAAAGTGGGAAAAGAAAAATAAAAATTCAAATCAAAAGCATGAGGCAGTGAAAGTTGTCGGAATCTGTGGTCCATGTGAGTTACAGTGGAATTGAGCTTGGCCCCATCTGACGACACCGTTCGTGCTGTAAATTAATTGGGCAAAAGACAAAATAGATATAAAATTTAATTTACACAATTTTTCTTTAAAAAATTTCATTTTTTTTACTTTATTCAATTTTAACCATTTATTAAAAGTCAATTTTGTTATAAACTAGAGAGAAAAGTAGAGACACCAATAAACTTGTATATTTTATTATGAACCAGAACCTCATATATATAAGAGAAGAAAGAGATATACAAAGTAATTATAACTAGGGTTAGATGGGTACAATTGTCATTCACTAATACAATACAATATTTACAACACTCCCCCTTGAATGACATATTACAAAATATCTGCCTCATTAAAACCTTGTTTGATAAAAACTCAATGGGACAAAAATATCAAACGGAGGAAAAAGAGTACAGTTGTTCTTGGAGTATTAAGTTGAATGCTGCCTCGTTAAAACCTCGCCAGGAAAACCCAACGGGACAAAACATTGGCTAAGGAAAAAGAGTACAGCTACTCCCCCTAGTGTTGATCGTTGTAAATCATCGAGTTGATGTATCACAATCTTATGAACTGGTTTCTTGAATGTAGATGTTGATGGTGCTTTTGTAAATAAATTAGCTTCATTATCACTTGAGTAGATTTGTTGAAATTCTGGAGTATTTTGATGCTGCCTCGTTAAAACCTTATCAGAAAAACCCAGTGGGAAAAACCTGAACGAAGGAAAAAGAGTACAGCTACTCCCCCTGATTCAATATGTATTGAATCATCCATATAGTTACTCCCCCTGATTCAATCTCTATTGAATCATTCATATCTTGATCTCTTCAGGAGTTTTGTATAGGAGAGTATATCAATAGATATTGATGACAGTTACCTCATTAAAAACCTTACCAGGAAAACCTCGTGGGATAAAACCTCAGCTAAGGAAAAAAGAGTGTAGCGTATATTAGCTCCCCCTCATTGGAACATTACAATTATATTGATACTGCATTTAATTATTTCAACTATAAATCGGTGCAATATCGAATATGTTTACCAAACATATATAAATGGTGCATATCTTGTATTATTTGTTCTTCGAATATAAATTCAATTATTCATTTGAACTTGAAAAACTATAAAATATTTCCAATTATTTGAACATGCTGCATCGAATCATGTTCTATAATCAATATTCATCAATGCATTTAATGCAGTTCTCAAATCTAGAAGTGACTTATTCACTTCAATGAACAATTAACTTATTCACTTCAGGTGAATAATTAACCATGAATTTGTATCTTGAAAATCAATTGCCACGATTTTTATTCATAGTAATGGTACATTTCAATTTCAACACTTTGTCATATAGAGTCATTTGTACCATTCTTCATGTAATCTAATTTCATATTATCAATCACATTCCATTGGAAATTGAATCTATTAAATGCATATGATATATTCAGATAGCAAAGTATCTTTATACTTTGATCAAACAAGTTTCTTAAAAACTTGAACTATATATTTCAAATATATTTAATCCTTCAAGGATTATACTGTATGCTTCAAGCATCGTATATGTTTCACATTGCAATTGTCAAATTGCTACCGCCAAATTTAAGTCGTGAAACTTTAGATAGATAACAATTCCTATATTTAAAATGGATTTTCTCTAATTATTTCACCGCAATCCCAAAATACCGAGGTATTGATTACCCTTTTTAATCTCACTCATTGGAACTTCAAAGAATACTCCCAATGTACCGAGTTGATGATCATACATTTTGATATCACTCATTGGTACACCAAAGAGCGCAAGCTAGTAATCAGAGTAAATCATTTTTCATTATATACATTTCTAATAATTATATATTTATAGGAACTTATTATGCATTTTCAGGCAAATAAAATATTGTATCTATGCCAGATCTTTCAAACATTCGTTGCGCAACAAGTCGTGTATTACGACTATACATATAGGTATTTTACTGGCTTTACACTTCTATCCTTTTGGATTTCAGGTCCCAAAACTTCAGGTTTTGTAATAAGTTTAATTTAGCCTGAATGCATACTTTTGCCAACTATTTTTATGTCGATTTTCTTCGACATATTTTCTTTTATTATCCTCGCTATCATTCAAATTATGATGCGGCTAGCTTCGCAATTTGCTTTTGCATAAGTTCTTTAAAAAGTGTGTCGACACAATTATCATCTCAATTTGATTTCTTTCCCCCACAAGACATAACTATAGAGATCTCAATTTTCAATATTTCAAGTACTTGAACCTCTTCTGGAGATTTACAATTAATTTATGTCAATAAATACTCTCTCACGAGTATATGCCTCCTCAATAAGACCATCATAATCATTTGCTCTATTTTTATTTATTTGGAGATCTTTATTCGAATCAAATATCGCTACGCTTCAGGCGTGCTACATATCAATATAAGATAGAGCATGAGATTTTATTAATCTCTTATGCATCTTATAATTATTTTATCTTTGAACGCTTCGTTCATATTTTCAATCGAACTTCTGGTTCGTATTATTAATCGCGAGGATATATATAACATAATATGATGCATTTGTTTGATTTTGAGCTATTCCCCCTAATGTTGAGAAAATTGTCCATCAAAATGACAATCATTTTTTTTTTTTGACGTTGTAAAATATCACTCATTTGGGATATATGTTCAAACAACGCATTTTTCTGAACGTTCTTTATTTCCCATATTAGTACATTGTGGTGGATCAATTGCACTATTAAAAAATTATTTGGGAAAATTATGCTCTAACCCCAATTATAATAGGGAGAACTATGATATTGGCATGATGCGTAATAGAATTCCCTAAACAAAAAGAGAAGTATTTTGTTCTCAATTAAATTAATTGGAGGCGTTTAACAAACAAAAATGTTAAACTATTTATCGACATCCCAACTAACACTTATTAAAATGTTGAGATTCGTATCCACTAGCATTATCAAGACACATTCTTGATTATATAATCTGAAAATTATGCTCATAATTCATAATTTGAGCAATAATTTCGCAAACTTCAGGTTGCGAACACCATGCAATCATCTAGTACATGTATCAAATCTATTAGATACAAATAATATTTAGATGATCAACGTGGAGGATGATGGGCCCCCATTTATCACCCTAATTAATTTTCAGAAATATAAAGAATTTAATCCCTATTTTAGCTAGTGATAATGAAAAATTTCATGAATGAGAACAAACATCATATATGATTGAATTGAAGAATCTTCTGGTTCTTCATTGAGTATCAATTTTAATTTCGCATCATTATTGATCCAGTGATGGTCCAATTGGTCATGCCAAATAATAAAATCAAATTGAACTTCTGGTTCAATATAAGAAATAATTCAATGATTAAATCATATATTATTCAAGTAGTCAAACTAATCAATGTCCTTATGACATAAGTTATATGTTTTCCTTCAGGGATAAACATGAACTCAAATAAGATATTTTTCGAAACATATGCTACTTCAAAAAGCACGTTTCTATTACTCATTCAAAATCAATATGTCAATATTCTTCCGGAATATTGTAATATTAAATTAATAACATATCTCATAATATTGGGCTCTCCGAGAGCAAATTATATTCTATTATTATATTTCATATGAGATAAAATTATGATTCTTCAGGAATCATCACAACAATATGTTATTCTACATCATAATAATCTTCTGGATTATTAATAAATTCGAATTTCTTTGAGAAAAAGAATGCAATATTTATCATGAGTAATAAAATAATATTCTTCTAGAATATTGAAACGTAGCAATAACGCAATATTCTTCTGGAATATTGATTCGAATCTCATTCAATTATAACAATAATTAATATCTATTTTGCTATTTATGAGCAAAATAAAGAATTATTTTTCTGGAATAATTATATTGCTAAAATTGAAATTCTTCAAGAATAATAAGTCAATATTCTTCTGGAATATTGATATTAATTATTCATTCTTCCTTTCAAGCCAACAATATTTGTGCTCTATACGAGTGACGTTAAAATATTCTTCTGGAATATTTATCTAACGTGGGTTGTGTTTATTTGAGAACACCAACACCATATTCGTTTAAATTATGCTTCTTCAAGAGTATTGGATCAATATTCTTCTGGAATATTGAAATTGTAATATACTGCTCATGACAAGCAAGTAATATTCTTCTAGAATACTACTATTGTTGTCCTACTTCGTAAGCAACAACATGATACAATATTAAATTAGAATTTATGAATGAACATCTAGAAATATTTAATCATCTTAAAGAATATTAATTACCATATAAATATAATATGAATTTATATATAAAAATGAATTACCAAACATATATCAGGAAAAAGAATCTCCATATATAGAAGTTAACAAAATTGACTAAATCTTTTATTGGCTAAATCTTTTACCAATATGCAAAAGATACTAAACATGCACGTGAATTTCATATATAAAAATTAGATATATAACGAATATATGGTAGAATCAAATCTAATAATGTATTTGAGAATTCAAAATAACGTAGTGATTTCCAATGACAAAATTGAAAGAGCAAAAAATAATAACAATAATAATTTGCTGGAACAAGGTATACTTTAACGAATTTATTTCGATTCTTCCAAAAGAAATAATAAATCAATATTCTTCTAGAATATTGAAAATTATAATTCATGCTCTTCAGGAGCAAATAACATCCTTTCAGGATATTAATTATAATGTTGTACTACTTCAGAAGTAACAACAAATTATGTATAATAGACAAATTTACAATTAATATTTTTCTGGAATTTTAATTATTTATTGCGTTACTTCAAGAGCAATAACGAATTATTCTTTTGGAATAATTATAAATCTAAAATTGCTATTATTCAAGAATAAAATGTCAATATTCTTCGATATATATGCTACTTCGGGAGCATGTTGTATTTTTCTATTATTTATTCAATAATAGATCAAATATTCTTCTGGAATAGTGACAATTATAATTTATGCTCTTCTGGAGCAAATAATAATCTTTCTTGAACATTATAAAGTTGTGCTACTTCAGGAGTAACAACAAACTATTCATGATAGTCATATTAATATTTTTCTGGAATATTAATTATATACAGTTGCGCTACTTCAGGAGCAACAACAAATTATTTATGATAGTCATATTAATATTCTTCTGGAATATTAATTATACAGTTGCGCTACTTCAGGAGCAACAACGTAATTAAAAAAAATCAACAATAATATATAAATTAAACACCCATATTAATATTCTTCTGGAATATTAATTATACAGTTGCGCTACTTCAGGAGCAACAACGTAATTCATTAAACACGTATAATATGTAAAATACATATGTGAATAACGCATCAACTAAACATTAAAATATGGCACAAAATTTATGTAATTCGGAAACATTAATTGAATTTGGAAAAAAATAGAAGAATCAATTGGAAAATATGGACGCAATTCAACAATTAACAAAACAATCACGCAACCCAATGAATGATTGTGATTTGGAATGAATTGAATTCAGATTTTTAATTGAATTGGATTCGGATTATGCAGGAACTGATTTGGAATTGTAATGATTTGGACTAAAAAAATCAAGCTCCATGAATCAGATTCGCATTGATGCAGTTAAAAAATTTCATGTGTTATCAAATTAATTTTGATACACATGACAGATGATTATAGCTAAAAAAAATTACCTTCTAATAATTTTAGAGAATCGTGCTGATAACGTGTTATAAACTAGAGAGAAAAAGAAAAAAAAGTAGAGACACCAATAAACTTGTATATTCTATTATGAACCAGAGCCCCATATATATAGGGGAAGAAAGGGATATACAAAGTAATTATAACTAGGGTTAGATGGGTACAATTGTCATTCACTAATACAATACAATATTTACAACAAATTTTATAATATTTGAATTTTTAACCAAATTTTAATCATCCAATCTTTTAAAATCACTATTCATTTCAAAAGAATTATTTTTAAATAATATCAAACACTCACTTAGGAACATGTATTGTTTAAAAAAAGTTTTTTTTTTAAATAAGTATTCATTTTTAGGAGAATGCGTTATTAAAAAGTAGATAATATTTTTTAGATTCATATATAATATTATTTTATTGATAAATTTGTGATTGAGAAGAAGAGAGAAAAATATGATAAATTTTTAAAAGAAGCCAAACACACTCAATTTATAAACTAAATATTTCTTTCAAATCACTTTTCAAATATATATATTTTCTTAAATCAATTTTTAATCACATATTTTACCTTGAAAATTTAACATTATTCATTTATAAATAAAAAAGATTTTACCACACGGAAGCTTAGAGAAAATAAGGTTTCAATATAAAGAAATAGGTCGTAATTGAATTTTTTTTTTTTTAAAATGAGAAATATTAAATTAAGATAACCCCTATCCTATCCTACCCTACACCCACCCCGTCCCTATCTCCCTGCCATCCCAACTCAACCTAACACAACCCAATCCAACCCCCACAACATGTGCTTCAATCCAATTCAACTCTTTATCCACAAAAGATAATCTATAGAGGCACATTTGTAGTTCCACCTTGCCCACCACAACTCACCTGGCATTTTGGACATCATCACCGCCTTTCCTTACGTCCATCGCTCTTTCTGCTCTTACTCTTTCTCGACCCTCCACCACCACAGCCTTCTCCAATGTTACCATTCTAAGGAATCCCAAAAACAATGTTTGTGTGAAATGCCAAACTTAATATCAGGTGTGGATACTCACTACACCTGAAAGTTAGTCTACCCCAAAGTATTGAAAATCGAAACCCTTACATTGTGGTTCTCTAGTTCACTTTTGAGAATCGACCTACTCGATTTATGAACAACTCATAAAATTAATTCACTAGTTTGTTGTGTAATGCAATAAGAGCGATGGTGATGGTTGGCAATGCAATGTGATGCTATGTATGGAGTAGTTGTGGTGGTGACATGACGGTAGTTTGTTGTGGTTGTTAGGTCACATGTACAAGTCACACTCACAGGTCATATGTTCAAGTCACAGCATGTTCAGCTCCCAAGTCACATGTTCAAGGCACGGGTCACATGTTCAAACCATGGCATGTTCAACTCACAGGTCATATGTACAGTTCACAAGTCACACTTCATACATCACAAGTCACATAAAAAAAAAAAAAAAAGAAATGTATAACTCAAAGCATGTTCATGTCACATGTTACATGTTCAAGTCAATAGTCACACTTCATATGTAACACCCCAAAAAATTATGACGTCCTCATTTACTCATGCTTACGTAAAAGAATATATTTTTAGAATTTATTTAATATTTATGGGAATCAGAAAACTATTTTGGGAAATAAAAGGGTTAAGAAATGTGATTTAACGTCATTCTTTAGGAGGTTTGTTTGGCAATTCCGACCTCCAATAAATGAAAATTTTATATGTACAGATAAGTACTCAAAGTGAACTTCTAGAATCTGAAATCCGTTTATCATTTTGATTTATGATCAACTCGTGGCTATTTTTCAAAGTTGGCACTGAAATTATTCGACTAGAAAGACAGCTTCGACAAGACAACTTTGAAACACCATAACTGTCACCTCGGTTAACCAAATCTTATGAAAAAATTCCATATGAAAGTAGTATGTGAGCACTTTGAAATGAGATCAAGAACACCCAATTTGGATTTCGTTTGCTACCTCAAATCTGAGCTCAAATAGAGCAATCCAAAACTGGAAAATTATGGAAGAATAAAGCATGAGGTGGCAACATAGACCTCCATAGCCGTTTTTAGCTTGCATGAGTCACCTCCTCACCTCCATAGCCACCTCCAGCTGCATGAAAATGGAGTGACACCTCAAGCTTGGCCATTTAAATATTATTACTTAACCTCGAAGCAAAGTAAAAATCCCCTACATTTAAGTTCTCTCCTTCAATTCGTACAACCACCATTCTTTATAAATAGGGATGATTTTGAATGAGAAAACACATCAGAAATCAGATCAAAAATGCTGTTGAAATTGCTTTGCCCTCTTTCAAACCCTAAGTAAGGATTTATTACCAAAATCATGTTTCAATCTACATAAATCGTCAATTTGATCACGAAACATGTTTTCCCTAAGTTATTTATCAAAATATGTGATTGGGGATCAAAATGATCAAAGAAATCAAAATCAGTCTCTACGGATGCGCTTGGTGTCGACACCTGGAGATTTGGTGTCAACACCAAACGAAGAAGATGATCATGGTGTCGACACCTAAGTAGAAACCCATGTAGACACCCTCTTTTATTTTTGGTTCTGATCATATTATGAAGTTATTCTATGATTTTCAGGTTGTTAGGTATTGTTTAATCGTCAAAAGTTGTAAGTATTCAATACACCCTTTACGTGTTGCATTACGTGGGAAGTTGAAACTTTGATGAAATGCTTTTGATGTATATTGATGATGATATTGAATGTGATACGATTCTCAAAAGAAGCATTTTCAAGTAAAGATTATAGATTTAAACTCTAGGCCCCTCAGTAATCAACGTATGTTGTTGAGATATCAATTTGTGTCGTGAGGATCTTGCGACTCCAAGGCTCCGAAGAATGCCATGATGATCTAGTAACCGTATTGGAGTCGAATAGTGAGAAAGATGACAGGGATGTGGAAGCCCTAAAGGATATGAGATGCTTTGTTTATGTTTATGGCCATTCATCGATATTTGTATTGTGATAATGTTAAGCGCTTTAGGGTAGATGAGATAATCTATGATCGGGGCCCCAAAAAATCATATTTTTGAAAAAGAACTTGCATGTGTATTGAGTTACTCATTGAATTATCAATTCATGTTTTCAACTTGTGGATGCTGCACTTTGACAACTATGAAGTGATCTCTCATGAATGGATTATGTTAGCCGATGAACAGTATCATATGTATGTGACGGAGATTCACACATGGCAGACATATCGAGACTTCCCTACTTTTCTCGATTTTCGCGTTCACACTTTTACGTGGACTTCTATGATAGTGATACTATGAAATATGAATACTCTGATGATTTTACCAAAGAAGAACTTTAAAACTATGTACCATGTTTAGTTTAGATTTTTTAAAAATATAGGTAAGAGGTAAATTTTGTACTGTTTTGTAACATCTTCCTAAACTTGGCTGTAATAGGTTTTTAACTATATATATATATATAGCAGTTTATGTTCTGTCAAGTATATATGTTTAAAGTGTTATTTTAAGGAAAAAGGTTGGTTTAGATTATTACGTGTCGACACTGAAACCCTAGATTTCAACACCAAACTATTTTTACCACAGAAAAAAGTGTTGATGTAGACGCCCTCTGTATTGGTGTCGACACCAACTCAAATGTGCAACCTCAGTCAGTTTTATGTCAACAAGGTGTCGACACCTGAAGCTTCTGTGAGTCAAAAATTTAAAATTTTATCCAAATTTTTTATTAGATGATATTCTTTTAAATTCAGGGTTTTGGGGTCGTCACAAGCGTGGTATCAGAGCTTTATTTTTTAAAAGCGGTTCTGCAAACAATACATATATATAATGCTCATCGATCGACATCCAAACCCGAGAGGTACGTTTTATATTCTATCTTCCTTAATGTTATATTATGGAATAGATAGCATGGAAATTCAACATAGGAGATTAATATATAGCATAAGTGCATAATATGAAATTAAGGTCTATGCCTTTACAACCCGAAATAAAACACCCAAACGTGTGGAAATACCCAAACGTGTGGAAATACTAACCCCGAAGGGCAATGTAGCATAACATGGAAATAAAGTAACAACCATCATAACACATCATAAAATAAGGGATGGGGGAAATAAACTACTCATCACCACCATCATCACCATCATCTTCTTGTGGCTCTTCATCTTCAAGTTCATCAAGTCGATCTTCCATGCGATATTGACGAACCATGAGTTTGTCCATGTTTTGGCGCATCTCGGTGAAGAAAACAGTTTGAACTTGAGTTATACTTGCAAAGTTGGCTCTAATCTCAATTTGGAAACCTTTAAACTTGGCCATGAAGGCATCAAATTCGGTAGGTAGCACATGCTCCGGTGCCACAAAAGTCGTTTCTTCCCTTTGCTCTTGTTACCCTTTCCATGTGCACGGGCTCTTTCGGTATCGATGGACCCATACTACTCCCTTCACCCCGACTAGCCTTGGGGATCCACTCTCCATTAACCTCAACATATTTCATCAATTTCATTGATGGCTATCCGAGAATGGTATTTGAATGGATTGACATGAAAATTTCCCTACAAAAGTCAATACCCTCTCTAGCCAAACATGCCATAATCACTCGACCCTAGAGAAGTTTGTTGTACTTAAAGCTATTGAACACCGAAATCATGCCATTCACAACAAATTGATCCAAGTTAACCTTTTCACCTCTAATTACCATTGAAATAAACCACAAATCCTCGAGAGTAAGAGTAGTGTATTTCCCAAACCTTTGCTTTATGGTGTGGGTGAAAATGAGATGTAACAAACGAGTGTCACAAGGGAGTGAGGGAGCATCATAACAAGGGGCTACAAGGTTTGGATTTTTAAATGCTATACGGGAAGCTTCTAGACTATCAAACCGACCATTAATCTAAGCCCTTGTCTATCATCCCAAAAATTTGGACAATATCTTCCGAACCTATCCAAAAGGCTTTTCCCTTTACATAACTATGTAAACTATCCAAAGTTTCACCCAGCCTCTCAAGCAATTCACCACTAGCATCGACATTGGCATAAAATAATTTCACCAATCTCTCACTAACACCTAAACTCGATCCCAAGAACCTTAACCATTGCATATGCTTGAAATATGGTAAAAACTCAAATTTAAGGCTTGTGAGAAAGGTAAGGTCGACTTCTCGACTGGGGATTACCACTTCCTTCTTGATGCTTTTGTATCAACGGAAGGCACTCTTGGTGAAAAAGTAAGCATTGGGAAAACTCGAACTACCCCGTCGTAGTACATTGTCATCATCTTCATCTTCACTACTTTCTTCCACATGGATCTTGCATTTATCTTTTTGAGGAGTAGGTCTAGAAGAACTTGACCCACCTCTAGAACGTGAACCACCATGAGATGGTGCAACCCGAGAACTCCCACGAAGTTCTTCACCACCCGCCTTCTTCCTTCGACGTGGATCTACTAATGGCACTTCTTCTTCTTCACTTGTCTCATCCCTAATAATGGGGTGATTACTAGCAGTCTTCTTGGCGGCCATCTTGATTCTACCCATAACTAAGAAAAATGGTGAAGATTAAACTTGAAATTGGAAGAGAAATTGAAAGATTTAGGGTATGGGTTTTCATTTTAGAGAGGAAGGAGAAGGGCTAGGAGTGAAAGTGGGGATTAAATGTGGAATTTAGGGAGTTTGAGCTGTTTTAAAATGGCACAGCACTGCTTGGTTTCGACACCAAAGCGATTAAGGCATCCTGTGTTTTTAGTGTCGACACCAAATCAGAGGGTGTCGACACCAACCATTGAAATTTGGATTTCTACTATAATTTTCAATTTTGACATGTGTGCTTACTAAGTTTCGACACCTATGAGTTTTGTGTAGACACCAAGTGAAAACTTATGCAAAAATCTTTAAAACGAGTAAATTAACTGTTAAAAGTTTGATTATTTTTAGAAAAAGATGTCTCATGCAAGTAATGAAATTAGTGCCAAAGATACTGCTTCACTTGAATGACTCGCTCGCCTTGTTAGGAATCAAGCCCGATAGATTAGCCAAATGATAAATAATCATACCTCAAATGGGGAATCGTCCGGGAAAAAGGAAGAAAAGGAAAGGGATATTGCTACTGATCATTTTCATAGGTTAAACCCTCCCATATTAGAAGATGTAAAAGATCTTATGGAAGCTGAGAACTTGATTCATACTATGGAGCATATGTTTACTTACACCCATATTCTTGAGTCTGAAAAGGTGATATGTGCATCCTTCATGCTTCGAGGCAATGCGGGTCGTTGTTGGGATATGCTATCGAGCATTGAAAGAACTGAAGATTTTAGTTGGGAACAATTCTGCGAAAAGTTTTGTGCTAAGTATTTTGCATCTTCAATGGCGAATTCCGCTCAACGTAGTCACCGAATGTTATAAGTTACTTCAGTTGGAACCTACAGGGAGTGAGGAACCTTAGTACGATTCATACAATTTGGCACTTAATCTGAACCTATTCTTTGGATCTAGTCTTCTTGTCTAATACTAGATTGGTTGGAGATAGGGTAGGAAATTTTAAGTTTGATGTCAATATGGATCACGAGTCTGTGGTGGATAGTAGTGGTATAGTGGAGTTTTAATGTTATTATGGAATGATGGTTGGGATTTCATGATTTAAGCTTTTCAAAATTGCATATCGATGCAAGTGTTACTTAGCTTGGTGGTGTTTCTTGGTGATTCATAGGTTTCTATGGCCATCTAAGGCCAGAACAACGAAATACCTCTTGGGAACTACTCCAATGGCTGAAGGTGTCTAGTTCGGAGACTTGGGTGTGTGGAGAGGAGGGACTTTAATGAGATTTTGAGTCCATAGGAGAAGGAAGACGGTCCAACCAAGGGATATGCAGCCATCATGAGTTTCAGAAGGGCCCTTTAGGACTGTGGGCTGAATGAGATTGCTTATGTTGGACCCATTTTCACTTGGAAAAAACAAAAGAGCGGGCGCACACAAAATTCAGGAACGACTTGATCACTTTAATTGCAACCTGAATTGGCAATCTTTATTTCCATTAGCCAAAGAGGAACACTTGGATCTATCATGCTCAGATCACGGTCTTATTCTCCTCATCACTCATGGTTCTTGTGCTAGATAAACTGATGATAGGGACGACCACCTTTCCATATTAAACCTTTTTGGATGAAGGAATCAGGCTATGAGGAGGTGATACCATAGTATTGGGGGAGGGCCCAGATTAAGAAAACCAGGAGCTCTTCTTTGCGGTGCTTTTGATCTCTTTTGGGAGAGTGTAGCTAAGGGCTGCAGTCATGGCACCATAGTCCTCTAGAAGTTGGAAACCAATACTCTGAATACTCCAAGGAAGTTGAGCAAATTATATGATTCTCCAAAAAGCAGTGACCATATGGAGGAGATTAAAAAGCTAGATGGAGAGATCAATATGCTTTCAAATAGAGATGAGATATATTTGAAACACTGATCTTGGCCAGACTTGTTGAAAGAAGGGGGAAGGAACGCTAATTAATTTTACTTAAAAGCTACAGGTAGAAGACAAAAGAATCTCATTGAAAGACTTCGGAACTCATATAGTTTTTGGGTCTCAGATCAGGGTAGAATCACTACAATTATGGAGGATTATTTAAGCTCCCTATTTAAGAGCTCCAGACTAACTTAAGAAATGTTTGAGGCGGGTGTTAGAAGGGTGCAGTGGCTCTTTCAGCTGATGATATAGAGTCTCTTGATAGACCCTTTGATGTTATGGAGGTTCAAGCAACTCTCAAAATGATGGGACCACTCAAAGCTTCAGGGTCTGATGCTTTTCATGCAGTTTTCTACCAGTGGCATTGGGAACTTATGCAGGATTTCATTATCGAGGTACGTTTGGATGTATTAAACCATGAGAAATTTCTAAATGTTTTGAACAATACAACATTGTATTGATCCCTAAAAGGAGAGCGCCAGAGTCCGTAAGGGACTTCCAACCGATTAGCTTATGTAATCTCATTTATAAGCTTGTCTCTAGAAGTATCGCTAACCGTTTGAAGATTGTTATGCTAAGGGTGATCTCAAAAAATCAGAGTGATTTTGTCCCGAGCCATCTAATAATTGATAATGCAATTGTGGGGTTTAAGTGCATCCACTCAATGATCAGAAAACGAGGGGGGAGAAAGGACATTCTAGCACTCAAAATTGATATGGGCAAAGCCTAGGTATGTCAATGAGCCGAGCCTCGAGCCGAACATCAAGGCTCGAGCTTTTTAGGACCGAGCTTTTTTTGGCCCGAGCCGAGCCAAAGCTCGGCCAAAAATTTGAGGCTCGGCTCGAGCTTCATCGAGCAGAGCCGAGCCCGAGCCAGGCCGGCCCTTTTTTTATTTTTTTTACGACGAATGAATATGAATTGTATTTGTAATTACTTAAATGAATTATACACAATAAATGTAGTTAAAATATCAAACATAAGATTTAATAAAAATGTAAACGTAGATTTCGCAAAGTCTATCTATACTAAAATTAAATTACTAGTAGTTTTATATATACTCAATAAAGGTTACAAGTTACAACCCTCTCCTTTTTCCGTGCTTGGGACCGGCTATGATCAATATAGGCGGAGTTAAAAATTGTACACGAATAAAAAATTTCGTGTACAATTTTTTTAAAAATATAATAATTTAAATTACACAAAATGATTTTTAAAAACTTATAATTTCTTCTATCTTAAATATTGCTCCAAGTCCTCGGCGATGATGCTATAAACTTTATCTTGAAGTCGTAAATCTGCACATTCTCAATCCTTCAAGCATACAAGAGCTTCTAATATGTCTTCCTTCAGTCTTGATCGTTCGTCTGACAAAATCCTACCACTTAAAATAAATGCAACCTCCGATGCCACGGTGGACACCAGAGGTGTTAGTAAATCACGTGCAATTTTCGCTACAACTGGATACTGCCTTTCATTACACCTCCACCAAGTTAAAACATCAAAATTCTCTAATTCTTGTGGTGTTAAAACACTGCGAACGTCCACACACATTTACCTAGCTATTCAGATGGAATTTCAACGTTTGTACCACCTATCGATCTAGATGTATTTCCACTGGAACTAATTGAGGGAGCACTTGCATTTGTGTTAATAAAGTCCCATAAAGAATTAGAATGCATTAGAGTACTTTGGGAACTAGAACTACATTGATCTTTTTTTGCAGTATAATAATTGTACATTTCACATAATAAAGATTCTACATTAACATGTGATAATTCTATATTTAAATTTTGTGAAATTCCCTTTATAATAGCCTTAGTGCCCATTAAATTGAATCGAGGATCCATCACCGATGCTAAAACAAATAAAGAAGGTAATTCTTCCCAATATTTGCAAAATTTTAACTCCATGTAGCTGACTACATCATTAAAAATTGGCAAATTTCTATATTGATTGAATGTTTGTGCAATATGAAAAAAGTGAAGATGTTGGGTAATAAACACCACTGCATGCATTTGTGGCATCATAAAAGGCTTTTAAAAATCTTTTTACATAGAATGCAATTTCCCATTCCCACTCTTCTAAATTATTGTCAGATCCATACGTATGTCTACTATTATAATACATTGAAATAATTTTATCATAATTTTCACATGAGTGTAACATAAGGTATGTAGAGTTCCATCTATGTGATACATCCGTAGCAAATGAATGTTTTTCTAAACTATACTCCGCACACAAACTATTAAATGCTTGTTTTCTTGATTGTGATACATTTATGAAATTTATTGCTTGTCTAATTTTATCTAAGGATTTTTCAATATGTTTTAAACCACTTTTAACAATTAAGTTGATAATGTGACAAACACAACGTTGGTGAAAAAATAAACTATAAAATGCAGGGTTAAAATCAGAAACAAATTTATCAATAACAACCTTATTAACGCTAGCATTATCAAAAGTAAAACTACGAATCATATCTTGCATACTGAATTCTTGTATAATCCCTTTTAAAACTAAATGTATGTTAGTGGCATTATGAGAATATTCTACTAATCTAAATGCAATAATTTTTTTGTGTAAAATCTAAAGATTATCAATGTAATGAGTTGTGGCAGCAATATAACTTTTTTTGTTACTACCAGTCCATAAATCAGATGTAAATGAAATAACAGTCTCATATGTTTTTAAGGCTTTAATGGTAGTTTATTTCCTTTTGTTATATAATTTTACGGTGTCTGCACGAAGTGTATTTCTACAGCAAGGAGTATACCTGGGTTGAAGATAATTCTGCACAAGTCGGGTGAAGTGAACAGAGTCAATTAAGGAAAGGGGCATCTCAGCGGCCGCCACATATGCAGCCATACATTCGCGAAATCTTTCTTGCGAATACAGAAAGGTTGAAAGAGTAGTACCAGAAGGTCTAGAACCACCAAAAACAAGCTGGGACTGTGTTGGGTCACCAACCAGTTTCGCTTTGCACGTCCTTGCTATGTGCCGATTCAAATGTGAAGTGCTTGACTCGGGCTTCCAGCTCATTTCCTTACCACAGTAATTGCAGCACGCTTTCCATATATCAACTCCATTTTTAACACCAACTTTTTTTCTTGTCATATGTTACCAGCAATCCGATGACTCTTTTTTAACTCGTTTGATTTCAACAACTTCCTCCTCTTGGATATCATCCAAGTCAATGGGAGCATTTTTGGATACATCGATATGAGAGGGAGTACTAGAACTACCCCTGAATTGGTTAACTTCATCTCTATTAAACTCTATACGTATTGTAGTGTAGAATGTAGTTTCAAATTTGAAAGTTGAAAGTTGAAACCGAGAGAAATATTATCACAATAATTGAAGAATATAGAGAAATAGAGAATTGAATAAAAATTATAGCAAACAAATGAATATTATGACGAAATGAAAAAAAATTGTAACTTGTAAGTGAATTGTGAATTAACAAACAAAATACGATCTATTTATAGAAGAAAAAAAAACGTGGGAAAAAAAAAAAATTCAAAATTCAAATTTTCAAAAAAAAATCTGCATAATTCAAATAAAGATTAAAAATCAGATCAATTAGTAGCAAGTAGCAACCCGTGTTGGCAGCAGCTGTCTGCAAATTTGCAGGCAGCTACACGGGCCGGCCCCGGCTCGATCCTACGAGCCTCGAGCCGAGCTTAGCCCGAGCTTTTAACGAGCCGAGCCTGAGCTACCCGAGCCGACGAGCCGTTTTGACACGCCTAGCAAAGCCTATGATAGAGTGGAAAGTGAGTTTATTCTTGTAGTATGAAGAAAATGGGGTTCTTACAGAAGTGGCTGGAGTTGATTATGAATTGAATGAGTTGGGTGAGTCTGAGGCCGAGTTGTGCCTACCAGGGACTTCGTTAGGACTGTCCATTGCTCCCTATCTATTTTTTCTATGCTAGGAAGTTTTCTTTGGCTTATTGATGCTTGGAGAATTGAGGGTAAGTTGGAGGGTTTTTAGTCTGAAAGGGCTGGTTCGAGAACTAATCATTCATTCTTCGTGGATGACTCTCATATTTTTCTCCAAGCCCGTTCTGCAAATTTTCACGTACTATGTTGGAACGATTCTCCGGGATGAGTTTTGTGTGGTGGTGAGGGCTCAAGTCAAGCAGTGTGCTGGTGCTTTTTTAGTGGAGGTAGTCGAGGCCCATGCGATAAAGGAAGGTATCATCTTTGTACAAAAATTGAGATTCACGCAGTGCTTGGTAGAGAAAGACTCTAGTCAGGTGGTAGGAGTGTTTGAGAACGATCTTTCCTTTGACCCCAAAGCTAAAATTGTGTTAGATATCATTTCCTTGCTTCAATCTTTTAATAGCTCATGTTCTTTTTCATTCATATGAATATGATTAGTAATAAAGTAGCCCATACTTTAGTAGATAACGATGCAAATTTGTCAGTTTTTTTCTTCGTTTGATTATATTCCACGTTTCTTTATCTACATTAGTTAGGGCAAACATTCATTAATTTATTGAAGGTGTGGCTTCAAAAAAAAATAAGAAATACAATTCTAAATAAATAAAAAACAAATAATAATAATAATAATAATAATAATAATTGTTTTTATTTACAATTTAATTTATAAATTAAAATGATTGTGCTAAAGAACGTAGGTTTAGTTTTGGTCACCAATATATCTCTCAGACTCTCATCCTCGAATTTTAAGTTGAAACCTACGTTCTTTAGCACAAACATTATAATTTATCAATTAAATTGTAAATAAAAACAATTTTCTAAACAATTTTTTAATCACAAACTTTATCTTTTTACTTTTCAATAACGTATTTTACCTCGAAATTATAAATAAAACAATTTATAATTAATGCTTCAGTGATACCGAAATTAGTGATACCGAAATTGTACATCGATGATGTTAATATATGAGGATCCAACACTCATGTGCAACGGTACGAGAAGTATTCCTCCACAACAAAAGCATCAGAACTTATCATTCCCCAGGTTCTGATAATACAAAAGAATGAATAAAACTTACCATTTTCAGTGCCCCCACTATGATCAACTTCGTGGTTCATGAATGCATGTTACCCTTTACTAGCCTTCCTTTTTCATTGCATTTGACTCTCCATTAATGATACTGAATTAATCTACTTAACCAAATTGATTTATTTAATGATTTACAAGTTTCTGTGTTGGCACAATTATGATGGTTGATTTTAAAGATGATGTGATGTGTAAAGTAATAGATGTCTGACAAGTGTATTGTAGGTAAGTCAGTCGGTAAATTAATTTGATAATGTAGCATGATTCAATGATACCAACCAAAAAGCCAAAAACCAGGAAATGCGGTGCAGCTTATCAGAGAGCCGTTGGATACAAAATGGTGTTAGGCAAGTATCCACCTTATTTGAGTCACCCCTTCGATACTATTGCATTGCAATAACCATCAAATTTGATTAGATCAAATCTAAAACCTTAAATGTGTTTAGGGCTTGTTCTGTATAGCTTATGCCTTTTCTTTTACTTATTGTAAAAGATGTTCTTGAAGAAACCACATTGATCAGCTTCCCTCAAAAGCTTTTCTGCTTACAAAAGCACTTTCTCGAAAATTATCCAAATATATATATATATATATATATATATATATATATATATATTAATCTCGAAAATAGATTTCAAGTTTATAAAGTCATAGCTAAACAAATCCTTAGTAAAGGGTATGCAAATTTAATCGAGTGTGATTTGAAGAAATGGTCGCATCGATGAGCACAAGGGTCAATGTTCAAATAATATCCAACATCTTAAGGCATAATCTGTGATTTACATCCTCCACCAATCCTCGGGATAGGGGCAATGAGGACTCCTAAGATTGACTTTCAACATTTTTTCTTTTTTTTTTCTTTTTTGCGAACAAGGTATAACCATTCATACAATCGTCATACGATACCAGCTGAGAAGGCTACACAAGAAATTACAATACAGTAGAACTTTGTGACACTTTCATATTTACAACAAAGGGGTATTTGACTACAAAAGATGATAATATAACCAATTAAGCATAACTTTTTTACAAATTCTCCTCAGAAAACAGCCTGATGAAATAAATTTCAAAATAACCCAGCACAAACGCAAAATAGCAGAAGCATCCCCTCTTTTCATCTCTTACTTACACCATTACAAAGAGGGTTAGCTTCACACACTAAATTATTTTGGTTAATAAATAACTCATAATACTCTCGGTCACAGACACTTGGAAATATATATACACTAGACTACACAAAATGATCAATGATCCCTATTACCCGCTCACTGGATCAAAATGTTCGTACCTCATCTGCTAAATCAATTGAATCCTTGGGCTTTTCTCAACTTCAGTACTTCTGTCTGTACATACATTTCTCTAAGCCAGGGCAGGGATGCTGCAGTTGCGCCTATCCCTGTCGAGGCAGTCAAAACCCTCGATCCTCACAGCTGGACTATTACCAAAATTAGCCCGAACACAACCCCCTTTACGGGTCGAGGATGGGGACGGTGCCAGCCCAGATGGGACTGGGATTGAGATTGCTCGTGGGGAAACTGGAGTGACCTTCTCATCCCCAAATCGAGCATCTTGAATTAGTGGGTTAGATACTCTGCTCGGCGGTGACCCCAAAAAAAATGGGGGCGACGAGGCTACCTGTGCAGCTGATTGGTCTGAACCAAAACCACCCTGCAAATAAGAACAAAACTCACATAAGACTTGACTGTACATCTGATCTGATCCACATGTCAAAGCCAAAAAAATTGGTATCGATTGTAGAAAACGAACCTTTGCAAGGATGATATCCAGCAGTTCATTTCCAGCTTTTGCATCGCACGCGTCCAGTTGATGGCTGTTAAACAGATGCCCAAAAAAAAAAAAAAAAATCACAAGTCAATTGACAAACCTTAAATAATTCAAGATTATGTAGAGATCATAAAAGGGGTGGCAAAGTAACAAAATTTACCTTGAGTGCCGTCTCAGGGGTCTGGTAGGAGGAGGGCCATTAAAGGCGGTGGCAGCTTGGATCAGGCCGACACGACGGGGCTTTGGGCAAACCACCGCCTCTTTCTTGCCCTTCATCTCTTCACAGGCAGCAAAGGTGTTCTTCTGAATTGTACAGTGATTCATTTTTTTTTATTATTTTTTTTAAGATCCTTTACTTATTTTAGAAATAACACACCTGCGTATTCATCAAAAGATGGAATTTTTAAACAGAAAAGAGATTGGACATGGAAATAACATATAAATATCTTATCATATCATAAATAAATAAATTAAACACACAATACTATGAAAAATTTGTTCTTTCACGTTTGTTTTTAAGCTAATATCCAGCCAACTTGGCACAAGATAAAAACCCAGTTACTTAGTCGGCAGAGATTTTTAGACTTGTTCTTAATAGACAAAAATAAAAATAAAAATAAAAATGATAATCAATATAATATTATATTATTTGAGAAGAACCCTATGCAGATCTGTTGTAAAAATCGAAACTTTTTTTTTTCTTTTAATTATAATTACATAATTGTACTACTTGTGTTTCAGGTTTAACAGATCAAACAAAACCTCGTGACTGTACGGTTTAAAAGTAGAGTAAGTAGAATTTTTCTTAAAAATTAAGAGAATATATTGTACAAAATTGATCTGATATTTAAACGGATCTGTACAGAAGTCTTTAATTATCATATGAAACTTTGGTGTTTTAAAGGGGAAAAATTAGCTTGAACAGATCACTTGCGAATCAAAGCGTTAGTTCTTGTTCACCAAGAACTCGTCTTTTTTTTTTTTTTTGTCTCAAAAATAAAAATAAAAATTCAGAATCAAACTTTTTCAACGTCAGAGCTGAAAGAATTGAGTTGAAGCAAAACGTCACCTGGGTTTTCACAAAACTTGAAGAAATATATATTCAGAAACAAGAACAAGACCACCTACTTCTCCACTACAAGAAGGTAAAGAAAGAGAGAGTTCAATTACCTGAAAGGCTGAAAGAGCTGTACAAAATTGTATATGGCTCCTCTAACAGAGAAGACTTCAGAAACAAGAAGAAAAATAAAAATAAATAAATAAAGGAGAAAGAGAGGAGGAGATAAATGGAGATAACGAGTACGGGTGACAGAGAAAACGAGTAGGCCTCAGGCACGAGAAAAGAAGGTTGATGAAGTGGGGCTATATATGGAATTTAAATTCATGAAATTTCATGACGGAAAAGAAAATCAGAAATCAAGAAAATTAATAATGTGCATGGGAGACAATAACTGATGCAAGGCTGCAAAAAAATATTATTATTATTAAAGTTGTATAATAATAATAATAATAATAATAAAAATTGAAGGAGCGTATGAGAATGAGATTTTTTTCTGAAAGTCGGTTACTCTTGATGCAGTTCAAACTTCAAACACAGATTTTCAACGAGATTTTTTCCACCCAACTTTTTTATCACGGAAAATTTCCTAAAAACAGTCTTTGCTTTGCTTTAAAGCATATATCACCTCAAGGATATCTCTGTAATTTTCATAACAATTAAAAGTTTTAACAGCTAATCCAAAAGGTAATTTATATTGACACCACAGTATTTTTTTAATCATATCACATTTTATTTTTAATAAATATTCCCAAGCTTTTTTTATTTTTACACTTACGCTCACAAGTTTTTTATATAAATCTTTTATTAACAATCATCTATTCATTTTTATATCTTGTACATAAAGATGATTTTTGTACAAAATATTTTTTGTGAAGACGAAAAAACTTATTTATCTCTCGTATTTTTAAATAATCAAAGTAAATAACTTATGCAAAAGTAAAAAAATAATTATTTTTCACTCTTTTCAATGTACATAGCAGGATATTTGAATATAAATTGTGATTAAAAACAAAATATGTTAATTAATTGAAAGTTAAGAATAATAATGCTTTGTAAAAAAAATTGAGGACATAAAAGCAAAAGTGAGCAAATATTAAAAATATTTCATTTAATTAAAATGTAGTGCATATATAAAAAAATTGTAGTATGAATATAACTACCCAATTCAAAATTACTTTTACATAAATAATCATTTATATATCCTGGTGAATGTAAATTCAAAATTTGCTGCAATATGGAGATGAAATTTATAAATAAAATTACATCTTCTGTCGAAAAATACAATTTGTATTTCCCTTTACCCTTGTCTTTGTGTTGGATACTTATATTATTTATATAAGATAACTTGTTTGTCTATTGGAACACTTCACTTCACTACCTAGAGCTTCATCACAAGTGAAGTAAGAGTATAAAAATCGTACAATGCACTATCCAACCTCTACAATTTATAGTTTTATATTTATTAATTGCCTACTTGCCTAGGTGTGGGAAGAATTTATGCTGTATATGATTGAAAATATGGAAAATAAATAGTAAGAAAATATTTTTTAGACATTCCTTTGCCTGAAAATGTTTGATTAGATTAATTTTCGAGGTGAAAAGTGAGAGATTTTCCTAATTTTGTTATTTGATTGACATTATTTTTCGTGGCAAATAAATCAAAATTTAACTATTTTAATAAAAAAAAAATTTAAATTTTTCACTCATTTGTACTTGATAATAATAATGTTAATTTCTGAAAAAATAAATAAATCAATTAACAATAACAAAAATGATCAAACGTGACACAAAAGACTTTTTCACCTAAATAGGCAAGAAAATCTTTTCAAGGTAAATGAGATAGTTGTGCTTTAAATGGTTGTATCTAAGAAAATATTTTTCAAGATAAATTTTTCCAATCAACACCAAACAAATACAAATGTGAAAAATATTTTCCATGAATTGGAAATTTTTTTTCACCATTTTGTTAAGAAAACATTTTCTCATTTACATGAAAAAATTGTAGTATGAATATAACTACTCAATTCAAAATTACTTTTACATAAATAATCATTTATATATCCTGGTGAATGTAAATTCAAAATTTGCTGCAATATGGAGATGAAATTTATAAATAAATTACATCTTCTGTCGAAAAATACAATTTGTATTTCCTTTACCCTTGTCTTTGTGTTGGATACTTATATTATTTATATAAGATAACTAGTTTGTCTATTGGAACACTTCACTACCTAGAGCTTCATCACAAGTGAAGTAAGAGTATAAAAATCGTACAATGCGCTATCCAACCTCAACAATTTATAGTTTTATATTTATTAATTGCCTACTTGCCTTAGTTGCCTAGGTGTGGGAAGAATTTAGGCCGTATATGATTGAAAATATGAAAAATAGATGGTAAGAAAATATTTTTTAGGCATTGCTTTGCCTGAAAATTATTTTTCAGAAAAATATCAATTTGAAGTGTTTGATTATATTAACTTTCTAGGTGAAAAGTGGGAGATTTTCCTAATTTTTAACTATTTTAATAAAAAAAAAAAAAAAAAAATTTCACTCATTTGTTAATAATGTTAATTTCTGAAAAATAAATCAATTAACAATAACAAAAATGATCAAACGTGACGCAAAAGACTTTTTCACCTAAATAGGCAAGAAAATCTTTTCAAGGTAAATGAGATAGTTGTGTTTTAAATGGTTGTATCTAAGAAAATATTTTTCAAGATAAATTTTTTCAATCAAACACCAAACAAATACAAAATGTGAAAAATATTTTCCATGATTTAACATTTTCCAGGCAAATGAAGGTGTATCAAACATAGCCTTATAAACCTATTTAATTTATAAGTAGATGTAAATGAGTGACGGAAAAATAAATAATACTTAAGAATCTATTAAAATATGTGTTTGGAAATAAATAATACTTAAGAATCTATTACAATATATGTTTGGAAAAGAAAATATTTTTCATGTAAATGAGAAAATGTTTTCTTAACAAAATGGTGAAATTTTTTTTCCAAGTTAATGGCTTAACTTGTGTTTCAAGTGGTTGTACCAAGAAATTATTTTTCAAGCCAAATTTCTCAATCAAACACAAAAGTTGGAAATGATTTTCCTTAAAGTGACATTATCTAGGAAAATATAAAGCAATCAAACATAGCATAAAAGAAAGATCAAGATTCCTTCCAATAAATAATGATAGAAAGAAGATCCAGGCAGAGCTCAATTGTTTGAAATATAAGAGTGAAAAATCTCAATTGAGTTAGCAATTACGGGTGAAAGTTCGAATCTCACATTTAATATGTACGAGGCTCATTGTAAGCTCACTTACACGACAAGTTCTCAACTTTACTTTATTGAGATACATCACAAAATTTACATCAATTACAAATATCTTAGGTAGACTGGGGGAACTCCAAATGTTGGAGTTCAACATTTTTTTTAACAATGATAAAAAGAAGACAACTGATCAAGCAAAAATAAAATAAAAAGAAGACAAGACCTGCTTTTACTGTCTTGAAAAATCAACAGAATTTGAATAAACGGGACTTACGGCATAGCTGTAACACACTTAAAAGAATCTCTCAATTTCTAACTTTTCTAATTCTAATTAAAAACAATTAGTGATTTTCAACCATTTTTTCCATGACAACGACTCTAAAGTCAAACTTAAGTTTGCAAATTATAGGGGGACATAGACTTTTATTTTTGACGGTGGTACTTTTTTGATTAATTAAAGATATATTTTCATTATGGAAACTTTGAGATAGGATTTGACCCAACTTACTTTCAGTAATATTTAAGTTGTATAAATGTAGTAACAAAAATTAGGGCTGCAAATAAAAAAAAAAAAAAAAAAGAATCACGAAACTTAAATCAAATCGAACTCGTTGGCTTGAAACCATGTTTGGAATTGATCAGATGCTAACTATATGTAACACCATAAATATGCATCATGACAAGTAACAAATTTCTCCCTTTATGGCTACATTAAAGAATGCTGGAAGTACATGCTTAGTTTGAAGTCAAATGTTATAAAATATTATGCATTTTAACGGGTGATATTTTGTAACATGATTTCTTGACTCTGATTTTTCTCAACATTAAGGAGAGGATTAGTAGCTAAATATTATAAATACATCATGTTATCTTTTCTCGCAATTGATAATACGAATCAGAAGTTCAATTGAAAACATGAACAAAAAGTTCGAAAGATAACCTAATTACAAAATGTACTTATTTAATATCTATAAGAAATTAATAAAATCTCATATATTAGCTATAGATGCTTCATCACATATTATATATGGCATGCCTAAAGCGTAGTGACATCTGATCCCCAAATGAAAAAAATGGAGCAAATGATTAAGAGGTATATGCTCGTAAGAGAGTATATATTGACATAATTAATTGTAAATCTCTAAAAGAGGTTCAAGTACTTGAAATAATGAAAATCTGAGATCTCCATAGTTATGTCGTTCTTGGGGAAGAAATCGAATTGAAATGATTACTATGTCGACTCACTTTATAAAGTATTTGTACAAAAACAAACTGCGAAGCTGGCCGCATTGTGCTTGAAATCTTCAAGTCCATAACTTTTTTTATAATAAATCGTATCATAATATGAATGATAGCGAGTTTAATAAATGAAATCTATCAACAAAAATCGACATAAAAATAGTTGGCCAAAGTATGCATACATACTAAGTTGAATTTACTACAAAAACTGAAATTTTCGGACATGTAGTCTAAACACTTAAAAGTGGAAAGCCATTAAAGTACAGATATGCATTTGCAAATGAAAAATAAAATTGTACATTCGTAATACACGACTTGTTGCATAATGCATGTCTCAAATACTTGGCATCGAATATAAAATGATATGCAGTAGATGTACTTTATTTTCTTGACAATGCATCATAAGTACCAATAAATATATGATTATTATCAATGTAAATTCAAAAAGATGATTGACTCTAATTACTAGTTTATGCATTTTGATGTACCAATGAGTGAGATCAAAATGTGTGATCACAACTCAATACGTTTAAGTATTCTTTGAAACACCGACGAGTGAGATTAAAAGGGAAATCTAATACCTTGGTATGTTGGGATAGTGATTATATGATTAGAGGAAATCCATCTGAAATACAGGAATAATTACATATCTAAAGTTTCACGACTTATATTTGACTGTAGCAATTTGATAATTGCAATGTGAGGCATATACAATTTAATCCTTTAATGATTAAATATGTCTGAAACACGTAGTTCATGTTTTTTTTTCTTCATAAATTTGTTCAATCAAAGTACACATATTTTACAATCTGAATGTATGCAGTATGATCATCATAAATGAATATCTATTAAATATGGGTGCAAGAATGATCAATAATGTATATATATTATACAAAGATCAATATTTATATCTGTTATTATTATTATCATTGATAATAGTTGAATCTCTTGAAGAATTTTCAAAGACACTTAAGAAATTGATAAACGTGATATATAAATCTCAAATAATAATGATGCATATTCTTTGTATAATGGCATTACATGGAGAGTGTTTTTTTAATTAACATAGATTATCATAACTTATAAGTCGTATATCCTTGTATGTCTATTGTTATACTGTCATTTATGGGACTACTGAAGAGATCAATATATGGATAAATAAATACAAATTAAATCATGGAGAGTAGCTATACCATTTTTTTTTCGCTTATGTTTTGTACCACTGAGTTTCCTTGACAAAGGTTTAACGAGGCAGCATCAAATTATTCCAAAATTTTCAATAAATTCACTCAAGTGACAACGTAGCCGATTTATCTACAAAGCACTGCCAACATCTACATTTAAGAAATTAGTTCACAAGATTGAGATGCGTCGACTCAATGATTTACTATAATTGATAAGTGTATTTTGTACACTTATTTGAGCTGTAAAACTAGAATATTTTTTTATTGATTTTAATCAATTATATCTTAATTTTGTTGTATTTTATTTGTTAGGTGAAATCGGGTGCAAGATAAAGGAATCAAAGGAAATGAACGAAAAATAGAGCTAAAATGAGAAAATTCAAAGTTCAAGGACTTAAATATAATGTGTAACATGAGCAGGTAAATTAACCTATGATTGAGGATGAAGTTGAAGCATCTACACATGTATTTTTTGTTTATAAAACACTTAGTTCATTTCGTTATTTATTTTAATTGTGTTTACATTCCATTGATTTCATGACAAATTGTTTTCTCATTATTGCTTTGGAGGTTTACTAAGCAATAGAGTTAGAGTAATTAATGTTATACTTTAGTTCTTAATCCATAATTTTTAAGTTAAAAAAATAATTTGTAACAAATGCAAAGGTGATTAGAACAAGGAGAATCTCTATATTTCATATGGAATGTGACATAAGTTAATAAACTGAGCCTATGAGTTTGTTGCCTATAATAATCTATTCTTAAAATGTCTAATATTTAAATTAATTAAATTAAAGAGCTTGCTTTAGATTGTTAATTGAAAAGCGATTGGATAGAGAATTTGTTCTATTCAACGACTAAATAAGAAGAATTCCAATAAATCGAGCTTGTATGCTTTTTGAGGGTTATTACGGGTTATTACAAGCGATCTACTTGACTGAAATGAATTTATTTATTATGATTGAATGTCTAGATGTGGATACTAACTCCTCAATCATATTATTTATACTATTTTTTTGTACGACTTTACTAATATCACTATTTTTTTTATAACTTTCCAATTTTATTCTAAAACAAACCCCTCCCCCCCCCCCCCCCCAAAGCAAACAATTCAATTGATTTAAATTATCACGATCCCTACAGAAGAATGATCCTTACTTTCTATTGTATTTTACAACATCAAAAATACTTACAAGTATTAAGGAGTAAAGAATTTATTTTGGAGCACCATTCGTGGTGTGACCAGTGATCAACACCAGGGGAGTAATTGTACTCTTTTTCCTTGGTCTACGTTTTGTCTCATTGGGTTTCCAAAATTTAATGAGGCATTATTTATTTTAATACTCCAAAATTATCGTACACTTTTTCATTCGTTTGATATTTTTGTCTCATTGAATTTTTTGTCAAACAAGGTCTTAATGAGATATATATTTTGTAATATGTCATTCAATGAGAGTGTTGTAAATATTATATGTATATTAGTGAATAACATTTACATCTTTGCAACCCTATATATTATTACCTTATGGTATTCCTTATTCACCATACGTATATGGGCTATGATTCTTAATAACATACAAGTTTATTCATTCCTTTGTTCTTTTCTCCTTTTCTTTCTATGTTATAACATTATGACAATTTTTCCTTTTTGTCATTCAATTTTTATTTTTTTATTTTTTTGATTTAAAAGATCAAATTTAATAAAAAAAAATATTTATAGTTAAAATTTTAATATATTGATAAGTTAATTATTTGAAACCTTAACAGATTAATAATACTATATATAAGGATTTTTTTTTAAAAAAAAATACATGAAATATTATATAAATATATATATATATATATATATTTTATATTTTTGTTATTTATTTATCTAATTAAGTTGATTTATTTTTTAATCTTTTACAAATACTTTTAATATATGGTGGAAGGAGATGCAGTCATGTGAGTTCTATTTAAATGAAACTCTTCATAAATCTTAAGAATTATACAAAGTTCTATCAAAGTTTTGAATGAAAGTTTATAAAACACTTACACTTCAATTCCATATAATTCTATGAAAGTTCACTAAATTCATAAATAAAAATTTACAAAAGTATTCAAATGCCACAATTGAATACACCCTTAAAGAATTTTATTAAAGAATCATGTGATGGTTATTTCATTAATAATAATATTATTATTAATAATAAACCAAGCAAGTGAGGGGTGGATCCGGAGTGTAGTGGGGTGGACTGTGCGGGGAAGCAGCGTGTTTTGCGCTGCACGGGAATAAGATAGTGTATATTGGCCACGTTTCGGCTCCTTCATTCACTATATCTATTCTTAAAATGGCATCCAATGCTTTTTCTTCCTTAACAAAACAATGTGAAATCCATTCTCTGATATTTTGTGGTTGATATATTTCGTAATAGGATGTCCCTTCAGTAGAGCTCGAGTCAATGATTTATTGATCGGGCTATAAGCAAAAATCAAATCGAATCGGTGAAAAAATATTTAAAAATAAAATATAAAAAAGGAAAATTTTCGAGAATTTGGCCAATATGTCAAATTCAATAATTATATGGGTATTTTTGTTAATTTCTATTACATTTATGTTATTCAATAGTTATAGACTTGTATTGTAACATTATTGTATCTTTTATTTGTAACATCTTAACCTTAAAAAATGGACAAAATAACTTTATTGAAATTTTTTTATGATTTCGTTTTGATTTAAGCCATCTTCAGTCCTAGAGAAATTGAACCATTTTTTCCTCAAATTCATTTTAACTACATATTTCTATAGGACCAACCACTTCAAAAACTTTTCAACCACACATTCAAAAAATTTCCTATTTCTCTTACACCAAGTAGTTCTTAGTTCGTATTTTAATTTATAATATATGCATTTAGTTTGTTTAGATTTATTGTCAATAAAGTATAAGTATATATCGAAATCAATGAACTAGTGGTATAAAAAAAAGAAAGGCAAACAAATATATCCTGAAATCGACGGTATAAAATCGGACCAAACCGTTAGTTTTAGGTTTGAGTTTTTCTAAAATTGTTCTCAAATCGCTTTAAATGGTTTGGTTTAAGTTTAAATTTTTTTTTTCCCAAACTGATTTAAACGGTTATGTTTCAAAATCTATAAAAAATCGGTGAAATTGGACCGCTTACACCCCTATTGAACACGATCTATTTTTTGAACACTTGTGTATCAATGTGATATTCAATATATTTTATTTACCACACTGTTCCGAGGCGGTGCACGGATGTTATAGTGATTTTTTGTATTTTTTGGTAAGATGTGTGATTGAAAATTGGATAAAAAAAATGTGTGGTTAAAAATTGATTTGAGAAATTTTGTAGATTGTAATTTAGTTATATTATGTGTTATAACCCATAACAATATGGAGCACCTTTTTGGTCCCCCTTTAAATTTTAACATATTTTTCATTCTTTTCTTTTCAATTACACATTTATCAATAAATTAATATTACATGAGTCATAAATTTTTTTCTACTTTTTAACCATACATTCTTTTAAAAATTACTATTCATTTCAAATAAGCTCTTTTTAAATAACATCAAATATGGCCAAAATTATCACAGTTGATTGGATTAAAAATCTTATCCACTGTTCGGTAAATTCAATTTTTTGGTTTATAAACAAATTTATAATTTATACAATTTTTTAAATCACTTTTTAACTATACATATTTTCTTTCTTTATTTTTTAATCATACATCTTATCTCAAAAATACAAAAAATATCAATTTAAAATCACTATACCTGATCCGAACAAAGGCTTAAAAGGTATCAAAATACTAATGGCGAATTATAAAAATTTAACTTTGTAATTGATTTCACTCCCTCCTAGAGAGGATTCGTCCTAGCATACGCGAAGAACTTGTATTAGGATATTTCTAGCTCAAAACTCTATTTTGATGTAACTTTTGTGTTAAAATTGTTTAATTTTCGAATCATCCTTTGTAGTCATTTTCAAAATCTATCAAAAAACTTTGAAATTGGACCGCTTACACCCCTATTGAACACGATCTATTTTTTGAACACTTGTGTATCAACGTGATATTCAATAAATTTTATTTACCACACTGTTTTGAGGCTGGTGCAAGGATGTTACATTGATTTTTTGTATTTTCTAGGTAAGATGTATAATTGAAAATTGGGTGAAAAAAATATGTGATTAAAAAATGGTTTGAGAAATTTGTGATTATAATTTAGTTATAATATGTGTTATAACCCATAACTGAACACTACCTAAGTGTGAATATAGAGCACCTTTTTGGTCCCCTTTAAATTTTAACATATTTTTCAATCTCTTCTTTTCAACCACACATTTATCAATAAACTAATATTGCATGAGTCATAAGATTTTTTCTACTTTTTAATCATACACTCTTTTAAAAATTATTATTCATTTCAAATAAGCTCTTTTTAAATAACATCAAACATGGCCAAAATTATCACAGTTGATTGGATTAAAAATCTTACCCTCTGTTCGGTAAATTCAATTTTTTGGTTTATAAACAAATTTATAATATACACAATTTTTTAAATCACTTTTTAACTATACATATTTTTTCTCTTTATTTTTCAATCACACATCTTACTTCGAAAAAAAAAAAAAAATCAATTTAAAATCACTATACCTGATCCGAACAAAGGCGTAAAAGGTGTCAAAATACTAATGGTGGATTATAAAAATTTAACTTTTTAATTGATTTCACTCCCTCCTAGAGAGGATTCGTCCTAGCATACGCGAAGAACTTGTTGTTGAAAAATGGAGCTAAATGTGGAAAATAAAGCCAACTTTGTTGAAATTGGCAAGCCACCATTAATAGTCCATGTTCACACCTATTTGGTAAGACACCATTAGCCTACAATCCTCATATGTTCACACCTATTTTATTCCTTCCATTGTTGATTCTTTGTCCAAACTTTCCCTATAAATAGAGGGCAAAACCTCAATGAAAAATACACCACTACAACAAAGAGTGATCTTGTGTAGAGAGCAACACAAGAGAGGCATTTCACAAAATAGGGAGAAAAGTGAGTTGGAGAGAATAGCCTTTGCATAGGCAGATAAAAATACAGTGTAGTATTTTTGTACTCCTCATATTTCGAGTTAGTGAAATATATTGGTGTGGGTCCGTGGACGTAGGAAAATTTCTGAACCACGTAAATCTTTGTGTTTCGTATTTGCATTTTATTTTTGCGTATTTATATTTTCTCAGTCCAATTTATTTGTGTCACATCGATCCTGGGCGGGATTAGTTGCGTCCTAATTCCCAACAATTGGTATCAGAGCTTTGGCTCATTAAAATCTTTTGAAATTCTTAGTATGCTCTGTGGTTGCAGCTTTGACTGATCTTCCACATCAGAAAAGATTTCTTTAGACTGTTTTGTGATCGAGTGGGAGCAATGTCGACAGATGAGAAAATATCCAAAATTGACAAATTTGATGGTTCAAATTTTGGATTTTGGAAAATGCAAATGGAGGACTATCTGTACCAGAAGGATCTATACAAGCCACTAAAAGAAAAGCCAGAAGATATAAGCCAGGGGGATTGGGAGTTGCTTGATCGAAAAGCACTCGACACAATCAGGCTGACGTTGTCAAAGTCAGTGGCCTTCAACATAAAAAATGAGAAGACGACAGAGTCTCTCATGGCAGCCCTTTCTAGCATGTACGAACAGCCATCTGCAGCAAATAAAGTCCACTTAATTAAAAAGCTGTTCAATATGAAGATGGCTGAAGGCGGAAGATTTGGGGAGCACCTAAATGAATTCAATGAAGTGACGGACCAGCTAAACACAGTCGAAATCACTTTTAGTGATGAAGTTCGAGCTCTGTTAATTCTTGGGCAGTTGCCAGACAGCTGGAATGGTACAGTCACAGAAATTAGTGGCTCTGCCGGAAAGTCAAAATTGAAGTTCGATGATGTCGTAAGCATGATCTTAACGGAGGAGATCAGACGACAATCAGAAGGTGCCTCAACTTCAGGATCGGCGTTGAACGTGGAAAGCAGAGGCAGAAATTCTAACAGAGGAAATGGGCGGGGCAATGGAAAATTCAGAAGTGGAAGATCAAGATCCAGAAATCCAAACAATTCTAACAAAACTAAGGTTGTGGAATGTTGGAAGTGTGGGAAGACCGGTCATTACAAAAATCAGTGCACAGCACCTCCAAAAGAAAAGGAGGACAGGACAGAAGTCAATGTTGTGGAAGAGGAAGCGGACGATGCTTTGATATGCTCTTTGGAGAGAAAAACGGAATACTGGGTGATTGATTCCGGAGCATCTTTTCATGCTACCTCAAATAAGGAGTTTTTTGTAAACTATACGCGGGGTGATTTTGGCAGAGTATATCTCGGTAATGATCAACCGTGTGGCGTGGTCGGAAAAGGTGATGTACAGATCAAGATCAATGGATCTGTGTGGAAGCTGAAGGACGTGAGACATATTCCAGAATTGAGGAAGAACTTGATCTCCGTCAAGCAATTGTCGGGAGAAGGACATGTCACCACCTTCTCTGGTGATAACTGGAAGATCACCAAGGGCGCCATAATTATCGCTCGAGGCAAGGATACTGGCACCCTCTACACAACGACGGATGCTTGTGTGACAATTGCAGTTGCTGAAAGCAAGGAGGGCCCAAACTTGTGGCACTAGAGACTTGGGCATATGAGTCAGAAGGGACTCAAGTATATGCATGCAAAGGGGAAACTACCAGAGCTTCAGTCTACTGATATAGACTTATGCGAGAGTTGCATCTTTGGGAAGCAGACCAGGGTGAGTTTCAACACTAGTGGTAGAACTCGGAAGCGAGAGAAGCTTGAGTTAGTCCACACAGACGTTTGGGGACCAACCGCAGTTTCATCTATTGGCGGAAAGTCATACTTTGTGACTTTCATTGATGACCACTCGAGAAAAGTATGGGTTTATTTCTTGAGACACAAGTCCGAAGTATTCGATGTGTTCAAGAAGTGGAAAGCCATGGTGGAAAATGAAACAGGATTGCGAGTAAAGAAGTTGAGGTCCGACAACGGAGGAGAATATACGGATATGGCGTTCAAGAAGTTCTGTTACCAGAATGGCATCAAAATGGAGAGGACGTTGCCAGGGACTCCACAGCAAAATGGAGTTGCAGAATGTATGAACCGGACATTAACGGAGAGAGCCAGAAGCATGAGGTTACATGCAGGCTTGCCCAAACAGTTTTGGGCAGAAGCAGTCAACACAGCGGTGTACTTGATCAATCGAGGACCCTCGGTACCGTTGGAGTACAGGATACCGGAGGAAGTATGGAGCGGAAAAGAAATAAAACTTTCCCACGTGAAAATTTTTGGATGTGTCGCATATGCACATATAAGTGATCAGGCAAGGAGCAAGCTAGACCCCAAATCACTAAAGTGCACATTCATTGGATATGGCGGAGATGAGTTCGGCTACCGCTTATGGGATGACCAGAACAGAAAGGTCATCAGAAGCAGGGATGTCATATTCAACGAGAAGGTTATGTACAAGGACAGAAATGCAGTGCAGTCCGATGACACAGTACATGATGATCCAACATATGTTGAGTTGAATGATGCTCCAGAAAGTAGTACGTCGCAGCAGACAGAGGAGGATCTGCAGTTACAGGAGCCTGTTCTAGAGACTGATGCATCACAGTCTCCAGTTCCTGTTCTTAGAAGGTCAACCAGACCTCATGTTCCAAATAGAAAGTGCATGAGCTACATGTTACTTACTGATGCAGGTGAACCTGAATGCTATCATGAGGCATGTCAGGTCGGTGATTCTGGCAAGTGGGAGCTTGTAATGAAAGATGAGATAAAGTCTCTCATCTCTAACCAGACGTGGGAACTAGCCGAGTTACCTACAGGAAAGAGAGCTCTACACAATAAGTGGGTGTACAGAATCAAGGAGGAACATGATGGATCAAAGAGATACAAGGCGAGGTTGGTGGTCAAAGGTTTCCAGCAGAAAGAAGGAATTGACTACACGGAAATATTTTCGCCAGTTGTGAAGCTGACAACAATCAGATCAGTCTTGAGTATTGTTGCAGCAGAGGGTTTGCACTTGGAGCAGTTAGATGTAAAAACTGCTTTCCTCCATGGTGACCTTGAGGAGGAAATATATATGCAGCAGCCAGAAGGCATCTCAGTCAAAGGAAAGGAGAAGCTCGTTTGCAAATTGAAGAAGAGCCTGTATGGCTTAAAGCAAGCCCCGAGACAGTGGTACAAGAAGTTCGACGGATTTATGCAGAAAAATGGCTACTTCAAATGTAATGCTGACCATTGTTGCTACTTCAGGAGATTCGAGTCCAGTTATATAATTTTGCTACTTTATGTCGATGATATGTTAGTAGCAGGCTCAGATATGGACGAAATCAAGAAGTTAAAGATGCAGCTGTCAGCAGAATTCGAAATGAAGGACTTGGGTGCAGCGAAGCAGATTCTCGGAATGAGGATTTTCAGAGATAAGCAGAAGGGTATCTTGCAGTTATCTCAGGCCAAGTACATTAGTCAAGTCCTGCAGAGATTTAACATGTGCAGTGCGAAGGCTGTCAGCACGCCACTAGCTAATCACTTCCGTCTATCTAGTGATCAGAGTCCTAAGACAGAGGACGAGATAAACTTCATGGCTAAAATACCATATGCCTCAGCCATTGGAAGTTTGATGTATGCCATGGTTTGTACCAGACCAGATATTGCTCATGCAGTGGGAGTTGTGAGCAGGTTTATGGCAAATCCAGGAAAGCAGCATTGGGAAGCAGTAAAGTGGATATTAAGATATCTACGGGGAACTACTGATAGATGCTTATGCTTTGGACGAGGCGAGGTGACTCTACAAGGCTTTGTAGATGCAGATTTTGCTGGCGAGGTAGATCGCAGGAGAAGTACTACTGGTTATGTTTTCACAGTAGGTACTACTGCAGTTAGCTGGATTTCGCAGATACAGAAGATTGTTGCTCTATCCACTACAGAAGCAGAGTACGTAGCAGTAACCGAGGCTAGCAAAGAAATGATCTGGTTACAGGGTTTGTTGGCAGAATTGGGATTCAGTCAGGAGAAGAATGTTTTGCACAGTGATAGTCAGAGTGCGATACATCTGGCAAAGAATTCAGCATTTCATTCTAGAACCAAGCACATTGGACTCCGTTATCACTTCATCAGGTCTCTTCTAGAGGATGAAGTATTAACACTAGAGAAGATCCAGGGTAGCAAGAACCCAGCCGACATGATGACCAAGACAGTAACAAAGGAAAAATTGGAGCTGTGCTCAGCTTCAATTGGTCTTCTGAAGTGAAGACAAAGGAAATGACTCACACCATATTTCACAAGGAGTTGCAAGAAGGAGATATCTCAGGGGAAGCCACATTTGTCCCCAAGTGGGAGATTGTTGAAAAATGGAGCTAAATGTGGAAAATAAAGCCAACTTTGTTGAAATTGGCAAGCCACCATTAATAGTCCATGTTCACACCTATTTGGTAAGACACCATTAGCCTACAATCCTCATATGTTCACACCTATTTTATTCCTTCCATTGTTGATTCTTTGTCCAAACTTTCCCTATAAATAGAGGGCAAAACCTCAATGAAAAATACACCACCACAACAAAGAGTGATCTTGTGTAGAGAGCAACACAAGAGAGGCATTTCACAAAATAGGGAGAAAAGTGAGTTGGAGAGAATAACCTTTGCATAGGCAGATAAAAATACAGTGTAGTATTTTTGTACTCCTCATATTTCGAGTTAGTGAAATATATTGGTGTGGGTCCGTGGACGTAGGAAAATTGCTGAACCACGTAAATCTTTGTGTTTCGTATTTGCATTTTATTTTTGCGTATTTATATTTTCTCAGTCCAATTTATTTGTGTCACATCGACCCTGGGCGGGATTAGTTGCGTTCTAATTCCCAACACTTGTATTAGGATATTTCTAGCTCAAAACTCTATTTTGATGTAACTTTTGTGTCAAAATTGTTTAATTTTCAAATCATCCTTTGTAGTCATTTTCAACACTTTACTCCAAATGAACAGTAATCCTCATATTCCCTTGTTGTATATCAAAATATAGATTCAAAGATTGTAAGCTCTATTATATAAAGCTCGTCTTAACCTTGCTTAAGCGATACTTAGGCACGAAGCTTGTCCTTGTCGCTTATCATATTTTAAGTTTTTTTAGGCTCTAAACTCGTTAAAGTTTGATAATTGACCTTATCTCTTGTAGTCACGCTTTACACTTTTTAAAATACTGATTATAAATAATTCAAGAAGATCAAGAAAATGAAGATTATAGATCAACATAAAGATTCAAATTCTTCAATATGTGACCAATTATATTGATCTGCAATATACAGTAACCTAGAAAAGATCCTAATCCCAAATAATATGTATACAAATATATTTTTAATAATTTTCACATAGTCATGACTAAAAAGTCGCAACCTCGACACGTCTAGGCGGGAGGCGGGTGCCTTTTCGTTTGTCCATTGGTATTTTCTTATCTTCTTATATTATTTTAGAAGTTTAATATGTCGTCGACCTTGAACAACATAAGATTTGCACGCAACAAGTAAAAAATTGCTAAGTGTCTAACATTTTAAACAGTAGACATTTGGCAATTTTTCACTGAATGTGAACAATTCGTATGTTGCCCATGATAATACTCTATATTTAAGAGTGACTAGGGATGCAACTGTTGATTTGTGGTCATTGCCCTTTTTTTTTTTTTTTTTTGCTTTCTTTCTTTCATTTGGTTAATTTTGAGAATTCAAATAAAATCATAATAACAATATCTTAATATCAATATGAAGTTAAGCACAATACTTTACTACATTATTTTTGAGTTACGAACCATAGCAAAAATTATAGCAGTTTAAGATGATTCATTAACAATGTATTTCATCTTTCAGTGATTTTTTTTTTTTTCGTTTGACTGACTTTCTAGGCTCAAATGAAGTTGTAATAGCAAGATCTTTAGATCAATATGAAGATTTCATATAGTACTTTTTACATTATTTTCGAATTACAAAACCGTCAATTGTAGCAAAATTATCTATTTGTTAAAAGTCTTTTGTTTAAAAACATTTTTTAATATTTTTTTAGGTAAAATATGTGATTAAAAAGTGAAGAAAAAAATGTGTATGATCAAAAAATGATTTGAGAAATTGTGTTGTAAAAAACATATTCATGTTTGCCAAACAAGGGCATAATCGTTTCAAATTGTCCCGACATTTATTTATTTATTTGCTTCATTTCCTTTGTTTGGTTAATTTTCAGGGATCAAATAAAGTCGTAGCAACAATATTTTAATATTGATGTGAAATTTTCACACAATACTTTATTACATTATTTTCGAATTACTAAACCGATGTAAAATTATACCCATTTAAAATGATCCATTAATAACATATTTTATCTTTCAGTGATTTTTCTTTCGTTTGGTTGGTTTTTTGGCTAAAATGATGTCATAATATATAGCAAGATCTTTATATCAATATGAAGCTCTCATATATTACTTTTACCGCATTATTCCCGAATTACAAAATCGTCAAAAGTAACGATAATTATAACCATTTAAAATGGTCCCTTAACATTCCGTTGTTATTGATGTTGTTGTTGTTGTTGTTTATTTATTTTTTTGCTTCATTTCCTTTGATTGATTAATTTTGAGGGCTCAAATAAAGTTGTAATAGCAATGTCTTCATATCGATGTGAAACTTTCGCAAAATACTTTACTATATTATTTTTCAAATTACTAAACCATAGCAAAATTTATAGCCGTTTAAGATGACCCATTAACAATGTATTTCATTTTTCAGTGATTTTTTACTCATTAACAATTTAATTAACCCATTGTTATCTGTTTTGATATCGGTGTTGTAAAGAATTACAATTTTCCCTAAATCCTAAAATTAAAAAACCCCTAGATTTATGTATCGATACATGTTCATTATGTGTCGATACATGGTATTAATACACGTTGATGATTGACAAATTAGCTAGGGTTACATGCGTTCAAAGCCTGCATTTCTTAAAATAACAACCAATCACATCATAACACTTGTTGGATATGAAAGTGGCGTCTTCATGAGAACACCTCCAGCTTATAGCTTAGATGAGTCCTTAGTCTAGATTTAGGGCAATCATTGGCTATAAGGGCCTAAATTATATTCTACAAACCCATATTGATCCCTGAATTTATGTATAAATAGGGAGTTTTGATTTCTGCACTTAATACATATATTTCAAATCACAAAACTCTCTAGAAAACATGTTAGAATTTAGGCTAAGATTGGTCGTCAAAAAGGTAAAAATGGAAGCTTGATCTTTGATTTAAATTAATTAATATTCAGATCATGTTAGTATCCTAACTTGCAGTTTTGCTCTTCTGGGCGGCACGCTCAGGAGTTATAAAGAGCGTTGGATTAAAAAAATGTTTCTCTGACACAAACAAGAAATTTACTTCAATTACATACAATGTACGAAATAAATAGTAATTATCCAGTTAGTCAACAGTTAATGGTCAACGCACTTGTTTTGCTTGTTGGGACAAGTCCTTTTGTTATGTCCAGGACGAGCACATGTACTACTACTTCTGTTTGGTTGGGACATCGCCTTCTCCTTTCCAGACTTCAATCTCTTCCAACACCCTTTAGTCCTAACGGGAATAGGATCAAGGACAAGTTGGGTCTCATCACTCCTCTTACTCTTATTTCTGCTCATTCCAACATTTCCTTCATCATCAATGTCCTCAACCCGTATTAGTATGTTTTGAAACTCATCCACGAGAAATATAGTACACGCATCGGTTAAAGCCCCTTTGTTGACCAACCCTGACACCGTGTGGGCTAACATCCCATGATGTGAAATTAAAGAATAACTATGTCTAAATTCAACACTTGGTTCATACATGTTAATGAATTTCGCATCTTCGTCCACCGTCGTACAATATATGTGTCAGGTAACAGCCTTACTTGTTTTTTCATCATTAATGATAACATGCAACAACGTGGATATTCATCAAACTCAAATAGTCGACAATTGCATGATATGAAATCAGATGCTGTGGTATAAGTTAACTCACTTTGCTCCAATTCTGCTTGGAAAAACAGAAAAATCGTCTTCGTGTATATGCTCGCCATCTGATTTTCCATCACAAATTCCGTAGTCAGTTCAGGATGTTCATTGAGATTAGTGTGGTTGGAAATTAGTTCCTCATGTCTTTGATGAGCTAACTTGCCATTAAAATGGGTTATGAAATCCATTAATGAATTCTTCATGTGCACATATCTCTTAAAAAACATGTGATTGCTCTCTGATCTCTAATTGCTAGACATCCTTACAGCAAAGACATGTTTGACATAGGATGTTACCCAATGGCTTCGTAATAAGTACATATTGCTTAGCCATTCATTACCCCTCAATTCAGTAGTTTCCATCACATTGGTCCAACAATATTCAAACTCATTCGGTGACTCTAAATTCGTAATGATGTTCCTCAATCTGTTATATTGCTCCTTGAAAAGCATGACACTCATTTTTTTATGAGAACTTATTCAATATGTGCTACAAACAAAACCCGTGTAATGTGTTGGAGAATACTTCGCCGACGGCCTTTGTAATTACTGCATCTTGATTGGTAATAATCACTTTCGAGGCTTGTTGGGTGGGCATGGCTTCAAGGAACCTTGAGAACAACCAAAGAAATGAGTCCGTCATCTCATCACTTAACAGTCCATATCCAAATACAATAGTTTAATAATGGTGGTTAACTCCAACAAAAGATGCAAAAATCAACGAATACTTGTTTGTGTTGTACGCAATGTTTTAAAACCCATCCTAGACATCGACTCGAGAAAAGGAAAGGGTCAAGGGTCAGTAGGTCATCCCAGTATTATTTTTAAGACATTAAATATTTTTTTTATATAAAATTACATTTTTTTTTACATAAAAATAAAATATGCATAAAATATAAAACATTATAGCAAGATTTTTTTTTTTTTTTTTTTTTTTTTTTTTTTTTTTTAAGAATGACTAATTCAAAGAAAATATAGCTTAATTGTTATTAATTATATTTATTATACTATAACTTATTTCAAAATTTTAATTATTAAAAGTATTTAACCAACAAAAAATGATTATAAAATGATTATTCTAATTTCTAAAAATGCAAAAGCAAAACAAATAGTTGGATAATAAAAAACAATGGAAAGAACAAACAGTTTTCGAAATGAAGGAGTTGTTTATTGTTTATAAATGAAAAAAAAAAGGAAGGCTATATATGTTATTTATTATATTATTTATGAAATGTTGAAAAGCTATAGACATCTCAAAGAAATAAATTCACTGTAGCCTCAAAGAAGTAAATTCACTATTTGAACTTTGAAGAATCCAACAATGGATACCTTCATTATCTGCCTTTCCTCCACCTACTATATATGAGCTATTTGGGGGCAGTTGTTTTTCATTGTTAGGCCAGTAAAAGTGGCCTTACAAGATTAAGTTTAATTTTTTTAAAAATTTTTTTAATAACTTTGATCTGTTAAACCCTCCAAACCCGATACTGAGTCAGTGGGTTTCTTAAAAATCGGCCGGCCTGATGATTTTTCACCCGGGTTTTTAATTATTGGGTTTTAGGAGATTATTGGCTCGATTTTTGCACCGGGTCCTAATTTTACCCATTGAATCGACCAGTCATGTTCAAGTTCACTGGTTGTACGTCGTGTCAAAAACTATAGCATATCCAAAATGTACATATGAGCTCCAAGACTCAGAATTGGCCCAAAAATAACGAGCAAACACATCATCGTCGTCAGTTTCATAAGTGTAGTAGAAGTTTGGGTTCCTCTCCTTCAATGCAAATGCTGAAGGAGTGTTTCTGCATTGTGCCCTATTGTTTCTTGTTGTAGATCCCTTTGATGATTCCTGATATCCTTGTCAACAACACCAATCGACGATGGACCACCAGCATGTATCTCCATAAGTCGAATCTGCTGACAAGTGGGTATATTTGCTTGAGAAAACTGCTCTGCGAGTGCTTTTTTGGTGGCTGACACACTTTGACGTGAGCGTAATAATTGTGTTTTGCTAGGTGTAGAGAGTGCATGGTTATTCCCCTCTACGAAATGACTAACAACCCATAAATTCACACTTTGATTTTTCACCATGGATAATCTAGCACCGCACCCACATCTTACTTGTCCATGCTTTCTCTCTCCAGATCATGGTACGATATTTTTTAACTTTATGTGATAATACTCATTTGTATGACATTCCTTCGAACAAACATATAATTTCCAAGTGACCTCATTTGTTTCCTTATTCCTTCTACTACCAGATATTCGCGTACTGAAGCTTGCTATTTTTGCATAATCATTGTAAAACTTGAACGATTGTAACTTAGGGAACATACACATTATTATCACCTTCCATCCCTAAAAAAATAAATACATTATCATTTTTAATTTACTAGAACACTAGAAAACCTATGTTAAATTCATGATCCAGTATCATCTATACATATTATCATTTTTAATTTACTAAAACATTAGAAAACCTATGTTAAATTCATGGTTCATTATCATTTATAAATTTATTCAAACTAATAAATATATTATCATTTATAATTTACTAAAACACTACAAAAATCTATGTTAAATTTATGGTTCATTATCATCTATTAATTTATTCAAACTAATAAACATATTATCATTTTTAATTTACTAAACACTACAAAAACCTATGTTAAATTCAAGATCCATTATCATCTATAAACTTATTATAACTAATAAACATATGATCATTTTTTAATTTACTAAAACACTACAAGAACTATGTTAAATTCATGATTCAATGTCATTTATAAATTACTACAATAATACAAACATTTATTTATATTTATCTGAGAGAGTAGCTACATACCAGAAGTGAAGTGAGGCAATATGCTCTAACCGCAGGAGCACAAATTTGATTCGAAAATTATTTGCCATGCCATGCCATTGTTTCTTGTTAAATAATTCTCGTCTACTTAGTGGTTGAGAAGCCAATTAAATGTCCATAATAATAGAATGAACTGGTGGTTGATGAAATGTTCTAACCAATTAATTGCGTGAACAAATCAAAGGAAATAGGTAATAGGTTTAGGGTTTAGGAGTTTGAATTGATGTGGCTGGCCAAATATTGACAGGCCAAAAAAAAAAAAAAATAAATAAATAAAATAATAAAATTGACTTCCTATTGTTTGTGTCAGTCGAGAAATATTTTTTTAATCCAACGTGCTTTATAACTCCTGTGCGTGCCATCCGGGAGACCAAAATTATCCTAACATGATCTTATATACTGCTACAATGATCTCGAGGAGTTAAAACACACAAAGCTAGGAAACTCTTGAGAGAATCAGGATCAGTTACAGAAGCAGTTTCATATGTATAGATACATTATATTATTTTCAGAATGCAGAAATTTAATCTTGATCTTTTTTTTTATTTTCAGGTTCACAAACAGGTAAGTAGCATTGCATTTTCTTTTGGTCTTAAGTGTTACTTCATGCAATTATTTGGTTATGTGATTATGTTATATTGAAAGTTTTTTCTTGCATAATTATAATAATTATATTATCCCGTTTGTAATTATACCAAATGGTGACCGTGTTGTATCGTGGAAATATTTGAATGATAGGGTTAACACCCTAAATGACATTTCGTGCAAAAAGTTTGAATTGAGCTTGTGTACCTTTTGTGAATTTAAAAACGCACTCCGGATAATACTTGATATGTAATACGTGCCCACATGAAACCATGTTTTCATAAAATTATTACTTGTTGAATACTCTTTGTATTCCTGTTTTACAAATATGCAGATGCTTGAACGAAACACTTTCAAAGCTGAGTCAAACGAGTGGAAGCTTACCTCCGATGGCAACATGAACATATATACCATCGAAGTGAAAATTTGGAGCTACCCGCCTGAATTTTCGACCCTCTACCGTTATGAGTATACCAAAGTGCTAGATGAGTATTACGACGCATGCACTTTTGAGTTGTTGTATGTCGATAAGTATAGTGTTACTAATATTACTAATATGTAAGTTCGTTTTAAAATAGACACGGGACTATATTTTGATCCCCGTTAAATTCTGTTTCGAATATGTAAAAGTTAACTATGTTTTTATATATAATATATGCATTTTGTGCATTATTGTTCATCATTTTGATTACATGTATCGATACATATAAGTTAGGTTTGACTAACGAACTTTGGTGCTAAGTTTTAAACTGTAGAGAATTACTTCTACACTATAAGTATCAATACAATGTATTGATACATGCAGATGCAATGATCAAAACCAGTTCAGTATATAGAATGCAATACAAAAATGATTGAACTAATAGGATAAATTATTTATGTATGTTTCCAAAATTATTTTCTTGATATACTTGTTATAATGCTAGTTTAAACAAAGACTTATTTTGTAACTTATGATTTACTTAACTTGGTTATATAATAATTGAAAAGCAACCAAAGTAAATATATAGTTTCTATTTTTTTCTTTCAGTTTTTTATCTCAAAAACTGTGTGCAGTGCGGTCTATATCCATACATGTATATCGATACATGCAATATATGAAACTAACACCGGTCTATATCCATACATGTATATCGATACATGCAATATATGAAACTAACACTGTGCTTTGTAAAATCATGGAATGCATTCTTAACATATTTCAACACACAGAGATAAAATTTAAATATAAAATTGGAACTCAAGGTTTCAGTTGTAAAATAATTCTTGAAAGTACATATATACATCATGCAGAAGTAGAACTTTTAAATTAGCTTCTATTGGGTATGCAACATAGTTTCCGTTGAATATTAAAAAAAAAAAAAGAATTTTACATGAAATCATGTATCCTACAGGTGTTCTTTCCTTTAAACTTTGGAATCTTGATTAATTAAATATGTTATCCTTCAATTTTGTAGATTAAAAATAGCAATACTGGTTGCATGCAGGGACGGATTTAATGAAAGCCCAGGAGGGTCCTTGGCCCACACTCACATTTGAGGAATTTTTGGGTTGAAAATGGGCCGTCCAATTTGATTTAATTTTGGTCCAAAAAAATTGAATAATTCCTTTTTCCAAGCCCAGCTCCCAGCCTATATCCTCTCTAGTCGCCTCCGTCCCTGCGTCCCCGATTCTTTCTTCTCCAGATTCCAGTCTACTCTCCACCTCCATGAACGACCACGCCGCTGACGCAGTCAGTCAAGCACAGCAGACCCGGTCCGTCCCTGCTACCCTCCGTCGACGCTGCTGCTGCTGTGCGGCTGTGCCTGTGCGTCGTCCACTGGAAGGACCAGTACACTCCACTCCACTCATCCTTCATTCTCATTCCTTCCCTGCGTGGCTGATTGGCTGCGCCCGTCGCCGACTCGCCACCAGCAGGCAGCGCTGCAGCAGCAGCCAGCAGTCAGTCGCCATTCCAATCGGCCCAATCCATTCGCCAATCTGAGAGACTTGAGACTTGAGAGGCACCGCACAGGCACTGAGGTCTGAGGCTGTGAGGCAGAGGACTGATCTGACTTCTGAGTAGTGAGGAGCTCTATAGCTGGGCCAGCAGCTGGGTGCCTGCAGAGCAATTCCAAATTTCCAATTGCTATTTGGCTTTGCTTTTGACCATTTGGCCGGCCGCTTCAGGATCAGGACTCGAGGGACTTGCACTTGCTTCTTGGTAAGTTTTAAATTTTAAATTTTTAATGAATTGATTATGAATTTATGAGATGTTGATTATTTCTTTTTCTTGACATCAATTACATCTTTATACTTTTATTCAATATGCTTGTTAGTTGTTCAATTGTTTCATGTATCATGTTTTTCTTGTTAGTTTGAACTTTTAATGAATTGATTATGACTTTAATTTAACTTATGTATTGGGGTTAAAATTTTTGGTTTATTGCTTTGGAAGTTTGAATTGATTATTCATTATTGATGGATGTATAATGTATTGTCAATTTGTCATATTCCAGATTAATAGACTATGGAGAAATATTTATTAAAAAGACTTCGTCAAGAAAATGTTGTTGATGAGAGTTCAAATAGTGTTGGGAACAATGGGAAGGATTCAAATACATTTGTAGGAGTAGGAAGTTCAAAAACGGCTGATAGGAGCTCAAGTTTGATTGAGGAATTTGATGTTGCACAACTTCCCTCTGACCCTGGATTAAGAATTCCAATTTCGAATTATGCTCCTAAGATTAGAGATCAAGTTCGAAGAGCATATCTATTGAAAGGTCCTTGTCAACCATTGAATCATTCATTTCCAAAACGAAAGTTTGGAGAAAAAACATTTAGAAGATTTAACCCTTCTTGGTTTAGTGAATTTGGCGATTGGTTGGAGTATAGCATATCTAAAGATGCCGCCTTTTGTCTCTATTGTTATCTATTCAAAACTGCCAAAGGAAAACAATCAGGGGGTGATATTTTTGTTGGCGAGGGATTTATTCATTGGAAACACAGTGAGAGGATTAAAGTTCATGTTGGGAAGCATGATAGTGAACACAATGGAGCTCGAATGAAGTGCGAAGCATTAATGAATCAAGATCTCCATATTGAAACAGTGTTGCACAAGACTTCAAAACAAACTAAAGATGATTATCGCATTCGACTTAATGCTTCAATTGATTGTATTCGACTTTTTTTGAGACAAGGACTACGTTTTCGGGGTAATGACGAATCAGAGGATTCTCTTAATCCAGGTAACTTTCTTGTTTTCTTGCAATTTTTAGTTGATCATGTTGATCGTATTAAAGCTGTGACATTGAGTAATGCTCCTAAAAATTGCAAATTAATATCACCTAGCATTCAAAAGGATATAACTAGTGCTTGTGCTGCTGAAACAATCAATATTATTTTGAAGGATATTCGTGATTCATTGTTCACAACTTTAGTTGATGAATCCCGTGATGTGTCATCAAAGGAGCAGATGTCAATTGTTTTACGTTATGTAGACAATAGTGGGCATGTAAAAGAATGTTTCATAGGAATTGAACATGTCACAAGTACCACAGCACTATCACTTAAGGATGCCATTGATAAGATGTTTTCTAGATACAATTTGAGCATATCTAGATTGCGAGGACAAGGTTATGATGGGGCTAGTAATATGCAAGGCAAGCTCAACGGCTTAAAAACACTCATTCTAAACGAAAACCCATGTGCATATTACATACATTGTTTTGCTCATCAGCTTCAGCTAGCACTTGTTGCTGTTGCAAAGAAGAGTATTGCAGTTGCTGAGTTTTTTCGTGTTGCTACTGATTTGGTAAATGTTGTTGGAGGATCTTGTAAGCGTTCTGATATGCTTAGAGAATTACAATCCAATCATGTTGTTGAGGCATTAGAAAGAGGTGAAATTGTAAGTGGTCGGGGACTTAATCAGGAAAGCAGTCTTCAGCGCTCCGGTGATACATGTTGGGGTTCTCATTATAAATCTTTGATCAGCTTGCTTGCCTTATTCTCTCCTGTGGCTGATGTACTTGAAATGATTTCTGAAGATGATGCTTCTTCTTCCGATCAGAAAGTAGAGGCATTCAATTTATTGAAGTCCATGCATTCTTTTGATTTTGTGTTTAATTTACACATGATGAAAATTATTTTGGGAATTTCGAATCAGTTGTCACAGGCATTACAAATGAGAGACCAGGATATTGTGAATGCGATGGACCTAGTGAGAGCGTGCAAGCAGCAACTCCAAACGTTGAGAGACAATGGATGGGATTCATTTTTGGAAGAAGTTTATAAATTTTATCAAGGGCATAACATTGGTGTTCTCAATATGGATGACATGTTTATGCGCATTGATCCCCGTGGTCGCCCACAACGTAATCCATCAAAGGTAACAAATTTGCATCACTATCGTGTGGATTTGTTTTATGCTGTGATTGATTTGCAACTACAAGAGTTGAATGATCGTTTCTCGGAGGTTAGTACAGAGTTACTACTTTGCATGGCTTGTTTGTGTCCACAAGACTCATTTTCTGCTTTTGATAAGAAAAAATTGATTCGATTGGCGGAATTTTATCCACAAGATTTTGGAAAGTTAGATCTTATCATCTTGGGGGATCAACTTGAAACTTATATTGTTGATGTCGGCTCTAATGTTGCATTTCAAGAGTTAAAAAGTCTTGGTGATCTTGCAGAGAAGATGGTTCAGACAAAGAAAAATATTCATTTTCCTTTGGTTTATAAACTTTTAACTTTGGCTTTACTTCTGCCGGTTGCCACTGCTAGTGTGGAAAGAGTATTTTCTGCAATGAATCTTGTGAAAGATAGTTTGAGCAACCGAATGAGTGATGAGTGGATGAATGATCGTCTTATTGTTTATGTTGAGAGAGATATATTTTTGAAAATTGATAATGAAGCTATTGTAAAGCGTTTTCAGAGTATGAAAACGCGTAAAGAACAATTGTAAACAACTTTATTCGAATTTGTGTTTATTATTGAACTTTTTTACAATCTCAGTTTTCATAATTTTTGGCCCCTACTCACGTAAAATCCTGGCTCCGTCCCTGGTTGCATGAGTAAATCTTTAATATTGACCCTTTTAATACACAATTCTAATCACATCTCATGCATCTCACGGGAAGCACTAGTATTTTATATATATATATATAGAGTCAGTTGGAGGAGGGGGGACGCCATTTTTCATTTGTGGTCGTCATCCATTTTGTCATTTTTTGTGTGTCCGCGTTTTTTTTTTCTTTTTGTTTGGTAAATTTTGAGAGTTCAAATAAAGTCGTCATAACATATCTTAATATCGATGTGAAACTTCTGCACAATGCTGTACTATATTATTTTTGAATTACTAAAAGCAGTGAAAATTATAACCGTTTAAGATGATCCATTAACAATATTCTTTTGCTTGGTTGACTTTATGGGCTCAAATGAAGTAGTAATAGCAAGATTTTTACATCAATATGAAGCTCTTATATAGTACTTTATTACATTTTTGGATTACAAAATCGTATACTATAGTAAAAATTATAGCCATTTAAAATGATCCTTATCATTCAGTTAATTTTTTTGCTTCATTTCCTTCGTTTGGTTAATTTTGAGGGCTCGAATAAAGTTGTAATAACAATAACTTAATATTGATGTGAAAATTTTGCACAATACTTTGCTAAATTATTTTCGCATTACTAAACGCAGTAAAAATTATAGTCGTTTAAGATGATCTATTAATAATGTATTTAATCTTTCACTGATTTTTCCTTCCGTTCGATTGACTTTCTTGATTCAAATGAAGTTGTAGAGCATGATCTTTATCTCAACATGAAGATCTCATTTAATATCACATTATTTTCGAATTATGAAAAAGTCAACTGTAGTAAAAATTATAACAGTTTAAAATTGTCTTTTAACATTCTGTTATTTATTTATTTTGCTTAATTACTTTTGTTTGATTAGTTTTGAGGGCTCAAATAAAGTCGTACTATCAATATCTTAATATCGATGTAAATCTTTCGCACAACACTTTATTTCATTATTTTTGAATTACTAAACTGTAGCAAAATTATAGACTTTTAAAATGATTTTGAGAAGCATGTTTTTGTTAGATACTTGAAAAATATGTTTGAAATTCTATAAATTTACAAGGAACGCGTTACTTTTTTTTTATTAGTTTAGAAAAATTATATTAAACATAGGAAATTACCATATTATGCCTATGCTCGTAATCGTGAAACTTAAGAGTATCTTCAATGAGAAATTATCAAAGTACAATGTTTACCTATTTTTTTTGATAAATTACAAAAAATGATTATGTGACTTAATTAATGCTAGAAATTATCTAACTCTAAACATTATCCTTGACAACGTCTACCATTAATTTCATATTTTTAATTCAATCAATATATTTCTCTCTTCCATTTTTCTAAAAAACTAATGATAATTTGCCACATTTGCACAATAAACATTGTTTCGTTGGAGAAGTTTTTTGATATAATGTCAATGTTTTTGCCTCATGTACAAAGTACATTGTCCCATTTGAAATACTCCAGGTTAAAAAAAAAAATTGCCATTAATTTGCAGTAATTAATTGGACTTCTAATAAATGTATAATACACAAACATTGAGGTAAAAAAATGATCTCCAACAAATTATGTCTACATCCCAATAAGGATACCTACGTGACATTTATTTATTTAAAATAAAACTATTAAATTGTCATTTCCTTAAGAGATGTACAATTAGCATGTTAAACATGTTGTCTAGAGGTTGACATTGGCCTAGACAATGTCTAACTTTATTTTTGTCATCTTAGCATGATATGTGTTCATTGGAGAGGATAATAGTTAGACATTGTCTATTTTGATGATACAACACAATTTTTTAAGTTTGACAATGTCCCATTGAAGATACACATTGAGGATTGACCTCCACGTCTTATGCTTTTTAGAACCTTCCTTAATAACTTCTCTTTATTTATTTATTTATTTCTTCTTGTTCTTTTTTATTTTTTATGAAGGAAACTTCTCTTTATTTCTTGTTTAGACATTGTTGTCCTTTTTGCAATGAATCAATCCACTTAAAAAGTAAGTTGGTAGAAGAACTCATTTGAATATCAAAGGTTACTTAAAATAACTTAAATTTCCTTATAATTAGTTGAGCCCGGCATGCTTGTAGTGTTGTCTCCCTTTTTTGCCTTTGAAACAAGCCATTCAAATTAGCTGGTATAGGGAACATTTTTATGTCATGTCGCGTGTATACCTCGTAAAATATTGATCTAACACTAGTCTCTCGACCATGGGTGTGCACTATTGTGCTAGGGTTAGTCTTTCTTTATCAATTCTTTTGTCTAAGATTATTTGTATATTGTTTTCTTGTTCCTTCTTCACTTTGTGGGGAAAAAAAAAAAAAAATTCAAATATTAATACTAGAAGTCAAAATTAAAGCAAGAGAATCATTTTCTTTCCAAAAATTCCATTATAAAGCTTTTGCAATCAAGAGGAACAATCACTTTCGAAGTCATTGTCTTTGGGGGTGCATCATAAGTAAAATTCTGCCGAAATAATTCTATTATCCTTTCACATTGAATTATCAAAATTCCGATGATTAAAACAGGCTTCGATTCTTGCCATTTATTTTTGAGAAGTGACAAGACTCATAGATAGTGATACATAGCATACGAAATTAATGTTTGCTATTATATTTTCGTCTTTCTCCTTTTTGCCCTTTTAAATGCTCGATGAGTAAGGTTATTAAAGTCAAACAATAACTGTGCTTAGTTAAAAATTGAGCATGGTAGAATTAAAAAAAAAAATGTAATCGGTTCTAAGTTTTCCAAGCATAAAAGTTTAAGTTTTATATTGTTTTTGTTGAGACAAAAGTTCGTAACTGTCTAGGATATTACAAAATGTCCACTGATTGAGAAATTACCGACGATACGAGTCATCACACATTGATTAAGTATGATTATGCTTCCAAACTTGGGCCATACAAAATCATGAAAAGCAAATTTTAGGTGGATATGAACATAATGGTCTAACTAACTTGTCTAGCAAAAGTCATGCTTATCACTATTTGATTTATGATAGCAAGATGTATCCTTTACATGAAAATAGTTCTAGTACTTCATAGTATCGAAATTCAATATTCCTTATAAATGAGGAATTGTCCCCTTACAATACGGAGCCCATTTAGTTTCTTGTGTTAAGAAAAGTCAATTTTCAACCCCAAATCAACCAATATAGTGAAAACATGAAACACAAATAATGGGACAAAGAGAAAACAAAAAATTAACGCGACTCAGCTAACTGTCAACCACCACCACCACAAGAGAACACTTTTATTAGATGAAAGACACTCAATTGTGTAATATTTTCTTTCATCTCACAACATTTCATATCCAAACTAGAAAGAACAACGTATACAGTATCTCCACTCGTATAATTTTCTTCTAATTCATCACACCACAATTTTCCTTGAAAAACGAATTCACCACGACAGTCAACTCTCAATTACTGCACGTGTGCAACCCATCTCGAGAACACTAAACACACCCTGCACTCCAATAGTATTTTTAAACTCTCTGCCGTATACCATCATTACTATAATAGACGAATCTCATCCTCTACTCATGTAGACATCACCATAAAACTCAATGCAAAACACATCACATGCCTTCGCTTTTTCTTCTTCCTTTTCCCTCTCTTCACACAACCTTTTATTTCTCAATTTATTGAAGCCACCTTTTCACTATTCACAAGGTGCATAGTGACACACATCAATTCACGCAATATATATAGAGGAAGGAACATGCACCAATGGACTTTTACTCATCAACCTACGCCAAAAACTTATTTAGGGTAAAAAAAACCCAACATTTTCGTCCCCCTATTATAAAGGGGCAATTCCTCGTTACCTCGAAGCACCAAAAATATTTTCCTTGTACAAATAAGTAAAGTTAAATCGAAGTCATTTCTCTATATCGAAATAGAACAAGACCTACAACTTGGTTTTGCATTTGCAACCAATGTAAATACAAAAATAATACCTAAACTATGTTGAGCCGAGGAAGCCTGGTTCACCAGCTTGCCTGAGCCAAAAACCTATACTAAAACCAACTTTGTAGTTTGCCCCCACAAGAGTAAGAATGTTTTCGAAGAAGAGAAGGAAGGGTGAATTCAGCAAGAAAGTCTAGACACAATTTTCATGTCAACTTGCCCAACATGTTGAATTTTAATTGATCAAAAGGCCTCCAAATCATTGAATTTTCACTTATAATTGAAAATTAAAACGAATAATGTCCCACCTTTTGGCCTTCAAACCGAAGCTCATTTTAAAAGAATTCCAAACAGAAAATAGAAAATATAGTGTCCATTTTCTATGGGACCCCAGTTAATAGTTCTACATTCTTCTACATTCTTCTACATTTTGTTGGAATAGCATCATATGAGTAGAACAAATAAAAGGGACCAAAAAATGGTAAACAACAGCTAGGGTAGAATAATTGAAAAAGTGAGGTCCTCTCTGAAAGGCTAACAAAATTATGGCACTACCTACCAACCATTAAAATCACTTTACGCGTTGAAGAATTGCAAGAACCATACTCAACTGGATATAATGGGAACACAGAACCAACAAAAGAAACTATTCCAAGTTAATGAACGAAAAAGGGAGTCTCTTTCACAACATGTATATTGTATGGCTAAAAATTCAGATTCCAGAAAGGGGAATAAGATGACTCACATTCAGCTATTTTTTTAGTATTTCTTCGGCGTTCTTAGCCAATGATGGCTTCATCCACATCTCCAGGGCTAAAGAGAGTCACGACAGGATCTATTGTGTCCCTTTGACCTTTGTTCTTCGAGGATCACGAAGATGATTTTCAACCAGCAGCTCCAGCTTATACTTTGCGATAAAATTATAAATTTGTTAACGGTTGAAATATAAGTATTCCAAGTCAGTAAATAAATATGTGAGTGTCAATTATGTAGGGAAATATGATGATGGTAAGAAGTGGACCCAGATTGTGCTTGATCAAGGCCCCACGTTGGATTTCACTTATATATTGAGAGTCTTGACTTTGAATAGTCAAAATTGCGATCCTTTTATGAGTTACGCTCTCCTATATTTATAAAGAAGAAATGGTGAGATGCTAATTACAATATTTGACCACTCGTCAGTACATCTTAACTAAACTATTTGAGTTCTTATAAAGTACAAAGTAGTTGACTTTTAACTAGTTTAGATATCCTGATGTCAAAATAATCATCAGAAGGGATGACTTTTTCTACTTTCAGATCATGCATGTGGAGCCTACTAACCAAGTCGTATACTCGTGTAGCCTCCTGATTGTACACCTGGTTCACCTATTATAATGATTCTGGGAATTGTGCACGAACTAATATACTAAGAAAGTGTGCCTCTATGCTTTCAGTTCGTGCAACCTCAATTAGTGCAACAACTATGCATCTTTAGTTCATGCAATGCACGAACTTATATTTGGTTAGCTTCATAATTAAGGTTAGGGCATGCTCCACGTCAGGTTGTGCGTCATCAACTGTGCCACATCAGCACTTACACCTAGGGGTGTCAAAACGGCTCGTAAAAAGCTCGGACTAAGCTCAGTTCAAAGCTCGGAGGACCCAGCCAATGCTCGAGCCGAGCCTGAAAATGCCACGGTGGCTAGAGCCCAATCTGGCCAGCCAAGCCACGCGGCCCGACCCGTGTGGCGGGCCAATTTGGCCCTTGTAAGGCTGTTGCCTGCCAGCAGGTGCTGGAAGCTAAAGTAGCTGCTTGGTTGCCTGCAACACGCAATCGTGTTGCAGGCAGCAACAACTTGCAACGGTTTTTTTTTTTTTTTTAAATTTTTAAATTTGAATTTGAAATTTTACCATGTATTTTTGTCTATAAATAGTTGATATTTAGTTTGTAAATTCAAAACAAGTTAATTCACTTACAAATTACAATTTCTTTGCTATAATATTCATTATTTTGCTATAATTTCTGTTCAATTTTCCATATTATTATTTTCTTGAGAATATTTCTCTCGGTACTAAATTTGAAACTTTAGTCTACATATGGATTTTAAAAGTGATGAAGTTAATCAATTCAGGGGTAGCTCGAGCACTCCATCTCATATCGATGAATCCAAAAATGCACCAATTGACTTGAATGATATCCAAGAGGAAGAAGTTGTTGAAATCAAACGAGTTAAAAAAGAGTCATCAGATTACTGGCAACACATGACAAGAAAAAAAATTGGTGTTGAAATGGAGTTGATGTATGGAAAGTGTGTTGCAATTACTGTGGTAAGGAAATAAGCTGGAAGCCCGGGTCAAGCACGTCACATTTGAACCGCACATAGCAAGGACTTGTAAAGAAAAATTGGTAGCTGATCCAACACAGTCTCAGCTTGTTTTTGGGGGTTCTGGTTCTAATCTTTCAACGTTTGTGTGTTCACAAGAAAGATTTCGTGAAGGTATGGCTGCATATGTGGTAGCCGCTGAGATGCTACTTTCCTTATTTGACTCTGTTCACTTCACCCGACTTGTGCATAATTATCTTCAACCTAGGTATATTCCTTACTGTAGAAATACACTTCGTACATATACCGTAAAATTATATAATAAAAGGAAAGAAGCTACCATTATAGCCTTAAAAACATATGATACTGTTTTTTCGTTTACATCTGATTTATGGACCGGTGGTAACAAAAAATATTATATTGCTGCCACAGCTCATTACATTGACAATCTTTGGATTTTACACAAAAAAATTATTACATTTAGATTAGTGGAATATCCTCATAATGCCACTAACATATATTTAGTTTTAAAAGGGATTATACAAGAATATAGCATGCAAGATATGATTCGTAGTTTTACTTTTGATAATGCTAGCGTTAATAAGGTTGTTATTGATAAATTTGTTTCTGATCTTAACCCTGCATTTGATAGTTTATTTTTTCATCAATGTTGTGTTTGTCACATTATCAATTTAATTGTTAAAATTAATTTAAAACATATTGAAAAATCCTTAGATAAAATTAGAGAAGCCATAAATTTCATAAATGTGTCACCATCAAGAAAATAAGCATTTAATAGTTTGTGTGCGGAGTATAGTTTAGAAGAACATTCATTTGTTACAGATGTATCACATAGATGGAACTATACATGCCTTATGTTACACTCCTGTGAGAATTATGATAAAATTATTTCAATGTATTATAATGGTAGACATACATATGGATCTGACCATAATTTAGAAGATTGAGAATGGGAAATTGCTTGCTGTGTAAAAAGATTTTTAAAATCCTTTTATGATGCCACAAATGTATGCAGTGGTGTTTATTACCCAACATCTTCACTTGTTTTACAACACTTTTTTATATTGCACAAACATTCAATCAATATGGGAATTTACCAATTTTTGATGATGTAATCGGCTCCATGGAGATAAAATTTCGCATATATTGGGAAGAATTACCTTCTTTATTTGTTTAGCCTCGGTGATGGATCGTCTACTAAATTTAATGGGCACTAAGGCTATTATAAAGGGAATTTCACAAAATTTAAATGTAGAATTATCACATGTTACTACGAAGCTTTTATTATGTGAAATGTATAATTATTATGCTGTAAAAAGAGATCAAAGCAGTTCTAGTTCCCAAACTAATATTTCCCAAAGTGCTCCAATGCATTCTAATTCTTTATGGGACTTTATTAACACAAATGTAAGTGCTTCCTCAATTAGTTCCAGTGGAAACATATCTAGATCGATAAGTGGTACAAACGTTGAAATTCCATTTGAGTTAGCTAGGTACATGTGCGTGGATGTTCGTAGTGTGTTAACACCACAAGAATTAGAGAATTTTGATATTCTAACTTGGTGGAGGTGTAATGAAAGATAATATCCAATTATAGCAAAAATTGCACGTGATTTACTAACACCTCCGGTGTCCACCATGGCATCGGAGGCTGCATTTAGTTTAAGTGGTAGGATTTTGTTAGACGAACGATCAAGACTGAAGGAAGACATATTAGAGGTTCTTGTATGCTTGAATGATTAGGAATGTGCAGATTTACGACTTTAAGATAAAGTTGACAGGATCATGACCGAGGACTTGGAGAAATATTTAAGATAGAAAAAATTGTAAGTTTTTAAAAATCATTTTGTGTAATTTAAATTATTATGTTTTTAAAAAAATTGTAAACGAAATTTTTTATTCGTGTACAATTTTAACTCCGCCTATGTTGATCGTAGCCAGTCCCAAGCCCGAAAAAAGGAGGAGGGTTGTAAGTTGTAACCTTTATTGAATATATAAATTTATAATACAATTAGTAATTTAGTATAGACTTTACGAAATCGACATTTAACTTTTTATTGAAATTTGAATCTTATGTTTGATATTTTAATTGCATTTATGATTTATTATGTACATAATTTTATTATATGTCTAAGTAAACACAATTCATTTGCCGCGCGAGACTTGAAGAAGAAAAAAAAAGGGCTGGCAGGCTCGGGCTCGGCTCGACTCGACTGGAAGAACCTCGAGTGGAGCCTCAAAATTTTGGTCGAGCTTTGGCTCGGGCCAAAAAAATCTCGACCCTAAACTTGATGTTCGGTTCGCGAGTCAGCTCGGATGGGATGGGCTCGGCTCGTTGACACACCTACTTACACCCTACGTCAGGTCAAGCATCAACAATTACCCCTAGGAGTTGGGCTGAAAGAATTTCATATCCGCTTCCACTATTGTGCTCATTCCACGTTTGGTTAGAGATTACATGAACTCAAAAAGGTGATGATGGTGGTACCAGGTGTTAGTTCTTCATAGAGGAGCATGACTGGTTGGGTTGTGTCAGAGGCGTGTGTTGACGTTCGCTCCAGCCCGGAGGTCTTACGGGACGTCAACAGCGTGTAATGACAATTTTCATGTCATTCATTTCAGTTGAGTGGCTCAAGGTGTCTCTTTATATTCTATACTGGTATTTAATACCGTGACTATATAAAGGGGGACTTTGTAAAAACAAGAAGTAAAACTCGTTGACACATTTTATCAAATACCTTGTATACGTTGAAACTTTCTATGGAAAATCATAGCCTTGGGCATTTGAATCAATTCAAAAATGTTTCACCTATAATCACAATTCAACTAAATCATATCTAACCTAGACCCAAACTCCATCAATCCACAATCTAAAATCATAAGAATATCAAGAAAATCACAATTATCATGCTAATTCCTCAAAGTGTGTGAACTCATACTTTTGAATTGACTTTTATGATGGATGAGAGCTATGAGTTTGAATGCAATGTAATGTTGAAGTTGAGCGTTTTGATGAAAATCAATTTGAGGGTCATTTGGAGGGAGAAAACATGTATGATGTTATAAAATTTAAAAATTTTTAAACCTAGTTAAAAGCTTGCCTATTTTCCCGAAAAATACATACGTGATCACATGCTTGAAGAAGGCGCGATCATGTGGGCAAAAACTTTAGCTAGTGCTTAATTTAATAGCATGTGTGCGATAGCGTGACAGTGCACAAGCATGATCACATGGTTAATATGTAGAATCCAAACAATTTTATTTGTTTCGTTCAAATTTCCTTTTCAACCCCGATATACCTCGTAATGCATGACACTTATCTCATGAAAATATTCTCATGTTCTAGGTTCGGGTGTGTGCTAGTGATCACGATGAATTAACTAATGAACCAAAAAGCAATCAAACATATTAAAGATGTAAAGATGCAACACAATATATATACAATCCTACAATTAAGATCTCAAGCAAATATCAAAGCGGTAAATAAAACATAGTAAATAAAAGGATTTGAGAATTAGGTTGCCTCCCATTAAGCGCTTAATTTATAGTCTGGAGCTAGACTTTTGGCAGAAGTTGGTAGCGATCATTCAAGGAAGTTTAAAAAAGGCTTTTGATGACTTGCTTAGCTTATGTCGGTCGAACATTTTCCACTTTTTCGCTTATTCTCCAATAGTTCATGTTGCCTCTGTTATTCTTATATATCTCAACTTCCCCACTCGATTCGAATTTCAATATGTAAACTTCAATCATTTTGTTGGTGTCAATGATGAAATCAATTATTTCGTAGTAAATAGAGTTAGAGGATTGTATGGTAAATGTGAACTCATGCAATGTTGCCCTTTTGATTTGCTCTATTATGGTCAACTCCTCATTTCCATATGATCATCTTCTTTAATTGAAATTTCCTCGAACTCGATGTCCGGGTTTAAAGTTGTTGACAATGAGACAATGACCTCTTCGTGTTTTATTTGTTGAAAGTCCAGTGAAGGTGATTCCCTTAATATATATACTCATTTATACTTGGTGGAAGAAATACTTGCTCGGGTAAATCACTCACATCAAATTTATGGAGACGAAATTTACATCAGGAAAATCATTTAGGACAACTTCATTGATTTCATATTAGGCTTTTAGCTCTTGTAGTCGATTCCCTATGATAATATCTACCACAAGCATATCTCCCTCTTCAACTCCTTGAGCTATCAATAGTCGTTGCCTTATGAAGAAGTCACGTACACTCATTTGATTGAAGTCAACCGTAGCCATCTTGAATGTCGATTACCTAACAAGAAACAATATACATAATGAAGGAAAAGAAAAATAAAATAAAGTAATAAAAGTCTGAATTAGTGAAAGTAACCTAAAAATAAATTTAAACTACAATTCCCGGCAAGTTCAAGTATCGTACTCATGAGGATTGAGACAATTTATTATTTTAGATCACTACCTTAACTGGAACTCGAAAGATCAATTTGTTTTGAATTTGTAGTTTAACTAATAAATAAAAATAACAACTTAGAAATAATAAAATATATGAGAAAAAATGCTAGAATCGAGAATCCACTTTACTTCCATCATTCATGTTTTGATTTAAATACATGACTATAATTCATGAGATTTTGAATATCAACATTCATTTTATGTTTAAAACCCTCTTTCAAATGGTGAATTAAATCTTATTTCTATATATGACTCGACTATATTTCTATGACGAATGCGAACATATAAAAAAACATTAATATATTTTGAACATTTTGGAAGATAACATAAAGAATAGCGGTATATTTTTATCTCCTATTGAATTTTATGGCAATTAAAGTGTGTTTAATGAATTCCTAGTCTTTCGAACTTAAGAAAACATCACAACAATCATACAATAATTAGTTAAAGCATTGTAGAAACATGAAACTCGAAATTAATTGCTCAAACCCAAAATTTGCATTAAATTAAACAAGTATCGAAACATGAAATCCGGTAAATAAGGCTTCATCACAATTCTAAAACAAATGTCTGACCTAGAAACATGATTAAAAATAAAATACAAAAGGATGTGGTAGAATTCATGACCCCAATTGGATAAATTATTCCTCCATTTGTATGAAGCTTCAATCTTGAATCTTGCACCAATTGGTTCCCTAGTGATTCGTCAGCCTTTGGTATGATATTCTATGAGCTGGAATCCCTAAATTCGTGCAAGATGTTGAGTATATATAGAGAATGATTATACAGGTTAATTAGGAGGTAATATTGTAAAATATGCCTTTAAAAGTCCAGCTGCTACCAGTCGAACAATCGCAAGATCACGTAGCGCGATCACGTGTGTATAGCAATTTCGGTTCTATTAATTCTGTTGACATTCTTGCGACTGCATGCATTTCTGAGCCACGATCGCATGGTTAAAGCGTTGCTATGCAATTTTCATCTTTCAATTTGTGTAAGTTGGTCCTCGTTCTTTTATTGCACCTCAAGCCCTTTATCTTCCGATTAGATCAATTTAGTCCCCGAACTTCTTATTTCTTCCAATTAGCTTCTTTTTGGCAATTCAGCCTCATGGAAACCTTATTTCGACTTCATGCAATCCTCATGTGTATAATTTAGTATCCATTTATCATCTAAATGACATTTATTCGCTTCAATTTCTTCATTATTTCAAATTCGAGATTATTTCTGCAATATAAATAAATAATAACAAATTATGTATCTTTTATTCTGATACATACAACAATATAATATCTGAAATTCAGCATGTAATAAGTATACAAAATACAAATATTTGTGGTTGTTGTGATCGTTTGTGAATTCTTGTTATTTAATGCATTTAATTATGACTTATTTTGACACAACATTTGACAAGTGGTTGATCTAATTAGATAGAACTAGTTTAATCTCGAAAGAGGAATCTTAGATACTTTTGTGAATTTGATCAAATACTACTTTAGAAAGAGAAATTGAGATGAGAAATTGAATATGAAAATTATGATACAATCGTGAGTCCCAACACGTCCACCTCAAAAAAAAAAAAATTCAATCTTTGTTTTTCGTTTTTCGTTTTTCGTTTTTCGTTTTTACATTTTAATTTCATAATTAATTGCTTTCAAAATTTTATTTGTGTTTTTCATGTTAGTTTAGGATTTGGTTAATCAAATCTAGTAATAATAAAACAGACTTTGTCCGATTGGTAACTCGAACTTAAAAAGTTCATTTTATTATTGGATTGTAATATTGTGCACTTACAATAATTTTCAAAATAAGTTTTTGACGTCGTTTTCAAAGATTATTCTTATTGAATATTATTTTGGACTAATCTTTTGTTATTTTTTTTCTCCAGTTCATCTACTTGTTTTTCTGTGTTTCATTGATAGTGAACGAAAAATAAAAGAAAGGAGATCAGCAAATTGTGTTTCATTGATAGTGAATGATTTTTAGATCAATCAATCAACTTAAGAAGTTAGGATACACTTCACCAATCGTACTCAATAAGATTGACTTTCCAAAGAGATTAAAGATTTTATCTATTGTTTATCACGGAAGACCAATTTCTGAATATTTTGGAGCACTTCACAATACTGCAGATTCTCTGCTGCTGGCCACGCTAGTGGAACATTTCAAATTTATAAATGATGAAACATGCCTATATTACAAGGTTGGAAGATACAAGGCATAACTGTCAGAGATTCATGTGACATGGACAGAGAAGAAAGACAAACAAGTGTATCTCAATAAAGAAGAAGATAACAATGACATGCTTATGACAGATGTCTTTGACATGGAAAATACAAAAGGATTGGAGACTAATTAAGTTTTTATGAGCCAATTAACAAGCCAATGGAGGATATTTTCATCATTCAACAAAGAAATCAACAATTAAAGAAGAGGAAGACCATGTTGAGATCGATGAATTAATAATGAATGAACCAACAAAATTAGTGGCATTCAAAGAACATGATATTAGCTTGCAAACCTTCAACTTCATTAATTTTGTGATAGGGTCCAAAGATGAGATTGAAATATACATATTTGAGTTTGAGTCGAATGGTAAAATTAACTCGGATTTCGAATATGGGAGTATCAAGATTTGGAGCAAAAGTGTGATTGAGTGCAAAGACAACTTCAGCAAATGTAGTAGATTATCAAAAAATCTTATTTAGAGTGCTTCGAAGCATTGTTCAACAGTCAAGCTTGAGACTATAAATCAAGAACTAAATGGTGGTAACCCAGCTTTTAAACTTTAACTTTTATTTTTCAATTTATATTGATGTAGTTTGCATTAGGATCAACATTAGACCTAAGGACACGTTTTCCACTTTTTTAGTGGAGTTTTTATTAATTAGAAAAAAATTGTCGTTGTCGCCTCGTAACTAATCGATTTTTAAACATGCAAACTTTCGGAAAAAGTAAAGCCCTGTTCTCTTTGCTGTTTTCAGCCCGTTTTGAGTTTTTGATTTTTGAAAATATCAAAAACGTTTTCACTTTGCCCATTTTCAGAAATGTGTTTTCCAAAAAAAAAAAAAAATATATATATATATATATACAAGGGAAACTCAAAACGAGTTTATTGCGTTTTGGATATTTTGTGTTAAAAAGTCCAAAACGCGCGTTTTGAATTTTTTTTTAATTTTTTGTAATTTTTTTTTCATTATTTTTTTTTTTGGTAAATGTGAGACTCTATTTTCACTTGAAGTTCTTATGTTATTTTGTCATTATATAGATCCATGTTAAGTTTTATTTTTATTTTTTATTTGTAAATGTGAGACACTTTCTTCATTTGAAATTCTTATGCTATTTTTCCATTATATATAGATCCATGTTAAGTTTTTTTTTTTTTTTTTTTTATTTTTTATTTTTTTGTAGATGTTAGACACTACATTCACTTGTTGTTCTTATATTATTTTGCCATTATATATAGATCTATGTTACGATTTTTTGTTTTTGTTTTTTTTGTAAATGTGGGATACTTCCTTCACTTGAAGTTCTTATATTATTTTACCATTATATATAAATCCATGTTAAGATTTATTTATTTATATATTATTATTATTATTATTATTATTTTTGGTAAATGTGATACACTTCTTTCACTTGAAGTTCTTATGTTATTTTTTCATTATATTATAGATTCATGTTATGATTTTGTTGGTATGTGGTTGGATTTTTGTTTAGCTGAAACAATATTAATGATGCATTTATTGACATAGAGAACTAACTGATTTATTGTCATTAAAATTAATGTAATTCAACAAATCCACCATTTTTTACACATAAAATATCACAAAATAAATATATCAGAAAATTACAAAGTAAATGCATTTTTCAGTTTTCTATTTTTGAAAACAGTTTTCCAAAATCACAAAGAGGACATGTTTTCAACAATCCCAAAACAAACATCCAAAATCTAAAATTCAAAACAAAATCCAAAACTCAAAATTTAAAATCGAAATACAAAAAGAACGGCCCCTAAGTCTTGGAATAGGAAAACAGATTTGGATCGTAGGTTGCAAACCTGCGGTAAGACTAAGAAATTCAACCTTCGCTCCTAAGGCATATCTCCCAGTGGCAAAGGGGAGGGCAGATAGGGCTCAGCGGTGCGGGGTGCAGGGTTCAAATCCTGAAATACTGGATTTGTGCCCTGTTGCAAACGGGAGTTACCACGGTTAATAGCCAGGCCTATCCATAAGCTCTCCACCCTGGCTCCTGGGAGGTACATCCTACGATTTACCTCCTCCACCAAAGGTCCAGGGAAGGGTCGGCGGGAGCCCTCAAGGTTGGGATTCAACCTTTTTTTTAAAAGAAATTCAACCTTCTTGTCAAGGGTACAACCGAGAGTTGCATACGCAGCATACCCATAGTTGATCAGCGACCTACTGTTCTGCCTACCCAATGCTATATTGGGAATTAAAATAAAATCATTTCTTCATGTATTGTTGTAACTTATTGTTTCATTATTATCTCTTTAGCTCTTTCGAAGTTATCTTTAGTTAGTTTTAGCAGTAGTTATCTTTAATTAGTTTTACCAGATTCATTTTTGTATATATATACATTTACAGCATCAATGAGAATTAAGTTTGAGCACTTCAAATATATCTTCTTTTCTTTTATGGTATCATAGATTCCCCGCTCTCAATCTTTCTTTTGATCCTATGACCTCGACTATCAACTCTTCTAACTCATCCGATAGCACAGCTCCATCCACTGTCTCAGATCCTTCTCTTCTTCTTACTACCACCACCATACCTTCACCACCAATTGTCATCAATGGCCAATCTCAACTCCCCATCAAACTCATCACTACAAACTTTCCCGCTTGGCACATACAATTTCATAGCCTCTTAATAGGCTACGATCTAATTGGTTTTGTTGATGGTACCTTACCATGTCCATCTCCTAATATGTCAGATTCGGCTACACCTAAAACTTCAATTCCAAACCCTGAATTTGTCAAATGGATCCGGCAAGACAAACTTTTGCTAAACGCAATTGTTGGCTCCTTATCTCCAAATCTTGTCTCTTTCATTGCTGCTGCAAAAAAACTCTAGGGATGCCTGGATTACCATAACAAACACATATGCGAAACCATCTAGGGGACGCATCATGAACCTCAAAAGCAGTCTTGGCCAGCTGCAAAAAGGAGACTCCACAATTATGGAGTATATGCACAAAGTCAAAAGTATCGTGGATAGTCTGACATTAATTAATTCTGCACCTGATAATGATGAACTCGTTCTTCACATTCTACGTGGACTCGGCCCTGAGTACAATGGATTATGCGAAGCTGTTCGTGCTCGTGAATCATCCATCTCTTTTGATGAACTTCATGAAAAACTAGTCACACGGGAATCCCAGTTGCAACCCGTGAGCACTCCCACCTCTTTCGACCCCATCACAGCCAATTACACCTCAAAATCCAACACCTACCATCCAACCTCATCTCCCACACAATATTGAAATTCCAAAAACAACAACAACTGGAATAACAACCAATCTCGTGGTCCTTCCAACTCTCAAAAAAACAACAATCCCCGGCCTTACAAAGGCTTCTGTCAGCTCTGTGGCCAACAAGGTCATTCCGCCAAACGATGTCTCACCTATCATTTTTCTCCTTGGAAAAACTTGTCCTCTTCTCCTAACTATACACCTCGGTCATCCAATACCACTCCCACAGCTAATGTAGCCCACCCTATGGCTCCCAACACATCTCCAGATGATTGGCTACTTGATTCTGGGTCTTCACATCATATCACTAATGATCTCAACAATCTCTCTTTACACTCCAACTACACTGGCATTGATGAAGTTATCATAGGTGATGGCACAGGCCTTGATATTTCCCATACTGGAAAAGCTATTCTTCAAACACCAAATAGGCAGTTTATCCTCAACAACACTCTTTGTGTTCCTAAAATGCATCGGAATCTCATTTCTGTGTTCAATTTCTGCTATCAAAATTCAGTTTCTATTGAATTCTCACCAAGTTGTTTTGTTGTTAAAAATTTACAGACAGGAGCGCCACTCTTGACATGACCAGTTAAAGATGGAATATATGTGCTATCACCTTCCAAGTCCAAACCAATCATTGCATTTTCTGCTGCTCTTTCATCCTTAGACACGTGGCACCAACGTCTAGGGCATCCATCTTCGAAGATTTTAGATTTTTTAGTTTTAAACAATTTATAGTCGTCGTTGCACAAAAGTTGTTTAAATCATTGTAATTCCTGTTAATACAATAAAAGTCATAAGTTGCCTTTTCAGACTTCGAGCATTTCTAGTACAAAACCTCTACAATTTATTTATTCTGATGTTTGGACATCACCTATCGCTTCAACTGATGGATTTAAATACTATGTCATATTTGTTGATCACTTCTCTAAATATGTATGGTTTTATCCATTAAAGAAAAAATCTGATGTTCATGATATTTTTATTAAATTCAAGGTACTTGTTGAAAATACTTTAAACACGAAAATTTTCAGCCTTTACACCGATAATGGCGGTGAGTATATTGCACTGTCAAATTTTCTATCTCAAAACGGAATAAATCACTTGACCACCCCACCTCATACCCTTGAACATAATGGCTATTCTGAGCGACGACACCGACACATAGTTGAAATTGGTTTAAGTTTTCTCCAACAAGCGTCAATTCCTACAAAATATTGGCCATATGCCTTTGGTACCATAATCTATTTTATACAACTTGACTATAGTATCATGCTAACCTAAGAAACTTTTCATTTCAATGGAGTCCATAGAATCAATGGGCTCCTCAAACTAAAATAATCCAACTACTCTTCATAAAGTAGTTGTAGTGAACGAGAGGAGAACGAAGAAAACTTACTTAGTCTCTCCAATCAGTGTACATAAATTAATTCATTCTATTGTTCTAACTATACAACTCATTATCTCCAAATGTTTCAGCTGCATTGCTTTGCTATCCATTTCTTTTACTTCAATCTATATAATGTTTCCTAATCATAAATTCAGGCTTCGAATCTTTTCAAGCAATCAGCTTAGATGATTTGAATAATCAAGATCTTCTCAAAAAGAGAATGATACTAACATTATTTTAGGATGATTTGAAATATCTGAACAAAACTATCGAAAACTCGATATTTCAATATCCAACACAATGATATTGAGAGATTGGGAACAAGTTCATCGAATACATATTTTCTTCTAGTCCTAGCTTAGAAATAATGTATAGTGATTTGAGTATTGTGTTGATCCATGTTGGTGGAATTACATCAATTAAGACAACAATGGTTATGAGTCAAGTCAATACAAAAGAATTGTTGAGGTCTGAAGGATATATAGCACTTGAGCTAAATACGAATTAAATGTCACAATAAAGTGCTATTTGAGTTGAACTCTTTCCCATGTTGAGGATTTTCAATAAGAAGAGATGGATTCAAGAGTTCTTGATTATGATATAATAACTCAATGAATTCGTACGTTTGCTGAGATTCAAACCCTAGGTATCATAGACAATGAATCATATCTATCTATACGGATATGGATGCAAGCGACGTTCAATGGAAAAACTGGGCTAAAAGATTTTAGATCCATTAGGTGAAGAAAGTATCGCTTTCGTAGATACAGATTTCAAGATCTTCGTATTTCAAAGGAGAAATAAATATGATTCGACTTTCATTAAAACTAGGATTGGTCGAGTTGTTTTACTAATAAGGTAACGACTAAGCTACCAGAAGTTGTGATCATAGTAGATCAAAATATGAGTTTTTTTGTAATGGATGATTACAACAAAATTTAAGCTCGGTGGGAACAAACACCGATTCTTTCAAATGAAGACATATATATGTAGAAATCAATTAGTAGAGAAGACTGAGCCTCACATGAAATAATTGATGAGGGTAATATTTCAATTTTCTCGTATTACAAAGGAAGAAAGAACTTTGGACTTAGGAGCCAAAAAAATGTTCTTTCAAGAAATTGAGGGATTGAAGAAGAAAATACATTAGAGACACCAATTCTCTACATTTCAATTTTAACGTTATACTTTGAAACATAGGGGGTACAACGACATTAATGGAGTATGAGTAAAGTTCATGGGAAAAGAAAATTCTTTAGCTTCAAAGGAAAACTGTATCCAAATAATACGAATTTCAAGCTGGGAAAGTGAATTGACGTGGATATATTTCATTAGAGTCGAAATATATCATAATCAGATTAAGAAATAAAAAAAATAAGTGAGTTTTGCTCTTCTAAAGATAGAGTTAAATATATAAAAATCTTGATCCACAAGCTACTACGTTTATCATGTCAAGTAGATGAATATTAATGAGTAGTACTCGAGTTAAAAGCAAATCAAGATGTCACAGTTCGAGAGTAGGATTGTCACATTCTTTCATGAAACGAAATGACAAAGAAAAATATGTGACTTATAGATTAGAAAAATATCAAATTAGGAATTACCAGAAACAATCGATTGTTGAATACTCATAATTGAATGAGTAACACCCGAACAATAAATTATCAAAATCGAGTGTTAGAATTATCACATCATTTCCTGAATTAAAATGATAAATAGGAAGATGTGATTTATAAATAATTGAATCTAAAAGATTATCCAACGTATTGGGTAATTTACAAGATTTAAATAGAAACGTTTGGTTAAACAATTTATATGAGTTAAATAGATTTGGGCTCGTTGGAATATATTTCGATTCAATGAAGTGAAAGATCACAGGCAAAGAATATTAGATTATTATAATTTTCTCAAAAATACAATTTCTGAACTTTCCTTATATTAAGAAAAAAATAAGGGTGCTTTTAGATAGGATGGTGGCAAGAGATGATAAATTAATGCCACCAAAACATGCAGAATAAATTATGTGAAAATTAAAGTTCTATAAGGGTGTTTTAGTGAGTATTTTATGAAGGGAAAGAGTTGTCTTTTATGATATCTTTGATGAGGACCGATGAGATGATTCAATAATCTTGCACAAGTACAATCCATGATATATTTCAAAAGGTGTAGATGAATATCAAGGAACAACACAATCATTTGCACAATATCAATGGAATGTACATAGGGTTGGAAATATCATTACCGTTTCCGTTATTGGCCATTAGCATTCTTAGTTACTCCATAAAATAACTCAACTGATGCACATCTTACACTGTGCATCCTAAAATTGGCTGCAAGTATTATTAGGATTCACGCTTCAAGAGATATATGAGTTTCCTTAATATGAGGGCAATCACAAAGAATCTCCAAAAATCTTTCCAATGATGAACATGAAATTACATAGGTCTCGACATTCGTACCCCTTATTCTCAAGCCAAGAATTTACTATTCTTCAAGTATCGATATCAAACTATTGAGTATCGATATCTAATCAGAATGCACATTTTCAGAGATTTTGAACCCAATCTAATTTTTTTCCGAAATAACTCTTCCATTTCAAATGTTTAATTATAATAATAAGTTATAAGATTGATCTCTTATTGCTCATTGCAGTAGAAGAAATCGATATTAGATGATGGAACATTCTAAACATCATCCCTCTTAATACATTTCACTAGATCATCTCCGTTCCAAGTATTTTATGAATGACACACATTCTTTAGTTGTTAAGCTTGTCTTAACAACAAACTTGATTCCAAAACATCACACTTATCTCATCGTTTTTGCAAAATATTTATATCACATTTTATCTTGTAAGCTTTAGACTTATAAGTTGAAATGCCATTTCAAGTTTAACTCAGGATGTTAAATAAATATCCATGTAGCAAAATTATTCCAAGGCAAATATTCACTTGACATCTCTGTCAATTAATTCACATAAAACAAGCAATAACTCACTTGGTTGGTCCACTCCAAATGACTGTCGAACATGTGTATACTGGGTAGATTTCAGAATCATTTAAAACCATACTCTGGTACCACGTGATGTGGCGCCCCAAAATTTATTTCCATTTTATGCATTTTTTTTAATATTCCCGCCAAATTTTTTTTTTTTTTCAAACGAATAAAATAATATTTTACCGCCCGCTCTAAATATAAATTTGAACTTTTAGTTTTAAAGTATAATTTGACATTATTAAAAATAAGCATTTTTCTTTGAAATATCATTCATAATTTAATTAGAGGAAAACAAAATAAACTAAATATAATATAAAACTTTATATTTAGTAGTTAATATAAAAATATCCATTTAAAAAAGAGAATAAAGAGTGGATAGTAGAAGACAGCTGGGAATAACTATTTTAAAATATTCAACTATTTTGAAGTCAAATAAAACTACTTAAAAGTAGTTATGACATTTTTCGATTTCCTTGAAGACAGACCCATGAGTTACGGTCAGGTAACCAGTATACAATCGTCCCATCATTTGATAGTTGGCATCAACTTCCATTTTATGCATTGTTTCGTACCTACAATGTAAAACTTCATGAGCTAACGCTCAGCAAGTAACATATGCATGATCCCGCACATGAGTTTTGTTTCACTTTCTTACAATGAGTTCATTCTCAAACTTCACATCTTCTCGTTATCTCAGTTTATCCACATTTCTTACTTGGGCCTGAATCCCACTACGTTGTACCGTATGAGCTCAATTATCAACATGGCCGATAACATACGCCTTCCAGTGCCTGTGCTCCGTCATCGCCCACTGAGACTCAAGACTCCACAGTTTGTATCTATCGTCGCCCACTGAGACTCAAGATACTACACCGAGAATTATATTATGTCAATCAGGCCTGATATATGGCACTCGACGTGCCGATTCGTAGTCCCAAGCCACCAAGAAACCTTCCGACACTGCTTGTATATCGATGTTGGATCGCCAACACCTCATCATCGACTACCCTTAATGACTGTCGGGAGTCTCAAGCTGGTGTATATATCCGGGCGCGATGTAAAGTACATTACACTTGTAGGGAGATTCTACTATCATCCACGTCATTCTTTTTCCATATACTCATTATCTCTTTAGTTACCATTTATGAAAGACTTCTTTTAAGTGCACATAATGCACGTGCACATGAACGTCACAATATACCTCCACATAAATGCCACAATATACCTCGTGCACCAATTATACCATAATCACAAAATATGGCATTCTGATGAATTCGTGTGCATTAATAACATGTCATATCATAAAATCAAATCATGTCTCGCATGCTTTCACCGTATACAGAAATTTGCCACATTATATTCCAAATATATTGTACCAACAATATATTTCACATAATCACATAGTGGCACATAATAACATAAAAATTTTTGGAGAATAATAACTATATGTTTTGTAGAAAATTAGTAAAACTACTTTCTTTGAATACTTCGAAGATTAGGCGTGGATTTTTGGTAGAAAAATCTGGGATTTCAAAAGGTAGAAGTTCCTTACGGTTTTTCGAGATTTTGTGTAGAATGGGTAGAAGAACCTTTGATTTTTGGTGAAAATATGGATGAATTTGATGGATTTGTGATGGTTTTAAGAAATATTTAGATGAATTGAAGATTTGAATGATTTTAGTTGAAGGAGAGAAGAGGAAAGTCGAACTTAGGGTTTTGATTTTGGGTAAATTGGTAAAAACTTTGATATTAAAGATATGATTTTTAACACTTTCGATCGGGCGAAAATATGTCGATAGAAATTCTGCAAAGAAATTTTTTGGCTAGTTGTAGGAAGTTTCAGCTGATAACTGTTCAACCGATAGTGGCATTTCGGTTGATCATGTGTATGACCAAATTTTTCCACATAAATGAAGGTAGCTTCAGTTCTTTTCGGTTGACTGTTCATTTGACCTGATACATGTTTTCGTTGATCTCATGTACGGCCGAAAAATGGTTTCTTTTGAACATATGTATGATCAAAATTCAAAAAAATAAAATAAAAAATGAAGCCCAACAATAGTTCATTTCAAGCACTACGATTAGTGATAATTGAAAGGTTCGATGATACCTCGACATATAAATACTTCTACGATAAACTTGGTTTGACATTACTTCAATGATTTCATTCCAAGTGGTTCCATTTGATATCATCTCCGAATGACCTTCATCTCTTCCTTTGAAGCATGATAGTGATAATTAATACTTGTTCATTGATCATCCATAACCCAAGAATTATTAATCCATCTTCTTTCGAACCTACGAAAGATAGTCTAGATTTTGTTCTTTGAGACCTACATGAATTTGGGTCCTTAGAGGTTAGTGTTTGTGAGCTCTTGAATCCTTCTATGGTTACTTGCCAAAAATATCCTCTTTTTGATTAAACAGTCGGAAGCTATATGTCCAACTTTGTTATAAAAACCACATATAATGGGAGTGTGAAAGTTTGATACTCTAACAAAGGAGCTTTCAAAAAACGTTTGCTTCAAATGATATTTATATCCAATTACTTCATTGTTGAAAACACATTTTTGTTCACCAACAATAAATAAAACACTTCCTTTCCTTGAGTAAATTTGTAAGCAATTTTGTTAAGTCCAAAGCTCTTTCTTTTAAAAAACAAATTTCTTTCAATCAAGGAATTATAAACCTGGTTGACATCGGACAAAATAGTGATTATTCTGCAGGCTAGAATGAATAGACAATAACATGGAAGAACGCAAGAGAATAACACCAAGAAAAATGAAAATATCTTTATAATTCAAAAATTGATTAGGAATAACTCACAAGTCGGGTTAAATAGCTATGGAATATTAATTATCGGGATTTTTGCCAAAAAATAGCAAAATTTCATTATTCATAACAAAAAGAAATACAGAATAAGAGAAGTAAGATCCCAAAAATCCGGCTTAATTAGAGATTGTAATCTTTGTCAAAAAGGAAAATGAAATATTACTAAAAATGACAAAAAATAACTTAAATTGATGATTCGGAAGGGAGAACAGCTGAATTTTGGCTTGAAATTGATGCATACCAAGCATAGCTGGGTGACCACGATGTGCGCGCCGAAAATTCCTTTCCGGATTGGGGTCATGGGCGTGATTCTGACAACCGTAGCCAAAGTTATGGCCAAAAAGCCTAAGTATGTCCAAAAACGGCCCCAATTAGGAAACATCGTCGATTACCTTCAATTATTACGCTGATCTGCTAACTCATGGTACGTTAGTGCCATTAACGAGCTATCTGACAGCTGGGCTTCATCTGACTCGGATCCTCCTGCATCAGTCACCCCGTGTTGGAAAGAACTCGTCCTAGAGTTCACATCAGTGTCATTTGGATCCACAAAACAAGGAATCTAGTGTTTCACGTTGAAAACATCGGAAGTCTTCAAATGACTAGGAATACACAGCCTGTAAGCATTATCGTTGATCTTCTGCAAAACCTCATAAGGTCCAATCTTCCGTTCCTTAAGCTTATTATACTCCCTAACAGGAAAATGATAACGAGTTAAGACTGCCCAAACAAAGTCACCAACTTCAAAAAGTACCTGACGATGGTGACTGTCAACTTGAGCCTTGTACTTGGCATTACTCTGGTGAATGGCTAGCTTCACCTGCTCGTGAATACACTGAAGATGTTCTGCCATCTCATTTGCTTTATGACTCAAACGACCCACTCGCGGAATAGGGACCAAATCAAGTACCTCGGATGGATTCCGACCATAGACAATCTCAAATGGGCTCATTCCCGTGGTCCTATTTTTGACCTGTTATATGCAAATTCTGCCTGAGGTAATGCCAAATCCCACTGCTTCAGTTTAGTCCCTGCTAGACTCCTCAAAAGATTTCCCAAGCTCCGATTTATCACCTCGGTCTGACCATCCGTCTGGGGATGGTAGGCACTTCTAAAGTTCAATTGCGTCCCCATCTTATCCCATAGACTCCTCCAAAAATGGCTTATGAACTTAGTGTCACAATCCAAAGTAATTGAATGAGGTACACCATACAAATGCACAATTTCCCTGAAGTAAAGATGAGCAATTCGGATAACATCCGTTGTCTTCTGAAAAGCTCTGAAATGGGCCATCTTGGAAAACCTATCAACCACAACAAAAATAGAATTCGAGGCCCGTTGGATATGAGGTAGTCCCAACACAAAATCCATACTGAAATCAACCCAAGGAGCTTCAGGTATTGGTAACGGTGTGTAAAGGCCCGTATTAGTAAGAGCCCCCTTAGATCACAGGCGCACATAACAGTGCCAAACATGATGAGCTACGTCACAGCTCAACTTGGGCCAATAATAGGCAGAGGAAACCAAAGCTAGTGTTTTATCACACCTGAAATGTCCCAGGCTATGAAGTTTGCTAACAATATGCTACCTTAGTGAACAATCCGGAATGCACAACTGTTATCTACAACACAAATAACCATTATGCAAAATGAAATCATGTCGTTGATTGTTAGTCATCTCCTGAATTATCTTCCCAAAGGAAGGATTTGTAGCATACATATCAGGAAAGACCTCAAATCCAACTACGTTGGAACTCATGTTGGTGAGGAGTGAAGAACGACGACTCAAGGTATCTGCAACACGATTCAAATTCCCAGCTTGATGCTGTAGTGAAAATGTGAACTCCTACAAGTACGCCACCCACTTGGCATGCCGTCTACTCAGCTTGTGCTAACCATTGATATACTTTAGCTCCTTATGATTAGTGATAGAATGAATTCCCTCTGCACCAAGTAATAACGCCAATGCTTCAAAGACTGAACTATGGCGTAGAATTTGAGATCATATGTGGAATAGTTCCTCTTTGATCCCGATATATTCTCCCTGAAAAACACTATCCTCCTGACTCAAAACACTTCCAATGCCAACTCCAGATGCATCGCAATTTACTTCAAACACCTTCTCAAAATTTGGAAGTGCCAAAACTGGAGCCTCTATCATCCATTGCTTAACCAACTGAAAACTAGCCTATGCTTCCTCCGACCATTTGAATTTACGTCCCTTAAGACATTCTGTAATAGGAGCGATCAAAGTGCTGAAGTTTCTGATGAATCGGCGGTAGAAGGAGGCCAGTCCATGGAAACTTCTGACATCGTGCAAGGTTTTTGGCTTGGGCCACTCCTATATTGTGTCTATTTTTGAATGATCTGTAAGAACACCATCAGTAGACACAACAAAACCAAGAAAAGTAATGGAAGAGGAGAAGAAAGAACACTTCTTCTGATTAACAAACAGGTGTTCTGTCCTCAACATATCAAAAACTGCACGGAGATGGTCAAAGTGTGACTCCTACGTCGAACTATAAATGTGGATATCATTGAAGGAGACAACCACAAACCTCCCCATAAAAGGCCGTAACACCAGATGCATAAACCTCATATAGGTACTGGGTGCGTTGGACAGCCCAAAGGGCATGACCATCCACTCATACAAACCATGTTGCATCTTAAAGGTTGTCTTCCACTCGTCTCCAGGCCTGATTCTGATCTGGTGATATCCGTTCTTAAGGTCAATTTTTGAGAAGACCTTAGAACCAGATAACTGATCTAACATATCATCCAAATGGGGATGGGAAACTTGTACTTCACTGTAATTCTGTTGATGGCCTTGCTATCAACACACATATGCCAAGAACCATCCTTCTTCGGCATCAGTAGAGCAGGGACGGCGTATGGGCTCATACTCTCGCGAATGTAGCCTCTTTCCAACAACTCAACCACTTGTCGCTATAACTTTTCAGCTTCCTTGGGACTGAGATGATAAGTTGGTCAATTTGGCAGGCTTGATCCCAAAGCACGGTCAATCTGATGTTGAATATCCCTCATAGGTGGCAACCCCAGAGGGAGATCTTCAGGCATCAAGTCAGAGAATTCTGCTAGCACCTTCTGCACCTTTGATGGTAGTTCCAGATCCTCGTTTGTTGTTTTATTTTTGAGGGGAAGTAGAGCATAGACCACGTCTTCACGTTCAATCTCTCTCAAAAATCCGGACGTAGAAAGCAGGGTAGCATTATTGACTACGGGGGTTGATATGATCAGGACCAGGCATCAGAGGGCGAAGTCGAGCCATCGGCAATATGAAAATGATCTACGTGCAAAACGAAGCAAGTTCTATGTTGGGGTCGAGCCGAGAAGAGGGACGGATCAAGCCGAGCCGAGTTATCGAAGTAATTGGTGCAGAAAAGGCATTACGCCCGTAATTGAAATCCTTCACGGCCGTAACTCATTTAATCACGGCCGTAAAAGCTATTATCACGGCCGTAATCAACTATCGAGGGAAAAGGCAGAATTTCAGCAGAACCAGGCTTACGGCCGTAAGTCTGAAAGTTACGGCCGTAACTATTGAAGCAGTTTTGGACCCGAGAGGCCTTTACGGCCGTAACGTTATTCTTCACGGCCGTAAATGAGGAGCGGGCTAGATTTTGCGGAATTTTATAATTATTTTATTTCCTTTTTGGTTTTTAGGTTATTTTCCTATTTTAGAATTTTAGTCTAATTAGAATTCTATTTTGAGTAAATTAGATGCTAGGTTATTTTGCTTATTTATACTTCTTTCCATTCATTGTAAAAAACACAAATTTGAGTTTGAGATTAATATTATTTGAGAGAGTTTTCTCCAATTGAAAGGTTGAGGAGTCCCTTTGGTGTTCTTCGAGAACAAATCTAACTTATCAAATATTTTGAAATATTTGTGGCGTTGAACTTATCAAATATTCATGAGAATATTTGTAGCGTTTCCAATTAGAATCTTATAAGGGAAATTGACAAGTCCTTGTGGTGTTTTGAAAATCTTGGATCTCGATTCCGCATCGTCAATTTCTTGCGTCGTGAATCTTGGGTCAAGGTCCTATCGTCAATTTTATCTTTTCAGTATTTTAATTCTTGTTTATGTTTCGTGTCAAATCTGATCTAGATCTTTCCTAGGTTTTAAATTTCGTTATTCCGCGTTTTCGACGAGATTCCCCGACCGGGATCTCATCATCTGGTATCAGAGCTTAGATCTAGATTCAGTTCTTGGTATTCTTGATATTTTCTTGTTTTTCTTGATTTTCTTGTTCTTCGTGCCAGTTATAAATTTCTTCAATTTGATCCATAAGAGCCAGTCCCAAAAATTCAAAAGCGTTTTTCTTGTTCGTTTTTCGTCCAAATCCAGTTCCGTTTTTTCTGCCATACTCGTAGTCCAATTCTCTGGCAAAATATTAAAAAAATTCGAAAATTTCATTTTTTTCCATATTCCAAATTTCCTCAATTTGTTCTTATTCGTGTCTTGTTTATCTACCTTGATAAAGAGTTCTTGGATTGATTATCGGAGTTCTCAAGAGGGAAAAAGAGTGATACACGAGTGATAAATATTTGTGAGGAATTTTATTTCTTCTTCTTCTTCTTGTTATAAACCATTACTCGCGAGGAGAGATCTTCATCGATGGGTGACAACAAAAGGCCCGAAAGAGGGGATAGGATATTGGAGCAGGGTGTTGAATTATTGGCAGAGATGCAGGTAAAATTTAAGAAGGTAATGGCTAGGATGGATAAAAGAGATGCGATGATTGCCCAATTGAAAAAGGAGCAATCGCGGGCGGACTCTATGGTTAGGAGGAGTAGTAGGCGTGAATGTCATGCTAGGTACGGAGATGGGATGGATGAAAGACCATTGAAGCGAAAAGAGACATCAAAACGGGAGAGTAGTGATCATGTTCACAAAAGGAGCGAGGAACCGACAACCAAAGGTAAAAATAATTCTGATTCCAAGCCTCTTAAGGATAAAAATGTTAAGTGCTTTAAATGTTTGGAACGGGGTCACATTGCACTTGATTGTCCACGTAAGAAGGTTAGGTGTGATAGTGAAGGGGCTAAAAGTGTTGTGGTGGATGAGTCAATTATTGATAGGCATGCTCTTAGCGTTAAGTGTAAGGAGAATGTTTTGGAAAATGTGGATGTACAAAGGGATAATATTTTTCGCACTAGATGCTTAGTGGATGAAAAAGTTTGTAACTTGGTGATTGACGGGGGAAGTTGTACTAATGTAGTTAGTACAATGTTGGTGGAAAAATTAGGCTTACCTTTAAGGAAACATCCAACACCTTATAAATTACAATGGTTGACTGAGTCGGGGGAAGTTAAGGTGAAGAGACAGGCCTTGGTGACATTCTCTTTTGGTGGGTATTCAGATGAGGTAATCTGTGACGTGGTGCCAATGCAAATTAGTCACATACTATTGGGGAGACCTTGGCAACATGAAAGGGCTGTGCTACATGATGAGTATACGAATAGATACAACCTGGTAAAAGGGGGGGAAAAAGTTTACTCTAATGCCACTATCTCCAACTGAAGCCCTGAAAGATCAATTGAAAGTGAAAATTGAGTTTGAGGGGAAAAATAAGAGAGTTGAGGCCACGACCTCAGAAAAAGGAGAGAAAGTGGAAATTAAAGAAAAGAGAGTTGAGGCCACGACCTCAGAAAAAGGAGAGAGAGTGAAAAATAAAGAAAAGAGGGTCGAGGTTCAAACCTCAGAAAAAGGAGAGACTGAGTGCAAAAAGCAAAAGAAAAGAGAGTCTACCACAAAAATGAGTCTATTTGCACTTACTCACGCTAACACACCCCTCTCCAGTTCTTTAAAAACTGTTTTACAGGTACCGAAGTCAAACCATGAGCTTAAAACAAGAAAGAAACTTGTTGGCACAAATGAACAGCCCAGAAGGCCGAGAAAGTTGAAGGAGAAAAATGGGCAGTCCAAAATGTTGAAAACAAGTACGAGGCATAAACATGATCATCGAGCCCAGAAAAGCAGAAGCAGTTTGAAAAGCCGACCAAAGTTGGATTCGAGGTCGAATCCTTTTCAAGAGAGGGAGTATGATATGATCCGGACCAGGCATCGGAGGGCGAAGTCGAGCCATTGGCAATATGACAATGATCTACGTGCAAAACGGAGCAAGTTCTATGTTGGGGTCGAGCCGAGAAGAGGGACGGATCAAGCCGAGCCGAGTTATCGAAGTAATTGGTGCAGAAAAGGCATTACGGCCGTAATTGAAATCCTTCACGGCCGTAACTCATTTAATCACAGCCGTAAAAGCTATTATCACATCCGTAATCAACTATCGAGGGAAAAGGTAGAATTTCAGCAGAACCAGGCTTACGGCCATAAGTCTGAAAGTTACGGCCGTAACTATTGAAGCAGTTTTGGACCCGAGAGGCCTTTACGGCCGTAACGTTATTCTTCACGGCCGTAAATGAGGAGCGGGCCAGATTTTGTGGAATTTTATAATTATTTTATTTCCTTTTTGGTTTTTAGGTTATTTTCCTATTTTAGAATTTTATTCTAATTAGAATTCTATTTTGAGTAAATTAGATGCTAGGTTATTTTGCTTATTTATACTTCTTTCCATTCATTGTAAAAAACACAAGTTTGAGTTTGAGATTAATATTATTTGAGAGAGTTTTCTCCAATTGAAAGGTTGAGGAGTCCCTTTTGTGTTCTTCGAGAACAAATCTAACTTATCAAATATTTTGAAATATTTGTGGCGTTGAACTTATCAAATATTCACGAGAATATTTGTGGCGTTTTCAATTAGAATCTTATCAAGGAAATTGACAAGTCCTTGTGGTGTTTCGAAAACCTTGGATCTCGATTCCACATCGTCAATTTCTTGCGTCGTGAATCTTGGGTCAAAGTCCTATCGTCAATTTTATCTTTCCAGTATTTTAATTCTTGTTTATGTTTCGTGTCAAATCTGATCTAGATCTTTCCTAGGTTTTAAATTTCGTTATTCCGCGTTTTCGACGAGATTCCCCGACCGGGATCTCATCAGGGGTAGGAGTGATTTCTTCCTTACGTGGTGCCAACAAAACCTTCTTCCCTTTGATGCTGAGGGAATATGTATTTTTCCGCCCATCAAGAATGACACTTCGATCGTATTTCTAAGGGCAACCTAACAATATGTGACCGGCATCCATCGACACGTCACAACATGCATTGTCGAAATATTTCCTGCCGATTGAAAAAGATACTAGATATTGCCTTGCAACTAAAACTTCACTGCCCTTACTCAACCAAGACAACTTATATGGCTTGGGGATTTGATTCGTCTTTAATTGTAATTTCTGAACAGCTTCTTCGGACACCACATTTTCATAGCTTCCACTGTCAATGATCAATTTGCAAACCTTATCCACCACTGTGCAAGTTGTGTGAAAGATGTTAGTTCTCAACCAGTCATCCCAAGAGTCGCCTTTGGGCATCAGCAGGTTCTTGCGCACGACTAGGGTCTCATGACCATCTCTATATAGCACACCCTGCTCTTCATCATCGTCATACACAGGATCTCTGATTTCCTAAACCTTTTCTGCTAGCTCTTCTTCAACCAGGAGATTTTTACCTGTTCGACAAGATGGTTTTATGCAATCAGTTGCTCGATGTCCCTGTTCACTGCATATGGAACACCTGATACCCAAACTAGGATTATCTCGTGGAGACTGTTGAGCGGGACACGGTGTTTGTTGAGGGCGGGTTGTCGGACTACCTTAGCTCTTGATTACTGGTTACCGTTCTGCTATTTTTCAACAACTAGCGAACGCTGGTATGCCTCATAAACGGGTCAAAACAAGTGAAGGCTCAGGACATCCTGCAAGGGCTGCCTTAATCACCCCAGATACTGTGCCACCATCTGTTCCTTCGTCTCAGATAGATAATTCCGAGTGATCAATTGGTAAAATTCTTCAGCATAATCGTCAACAGATCTCATGCATTTCCTTAGAGAATGAAGCCGCTGGAATAGGATTTGGGTATAGCCAAATGGAAGGAAGTGCTCTCTCATCTTCTTTTGCATCTTCTCCCAATCTATTATTTTGACCTTACCTTGCCTACTTTGTGAGCGCCTCAATTGCTCCCACCAAGCAGATGCTTTGGCATTGAGTTTGATGGCGACCAACCTTACTTTGATACGATCCGGAACCTCCTTATATTCAAAGATACGTTCCACTTCATTCAACCAATATACGAAACCTTCCGCCTGTAACGTACTAGAAAACTCGGGCAGATCCACTCGAAAGCCAAAGACTACAGGACGAACCTCCCGACCATGGTGCTCCCCGCTTCGAGGATGGTTGTGATACGGGTTTTCGAAACTGATATCGGAATCGTGACCCTCCAGTTTTCGATCACCGAAATCCTGCGTCACTAGACGCTGAGTTAACTCTGCCACTTGCCTGTGTAAGTCTTCAATTGTCACATCCTGAATGTTTCGATCACGGTGGGGGACTTCCTCATTTGGAACCTGCCCTCTACGACCACGACCATGACCACCAACCATGATAGGACTAATGAAATCTTTCGCCCAAGAAGTTGCTGATGCTATGCTACCAATTGATGCGGGACAGAATAGTGATTATTCTGCAGGCTAGAATCAATAGACAATAACGGGGAAGAACGCAAGAGAATAACACCAAGAAAAACAAAAATATCTTTATTATTCAAAAACTTATTTGGAATAACCCACAAGCCGGGTTAAATAGCTATGGAATATTAATTTTCGGGATTTTTTCCAAAAATAGAAAAATTCCATTATTCATACCAAAAAGAAATACGGAATAAGAGAAGTAAGATCCCAAAAATCTGGTTTAATTTGAGATCGTAATCTCTTTCAAAAAGGAAAAAGAAATATTACCAAAAATGACAAAAAATAACTTAAATTGACGATTTGGAAGGGAAAATAGCTGAATTTGGGATTGAAATTGATGCACACCGAGCATAGCTGGGTGACCACGACGTGCGCGCCGAAAAGACCTTTCCGGATTGGGGTCATGGGTGTAATTCTGACAACTTAGCCAAAGTTATGGCAAAAAAACCAAAGTATGTCCAAAAAGGGTCTCAATTAGGAAATATCGTCGATTACATTCCATTCTTACGCCTATCCGCTAACTCATGGTACGTTAGCGCTATCAACGAGCTATCTAACAGCTCGGCTTCATTACTCGAATCCTCCTGCATCACTGGTTTTATGTCCATACCATTTATTTTAGGAAAAATGGCGGTACCACATGGGGTCCCGCCCTGCGGAACAAGTAGTATCCTCTTTATTTTCTATGTTTCAGTTCTTTCTATTCCTTGCTAAATTTTCTAGATTTGTGACTCATTTGTGGTGCTGATTTCATCACAGCATGTGTCAAGAAATTCAAATTTTATCATGGTCAAGTCTTTAGTCGTTGTGTAACATATTTCTTGACCCTAGCTGACCTATCATTTACATATTTTACACAATCCCTGTAGCCTGTAGGCACACGTCTTTTTAGTCTTCTCTTAACAATATTCATTCACATCTCTCAAGAGCATTTTCCATCTTTATAGAAAACCCTCAAAAGCAGAACATAGCTCCTATTTGTGATACTCTATTCATTCTTTTTATAGTTTGATGTTAGTCTAATTCTCCCTCCTCCGCTGGCGGCCTTCTTACATCTCTTCAACGTGCAGGGCTATCTCTCCGTTGCCACTCTATGCTAAAGTCAGAATTAGAGGGGGGGAGGGGGGAGAAAAAGAAAAAGTATATTTATGTGCGAGCCAAAAAATATGCAAAGAATGCTTTAGGGATACATGAAGCTCCTAGTACCTGCACCTTTGCCTTGGTGATGTGACATGGAGGTCGTTGGCTAAGATATTAAGAGAGAAAAAGTTTATATTAATGATAAAGTAAACTTGATTTTCGAGCCATATTTTAATTAAACTTTTAACGGAAGAGCCTTATTGGCAAGGAGAACTCAGATTCCATAATAGAAGGTTAACCAATTCGATAAAGTATTTCAATCTTTTATAAATCCATTATTTATCCCATGTTTAATTAATATGGGATTCGTTCGTAATTTTTCAACAATTACTTCTTCGAACGAAGCATCATATCATTTTTTGGTCCCCTTTTATTCGATAATCCATCCATCTCTCTTCATCAAATCAAGAAGGTATACCTGCTTTATCAATGCTCAATTAATCCTCCACAACGTTTGAGACTCGGGCATTGCCTACGTGGGCACAGCCGTCTTAAAAGCTAACCATGAATTTTTTTAACCATCGCAATTCAATTTGAAGCTCACCACCTTCATTTGTTTGCAACTGAGATCTCTATTATGTGTCCACATGACTAAGTTTGGGACCTAACTCTGATACCACTTGTAAGGAATCGAGGTTTCATCCTAATATATTAATCGATTAGGTGGAGTAGCTCACCCTTATAATCCCATCATTTACTCCATGTCTAATCAATATAAGATTTGTTCGTACTTTTCTCAATAATTAAAAAATGTTTGGAGATAGCAATATCATGGATCAAACCATTTTCCCTCTTCATTCGTTGTTGCCCCACAAGTTACTGCTCTTGAAATCCCCATATATGAGCAACATTTATGAAAATCATCCAACAAAAGAAATCGACAAGATAAGATTTTAAATATGAATATCATGAGACTCATCCATTTGACAACTTTATAAATGATTTATAATAGAAATAGTAAGAGGAAGGAAGAGTAGGTAAGTCTTATCAAATGTTTGATTATAAGTAGTGATTATGAATATATAGTTAAAATTAATATTTGATTTTAACTGAATTTATAAATTAGTTGATAAATTGTGATTTTTACTACGTAGATTGAATTCTTAAAATCTTGTGCACGAAAAATGATGTGGTGTTTTGGTTTTAATCTGTATGAATTATACGATAACTTGGAATATGCATTTGTAAAGTTCAGTATTGAAGATTTGCAGGCCATCGAAACTCTGAAGGCTTCTTTAAATTAAACCAAGAAGGACTAAAAAATTCCTAGGCTCGAATTCGAGGATGGATGACATTTGTACCGGGGGCGTAAGCGGTCCGATTTTACCAATTTTCGACAGATTTTGAAACCAAACCGTTTAAATTGGTTTGAGAAAAACTAAAACCTAAACTAAATCATTTAAAACGGTTTGAGAAAAACTTAAACCTAAATCTAACGGTTTGATCCGATTTTAAACCGTCGATTTCATATTTTTTTTTTGCTTATCTACTTTTATGTCACCTGTTCATTGATTTCGATATAAACTTACACTTTATTGACAATAAATATAGACAAACTAAATAGATCTACTATAAATTAAAATACTAACTAAATCATAAAATGCTAACTAAATCAAAATAAAATCAAGGTAAAATTGTAGTATATTTATTTTGTCCGCGTTTTTATACTAAGATGTTACAAATAAAAGTAATGACAACGTTGCAATACAAGTCTATAAGACAAAAAATATAAGGGAAAAGTACAAAACTATACAACTAAAACTTTCACTTTTTAAACATTACAAACTTAAGATTTTTTTTAAAAAATCAGGTATTAATTAGTTAATTAATACAATATTATAATAATTATAATGAGTTACAAAACAAAGACTAATGTTAAATAATAAAATCAAAACAATACATAATCCACAACAACTCCATCCCAACCCAACCCCGCACTCACCCCACCCACCTCGACATCGCCCACCCCGACCCCACCCACCCCATAAAATAATTTTTTTCCTTCTACTTTTCCACACTCACCCCCACGCCCAACACCACCTTACCCACCCCACCCCAACCCAATCCCACCCACCCACCAACCACCCCGCCACCACTCACTCACTCATTCACTCACCCCCACCCCACCCACCCCACCCAGCACACTACACCACACCACACCACACCACAAGAATGATTTTACTTCTATTTTTTCATCTCTCCCACCCCAACCAAACCCCACCCACCCAATCACCTACCCACTAGTCCCATCCCATCACACTACTCACCCATCCCACCCACCCCACCCCACTCCAAAATTAAGTTTTTTTTTTTTTTTTTTGAGATATTTTTCCACACTTCACCACCCGACCATACCCTACCCCACCCCACCCCACCCCACCTCAACAACAATGAATTTTTTTTTATTACTTTTCCACAACTCGTCCATACCCTACCCTATCATACCCCGCCACCCCACCCAAAATTAATTTTTTTCTTCTAATTTTCGACTCCCTCACCAGCCTCGCCCCAAACCCTACCCCAACTCACCTCATCCAAAATGATTTTTTTACTATTTTTTCACGACTCGCCCAGACCCTGCCACGCCACCCATCCCCAACCCCACCCCACCCAAAATTAATTTTTTTCTCCTAATTTTCCACACCCTACCCACCCCTCCCCGACCCTACCTCGCCACCCACCCACCCCACCCCACCCAAATATGATTTTTCTTCTATATTTTCACACTCCACTCTAACAACCCCACTACACCCCACCCTAGCAACCCCACCGCAACCCACCCCACCCCACCCAAAAATGATTTTTCTTCTATTTTTTCACACTTCACCTCAATCGTCCCATCCTATCCCACTGCACCCTACCCTCATCCAAAACTGATTTTTCTTCTATTTTTTTACTCCCCCCAACCGCTTCACCCCATCCCACCGCACCCCGCCACCAACCATACCCCATCAAAAAATTATTTTTCTTCAATTTTTTCACACTTCACACCAACCACCTCATATCAACCCACCCTACCCCGCCCCACCCACGCACCCACCAACGCAAAAAATTGTTTTTTTCTTTTACTTTTTCCAACCCCCAACCCGACCTCGACCCCACCCTACCCACCCACCCACCCCACTCCAAAAAATTATTATTTTCTTCTACTTTTCCCCACCCTGACCCACCCACCCAAAAAAATGATTTTTTTCTTCTACTTTTCCAACTCCGACCCTACCTCACCATAAAAAATGATTTCTTCTACTTTTTCTAGCCACACCCGACCTCTACCCCACTATCCCCACCCCTAAAATCACAATCAATAACGTAAGTTGACACGAGATCGCAGTTAAGTCACACAAGGTCACACAGAGTCACAATTACAAATTTAGTTGTAAAACCCCACCCCTCCAAACTCACAGTTGGTCACACAAGGTCAAAGTTCGGTCACACAAAGTCGTAGTTTGGTCAAATGAGGTCACAGTTAGGTCACAGGAGGTCACAATTAGGTCAAACGAGGTCATGGTTAGATCACACGAGGTCACATGTCGATAACATAAAGTCACGCTTCGTTTTTACAAAGTCACAGTTCGGTCACACATAGTTATATTTGACACAATTGTAGGTCACATCACGTCCTCGTCCAATGGTCACACCAAGTCACAGTTGGTCACAATCTATATAATTGGTTACAATGATTCATAATTGATTACATATTATTTATTTAATGGTCATAGTTACCTAATAATTGGTCATAGTCATCAATAATTGATCACAATTTATTTATTGATTGATCTAAACTTACTTGTTTTTCTTGATCACATTCGCACTTATCATAAGTCGCACAAACTCAAAATTAGTCAATATTTTGATCACATTTACATATAATTGATCAAAATTATCATATAATTGGTACATATTATTTATTTATTGGTCATAATTTACACGTTTCCTCAATCACAATTAGTTAACATTTTTGTTACAATTAACTAATATTTGGTCACATTTCGTATTCTTAGTTTTCTTGGTCACATCCCCCAGTCACAATTAGTAAATATTTTGATCACATCCCGTACTTGATCACACAAAGTCATGATTTGAACATACAAGGTCACAGTTCAATCACAAAAAGTCTCAATTCGGTCATACAAGGTCATAGTTCAATCACACGATGTCATAGTTCGGTCGCATGTGTTACCAAAATATGACATTGTGTGATCGAACCGTGCCTTCGAGTGATCAACTGTGACTTTGTGTGATCGAATTGTGACTTTGTGTGATCGAATTTTGCAATTAAACCAATTGTGATTTAACTGTGACCTCGTGTGACCAACCTATGACCTTGTGTGATCAAACTATGACCTTGTGTGATCAACTGTGGCTTTAGGAATGTGTGGGTAGGTGGGTGAGGTTTTTCAACTAAATTTGTAATGTGACATTGTGTGACCAATTGTGTGACATGTTGTAACTTTGCATGTGGGGGTGAGGTAGGGTAGGGTAGGATAGGGTAGGGTGGGGTGATCGAATTATTATGTAAGTGTAACCAAAATGTCGATTAAATGTGACTTTGTGTGACTTATGACGAGTAGGGAATGTGACCAATTATTAGGTAATTATGACAAAAAATATTAATTAATCATGAAAAAAACAAGTAAGTTGTGACCAATAAATAAATAATATGTGACCAACTATAACTTTTTGTGACCATTGGACGAGGAAAAATATAAGAAAAAAATCATTTTTGGGTGGGGTCGGTTTGTTGGGTGGGTGGCGGGGTGTGGAAAATTAGAAGAAGAAAAATCATTTTTGGGTAGGGGTGGGGTTGGTGGGTGACGGGTATAGGGCCGAGACGAGGTGTGGAAAAGAAAAAAAATTATTTTTGGGTGGGGTGGGTAGTGGCGGGGTTGTTGGGTGACGGGCGTAGGGTCGGGATGGAGTGTGAAAAAGTAGGAAAAAAAATCATTTTTGGGTGGGGTCAGTTGGTTGTGTGGATAGCGGGGTAGGGTCGGGAGTGAGGTGGGTGGGGTGTGAAAAATTGAAGAAAAAAATCATTTTTGGAGGGTGGGTAGGAATGGGATGGATCGGTGTGGTGGGGTGGGTGCAAGGGAAGGGTCTTGGTGGGGTGTGAAAAAGTGGAAGAAAAAAAATCATTTTTGGGTGGGGTGGGGTCGATTGGTTGGGTGGGTAGCTGGTAGGGGCGGGATGAGTGTAGAAAACTAGAAGAAAAAAATCATTTTTGGGTGGGGTGGGTGGTGGGGTAGGGTGGGAAAACATGGAGAGATAAAAAAAAACTCATTTTGTGGGGTGGGGTGGGCAGGGTGGTGTTGGGGTGGGGTTGGTGGGGGCGTGAAAAAGTAGAAGGAACAAAAAATCATTTTTAGGATGGGGTGGGATCGGTAGGGTGGTGTCGGGCTGGGTGGTGGTAGGTGGAAAAGTAGAAGGAAAAAAATCGTTTTTGCCCTGAGGTGAGGTAGGGTTGGTGGAGAGGCGGGCAGGGTGTATCCTGGTCTGTGGCTGGGATAAGATCAATTTGTCACTTTGCGATGAAGTGGGGTAGAGTCGAGTTGAGTGGGGTTGGGTTGGGATGGGATGGGGAAGTGTAGGAAAATATTAGGAGAATATAAAATTAAACTTATTTTTGGGGTGAGATATGATATGGGTGGTGAGGTTGGGTTGGTGGCTAGGGTGAGATCAATTTGTCACTTTGCGATGAGGTGGGGTAGGATAGGGTCAAGTGGGGTTATGTCGGGGTGGGGTGGGTTTGGTTGGGTTGGGGGAAGTGTAGGAAAACATCGAGAGAAAATAAAAATAAACTTATTTTTGGGGTGGGGTAGGATATTGATGGTGAGGCGGGGTGGGTGGTGGGGTCGGAGGATGTGGTTAGGGTGAGATCAATTTGTCACTTTAAGATGAGATAGGGTGGGATGGGGTGGGGAATGATAGGAAAATATCGAAAGAAAAAAAAAATAAAAATTATTTTTGATGTAGGGTGGGGTGGGGTGGGGTGGGGTGGTGGTCTGTGGCTGGGATAAGATCAATTTGTCTCTTTGCGATGAGGTAGGGTAGGGTCGAGTGGAGTGGGGTTGGGTTGGGTTGGGGTGGGATGGGGAAGTTTAGGAAAACATTGGGAAAAAATAAAAATAAACTTATTTTTGGGGTGAGGTAGGATATAGGTGGTGAGATGGTGTGTATGGGTGGGTGGGGTTTGGGGATGTGGTGAGGGTGAGATCAATTTGTCACTTTGCGGTGGGGTGGGGTGGGGTCGAGTAGGATTGGGTTGGGTTGGGGTAGAGTGGGATGGGGAAGTGTAAGAAAACATCGAGAGAAAAAAAAAAAAAAACTTATTTTTGGGGTGGGCAGGGTGGGTGGATGGGGTCGGGGGATGTGGTTATGGTGATATCAATTTGTCACTTTACAATGAGGTCGGGTAGGGTCGAGTGGGGTTGGGGTTGGGATGGGGAATGATATGAAAACATCGAAAGGAAAAAAATAAAAAATTATTTTTGGTGTGGTGTGGGGTGGGGTGGTGGAGTAGGATAGGGTGGGGTGGTGGGAGGGGCATGGGCGGGGTGGGGTGGGGTGGTGGTAGGTTGTGACGTCAAAATTTGAAATTTTGATTTAATATTATATTAGTTTTAATATAATATATAGTAGTCTAGATAATTATGTTTATCTTATATATATCATTATATTTATTTTTAATTATTAAACACCTAACTAGAATTAATACCTGAATTTTAAAAAAAAGATTTCCTTCACATGATTTTTGAATTGCATATTTGAAACACAAGGTTTTATGTAATTTTCCTAAAAAATAACATGATGCCCAATAAGACCCCCGTGATTATCATATTTAGAAAAAAAGATTTATTGATTAGATAAAAGATATAACTGACCAAAATAAAAAAAAGATATGGATCTCTATGATGCCCAATAAGAACCCCGTGATCATCATATTTAGAAAAAAAGATTTATTGATTAGATAAAAGGTATAACTGACCAAAATAAAAAAAAAGATATGGATTACATAGAGAGTATATAATTAATATAACAATTACATAAGCTTATCCTTATCGGTTGTCACAAACTCAAACCATTCATCGGATATTTAGATGAATATTAATGGATTTATTTGAATTTTGAAGTATGGTAATTGTCTAATTAGGTAATAAATGTAACAGATATTAACAAAATACCCATATAACTATTGAATTTGATATATTGGTCAAATTTTTTATTTTTTTATTTTTATATATTTTCTTGTCGATCCGGTTTGATTTCAAACCGTAGTTAAAAATCTCAAATCTAAACCAAACCATTCTTGACCGGTTTGGTCCGGTTCAACACCATTTAGTTGATAGGTCCGCGTGGCACCAATTTAACGATTTTTAAAATGCGATTTTGATTTGATTTTCCGGTTTGAAGGGTTTTTGCTTACATCCCTAGTTTCTACTAGAAAATCAAGAAGGATGTCACGGAAACTGAGCTTATTTGTTTGAATTCCTTCACGTGGGAAAATGTTAAGGTCGGCCATACTATTAGTTGTAAGCACGAGTTTTGCACGTTTGTATATACGACAAATGATACACATTGCAGAAAAATATGAAAAAATATAAAAAAAAAATTGTGCATAGACAAATTGAACTAACTTAGGAGCATATTTTTATAATAGGAAATGTTTAACATGTAAGTATAAACAAAAATTCCATTTTTGTTTTTTAGTTTTCCAAAAGTGTTTAAAATTATTTATTTAATATTCTTAATTAGACTTTAATTAAAAATTAAATTTTCTTTATACATGAATTAAATAATGTTCAATAAAATTTTTTTTTTTTTGAAAATAGTTTTTAATAATAATTTAATGGTGTTATTGACAAACTAAAATAATATTTAAATGTATTATAGATTAATATTAATAGATAATAATAACTTTATTTATGATATAAATTAAATGTTAAAGTTAATATTTATTGAAAACATAACAATTGAAGGGTAAAATGGAAAATTAAAAGTTTAACAGTAATCCATACTTTTAATATATTGTAGAAGATTGTAGATGTAGATGTAGATAGAAAAATGTAGATAGATGGATTATGCCCATGTTTTTGATTCTCATTAAAATTTTAACACATTTTCCTTTATTTTTTTTTTCAACCACACATTTTCAATAAAATAATGTTACGCATGAGCCAAAAAATTTCTTTACTTTTAATTTAACAATACATTCTCCAAAATTAACTATTTTAAAACACATTTTACCCCAAAACTATTGTAATGGATCTTAAGCAAAGGCTTAATGATGAAGTAATTTTTTTTAAATACTAAATAATAAAAAAATATAATAATATGAAATTATGTTACAATATTTTAAATTTTTAGATGATAAATTAATTTAATATTAAATAAATGAGAAGGAACAATAATATAAAATTATATTATAACATTGTAAATTATTAAATTATAAATTAATGTAATGATTTATTTAATATTATTAAATAAGGGGTAAGGTTATACTGGGTATATCTCTAAATATATAAGAATAAGATACGTATTCAAAAGTTTATCCTTAGTACCCCTTTTATATATTGTAGATGTAATTGTAGAAAGATGTAGATGTAGAATATTGTAGATTAGATATAGATGGATGTAGATTAGATTATGAACAAAAAATATTAAGAAACATATATTCATGACTAAAATTGGTTTTTGCATTAATACCAAACTAAAAGGTCATTTATTAAATAAAAAACGATATAAATAATGCCCAGAAGAAGTAAATATTGTAGCACAAGGAAATTGATGAAGAAAAATATAAATATGATTAAGCCTTTGTTTGATGTTCTTTATATATATATTTTACGGTACTCAATTTTAATCACATTTTAATAAACAAATATTCTACACATAAACAAAAAAAATTTCTTTCATTTTCATCCACACAATCACTACAAGAATCGAGATAAACAGGGGCGACATTTGTCGTCCTTATAGGCCTGAATGTCGCCTCTAAGATGTTGCCCCAATTACCTTGTGGCTATTGATCTATTTGTCGCCCCAATAGACTGTGACACCTATGGGGACCGACAATGTCGTCCCAAATTCCTTGTTTTATTTTTCGCGTTTTTCAATCTATAAAAGTGACATCGTCACTCTAGTAATGTCATCGCTATTGTTTTGAAACCTATACGGCATATGTTGCCCCTATACATATAATCTTTTTGTTTTTTTTTTTTTTTTTTTGAACAATCTAGAAAACGTTTTTTACAATGCATAATTAAAGTTTTTTTAATTTTTTTTACAATACATAATTCAAAGAAGTATTTTCTGTTAACTCCACTATATTTTCGACTATAAATTTTGGTAGCATTTCCCCCCAATTCTGTGCGATCTACATTGGATATAGTTCACACTCGAAAAACAAGAAGGAAATAATATTGACATATACATTCGAATATATAACCATCAACAGAAAATACAGTACCAACATTCATTACAAACGGATCATTGAAAAACTCTCCAAAAATTTGTGGGTAATTTTTTATTTACACACTTATCATCAAACGACTTTCTAAGTTCCATGCAAATGCACTGCAGTGTACAAAGCAATACATGTAAAGTAAAAATTATATTTATAATACTTTTATCAGCAAACAATTGATAAAACTAGAAAATCCGCAACAATAACATGTTTAAAGATTTTTGCCTTTGATGCACTTTTTTCGCCCGCCATAAAGCCCTACAGAGGCGACTCAACCATATTGAGGCGACAATTTTTGCTGCTCTATGGAAAAAAGGTGCCAAAAATCCCCCCAAATTTTCTTGTAAAAACTCACCCCAATAATGGTAACATAATGTCGCCCTTATAGGTATTCTAAAGTGACGAAATTTCACGTTGTAGAGGCGACATTGTCGTAATGTCACCCCTATAGGTTAATGATCTATAGGGGAGACATCGTTGTCGCCTCTTATTGTGTCGTCTCTGTAAAACGTTATTCTTGTAGTGAATATCACATTAATCACTGTTCAAAATAATTTTTTTCTCAAATAAAAAATATCAAATAGAGGCTAAATTGATATAGATTTAGTCCTTGTTTTGTTTAGATTTTAAAATAAATTTTTATCAAAGTCAAAATCAACAATTAATTAGAACCACATATTTTATGGGTGCTACAACTTTTTAACTATACATCTCATCAACTTTTATCAAAATCTGTTAAAAATCTAATTTAAGCTTAATTTTGATTGACTATACATCTCATCAATTTATATTTGTTTTTGTCAAATATAATCGTATGTTATAAGGGTTTGTATTTTATTTTTGTAGATAGAAGTTATATTCAAAGAAAATTGAAAACCACGTGTTTGTGATGGCTCCCCTCAACAAAATATTTTTTATTGTGAATCATAAAGTTCAACAATGACTATTACAACCATCATATTTTTTTTTATGACTCTTGAATAAAGGATGATGTATAGTATAACATCGATGCTTTGTGTGACAAATAAAATAATAGTTGTTATATAGTCGTATTTACATTTTGATGCTGACTTTAGAAAGTTTTCAGTGGATACCAAATTATATTGCTTTAGGGGAAGACCATTGTTTTCTTTAGTTAATTTCTCAAAACTTCTCTTTTATTAACCTTTATATTCAGGATGTACCACTCGACTCTGACATGAATTTATTTATTTAAAAGAAAAAAAAAATGTTGACCATACTCATTGGACGTGCGACTATATTTCGAGGATTTGTTGAATTTTTTTCTTTCCAAATTTCAGTATTAATTTATATGAATAATAATAATTTCTCCTAACCCATTTTCCATGTTTTTCATGTCACATCAACGTAAAAATTTTCTTGGTTCAAAATAAATGATTGAAATTTCTTGGTTAGCATGTACCAGAGTGATAGAAACACTTCAATGGTACATTTTACAAAAGGATCAAAATCTCAAGAATGCCCTTCTAAGGGCTGCATTTTATCTTCACTGCACTCCCAAAGTTTTATATAAAAAAACAGCATATATAAACCCTATAGATGCATGAAGGAAGATGCAAATTCGATGATACACCATTTACAGAAAGTTAAAAGCTTCAATAGGTTCCAGTTTTACTATATATATGTAAATGATATTTGTTTGTGTTTGTGTTTTGGCATTGGATATGAATGAATGTACAGGTTGTAGTGGCCCAGGAAACAAACCAAGATACCATAGTTATAAGCCAAATACAAAAGGCAATATTGTCCTTGTTATTCTTTCTCTCTCCTTTTCAATCCTAACCAAATGACATTAGCAAGCACCTGTTGGCCAAGTTTATCCCCGTTCACTCCTTTTTAAAGTCACGAGAGTCTCTGTTCTGTGACGTGCTTTCAATTCTCCAGTTAGTACTGGAGCAGGAGAAAATAAAAAAAATATATATATAAACACAGAACCTTTCCTTTCTTCACCATCACTTAACTAGCCTCTATATTTCAGTCTCAAACTCAAAGTCTTATAATTTCTCAAGCTTTACTTCTCTTCATCTGAAAGATTTTTCACCACATTTTTTCTGTCTTTCTCTGTGGGGGGTAACATGTAGGTCTCACCCCACAAACTCCCTCTCCCCACCCCCAGTTGCTGCTTCTGCCCATAATTCCTTCTCTATATCCTTGTTCTTTAACTCTTTTGTATCCCCTTTAACTTTCTCTTTAATTGTTTTTGCGTTTTTCACAGGAGATCAGAGGAAAATCCATTGGATCTCAATAACTTACCTGAAGATTACACGAGAGATGATAAAGAGATTTATGATGACAGTTCTTCATCTGCTGGTATATATCCCTTTTTCTTAAGTGTTATTAACTTTCTAGCTTTTAGAGTTCGTGATACTTCTTTTGGTTCAGGTTGTGTCTTTTTCCTAACAAGAAAGCTACTAGAGTTGAAACTTTTTTTAAAAAAATTCTGAAGATTTATTAGCTATCCAAGAACAAGAGAAAAAAACCTTTTTTTTTTCTTTTAATTTTCTAATTATTTTCTAGTTAGCTGTGTTTCTTGGCTTTTGGAGTATCAATGCGAAACCCTAGATGATAAAAGGACAAGACAGGAAAAGATTGTGGCTGGAACATTCATTAATGATCCGGGCAATTAGGGTTTGAGTTTAGGTATAAACTTAGGTCATCAAAATTGCTTTAATTGGCATTTTTGCAGCTGCAGGCTACAGAAAAAAGAAAAGCAGCGCTAAGGACGAAAAAGATGATTCCAGTAAGGTCCATGAGTGTAGGTTTTGTTCCCTCAAGTTCTGCAAATCTCAAGCCCTTGGGGGACACATGAATCGCCACCGTCAAGGCAAGTCCTTTCAGTATGATTCATTTCACCATTTAAAATTATATTCTTTCTTTTAGGCATGCATAGGATACCAAAAAAATCTGGGCTTTCTGCTTTCTTCTTCAAAGATCAAAAAAGTTTAATGGCTAGGGCATGAGTTTCAGTAAAGTTAGTTAAAAAATATTGGAACTATACATTTGTTGGCCAATGATTTTTCCTTTTTTCAGGCATTGTCATGTCAATTTTTTCTCACATAAAAAATTGCTGTAGAATCTTTCTTTTTTGTTGAAATTCTTGGAAACATGATTTGATTTGATTAGATTAATAATTCTGCGTATGTTACTCAGAGAGGGAGACAGAAACACTGAACAAGGCTCGTCAACTGGTCTTCACTAACGATTTAGCTCCAGGAGCACATCACCAAGGATATCTTCCAGGGTATCCCCGCCCCCCGCCCCCGCCCCCAAAACCCCCCCTCTTTTTTCATTTTCCCCCGTTTCTTCTCAACTTTTATATCAAATTTTCTTCTTGATTCTTACTTTTTATGCATTTCACCGGGTGATTTTTTTTCATGGTTTTAAATGCTCCAGCTTTTGTTTGATTTTTAAGCTCGAAATTCTTATGTTTTTTTCTTAATTAATGTGTATGTTATTTTGGCAGTGGTCAACCAATTCCACATGGAGGGTTTCATCAACCACCAGGCAGCATAGGTGATGCCACAATGCCATTCAGATCAATGTACCATACAAGGCTTTATCCCGGTTCTTCAGTACCAGTCTTGCCGCCAATTACTCCACCAGGCCATCCTCCAGCACCACCACAGCCACCATACATGCACACCTCTCTGTCACGTCTCCTCCCTTTGCACTCTCACTATCCCCCACCACCGGTGAATGACTACATTGTTGGCCATGCCCTCCCTGGTTCCAATTCCAGTTATGCAGCACCTCCACCGGATACTAATTACACCTGCATCGGTGCACCGGTGGGACATGGATTTCCAAATGGCACTGGCCCCAGCATCGGCAACAGCCCCGTCCCTGGTGTAGATGGTGTTAGAGACATGTCAATGCACATTCAAGACGAAGGATTGAATTGGGGCGGCGCCGGAGGTAGAACAAGACAGCAGTGAAACATATGAATCTTATATTGAACAATCAGTTTCAAGATGGATTCCATATTAAATCTTACTGTGTATTGTTTTTTGTTTTTTTCTGCCTGAACGAGAGTGCAAGTGTTAATCTGCTGTATGATACGGCACTCTCACTGATTGAGAATCCGAACAAACTGACAAATGGGGATGTGCAAAGAGAGAAATTTTGGTTTTTCTACAGGTTTTGTGAACAGGCTTTTTTAGATCTCACGCATTCGCACGAGCCTGCTATAAATTTGAAGCAGATATTAAATGGATTTTTCTTTTGGATGTACGAAAGAGTAAAAAATTGATCCAAATTTACATTCGAGGGCGGAACAAGTAGTTAGATTTCAACAGAGAGTAGCCAATCAGTTTAGAATTTTCCCCATTGCATGGCATTGCATTAGCCTATTTGGTATATGAGCTTTTGGATGAATTTTGAAAATTTGGATGATTACATGGTTGAAAAGTGACAAGTCCATAAATTATATTAGGTTTCAAATTCAAGTTATATCTTTATCAGTTTTTGGTGATTATGGAATCAAACATTATTAAACCACGTACAGATATTTGAAAGTTCTAATATAAAAAATAACAAAAATGCTAAATGAACAACACTTTTGAACAACAAGGTGAACAACACTCTCACATGAAGGTGAGGTCCACATATGAGGACCCCACACTCCATGTGAGAGTGTTGTTCACTTTGTTGTCTCAAAGTGTTGTTCATGTAGCATGATTTAAAAAATAATTCACAAGGGTACAAAGAGAGAAGATATATTAGATTTTTTAAAGATATATTTCTTCGTTTATTAGAAACCGGAGCTTGTTTGGAAAAAGTGGGAATTTTGGATATTTAGGATAATACTACAAATTTATTTGATCCACAAACTCTGCTTGAAGTCTTTATCCGAATGACAATGGAGCACATCTATTTATAGTGTGGATCAATGGACTCTTCTACACACTTTCACACCTACTACATGATAATTGCACATATTCCACCTACTACAAGATAATTCTAGAGGATTTCTGATCTGACGGGCAGGAGAAGTGGACTGAATTCTAGAGATAGATTACTCTAGAGCATGAATATTTCTAGAATATGGACTTTATTCTAGAATTTTGACTCATGGATCATTTTATATATTACAAGATGAAAGTGTGACAATTGATTGTTTCTTTGAACTCCAAGTGAGAACGGTATCTACCATGAAAAATGCAAATCCTATTTGTTTTCCTTTCATCCAAGTTGCCAGCCCAATCGATATCACTATATCCAACAAGTTTAAAATGATTAGAGGATGAATAAAATAAATCATAATCAATGGTACTTTTGATGTAGCGAAGAATCCTCTTTGTGGGTTTTAGAGATAACAAAAAAATCCGACCCGACCTGAATGGGACGAAAAAACCCGAACCGCGGGTGGGTATGAGACAGGTTTTCGCGACTCGGGCGGGTTGCGGGGCGGGTAAGGCCGCCTCAATCCAAACCCGCCCCGATTAAACTAAATAATAAAAATAAATAAGGAAAATAAAAAAATATTGAAAAAAAAATTTTGAAATAAAAAAATTAAATGGGGTGGAGGGGGTGACCTGCCCCGACCCTCCCTAAAATTCGCAGGACGGGTGACGGGTTTGGGTTTAAAAAAATTTTGCGGGGGCAGGTGGCGGGTCAGGGAGACCCTACCCGAACCCATCTCGTTGCCATTAGTAGTGGGCTTCATGTGGGTAACTCTAAGTGACTCCAAGTAACGACTAACAAGGTCATCTCCATATATAACATTGGGCTGTGTACATGTATAATATTGCAAGCTGCCAACAAGACTTTTGAAATTTGTAAATTTTTAGGGTCCATTCTTTCTCCTTCATCGTTTCTTGACAACTTGATTCGACAATCAATGGGTGTGTTTGTCGGTTTGCATTCTCCCATGTTGGATTTTTTTAGCGCTTATCTTGCATATCCTTATTGAGAAATGAAAGTTCCTTCATCATTTGCTTTACTTCTATGCCAAGATAGTATGACATCTTTCCAAGATCGGACATCTCGAATTCTTTAGTCATACTCCTTTTGAATTCCTCAAATTAACATTCTTGCATTATTTTCGGTAAAGATCAAATCATCAACATATAAGCATGCTATCAACATATATATCTCCATTTTTGTTCACCTTTACATAAAGAGCATGTTTATATGGACACCTTTTGAAATTATTATCTTAAAAATACTTGTCAATTCGATTGTACCATGCCCTTACTGCTTGTTTTAAACCATATAAATATATTTCAAATTTCAAGACTTTATTTTCTTCTCCTTTTACCCCCTAGCCAAGATGATGTTCAGTGTAAACTTCTTCTTCAAGATATCCATTTAAAAAGGCGGATTTCACATCCATTTGAATATTCCATTTAGTTTGAGTGGCCAAAGAAATAATCTATCTTATGATTTCTAAGCGAGCAACAGGAGCAAGTACTTCATTATAATCAATGTCATGTCTTTGCTTGTATCCTTTGGCGACCAATCTCGCCTTATATCTTTCGACTTCCCTTTTAGCATTCTTCTTTGCTTTGTAAACCCATTTTACTCCAATGGTTCTTTGACCATTCAAAAGTGTTGCTAGTTCCCATGTATCATTCTTTAGGATTGCCTTAATTTCTTCATCTATGGCTTCTCTCCATTTCTTGCTTTGAACTGCTTCTTCAAAACCAATAGGCTTGCCTTTTCTAATCAGCCAACGCCAAGACCTACAACATAGACCTACCAAGAGCACCCAACTTGTTTGTTGACACGTGAGGGGAAATAGGAGTCTGAGGTGGCAGGATTTACCACTATAGCCCATCCAATCTTGAAATGCTATACCATGTGTTTAGCAGCTGCACTCGTCAAAAGAACAGGTAGAACAGTCATACCAACTAAGAATGCCATTCCATGAGGAGATTAGTACCCAGGAAGCCCAATCCGCAAGAAGACAAAAGAGTGTTAGATCATTTTGATTTTCAGTTATCTCATATAATTCTTGCAAGCTCATTGTCCATTGTCTCCCAGGTGGTGTGCTAGAGCTTTAACTTCCATTTGATAGTTTTCCATAAGGGCTTGCTTGTGGTGAATGCTCTTTTTATTTCTTCTCTTTCTTGATATACTCCTCTTTCTTCTTCTTCTTCAACAATTGAAGAAAATTATAGTCATCTTCTAGAGAGTCCCTTCTCCATGAATCTTCTTCATCAATCTCTCTGCTAATGATGACCTTCTTAGTATTTGGATTGTAGAGCTTGTATGCTTTAGATCTTGAATCATGACCACGAAAGAGAAATTTTCCACTTTTAATCAGCAAGCTTAGATCTCCTTTAGTCATGCACATGAGCATAAGCAATGATTCCAAATACTTTCAAGTGTGAGATACTGGGATTTCTTCCACTCCAGGCTTCTTGCAGTATCTTTTCCCATATATTTCTAGTTGGAGATTGATTGAGAAAATAAACCACACAATACGTCACATCGGCCAAAAATTCTTTTGACAACCTCTTGCTTTAACATACTTCGAGCCATGTTCAGGACTGTTCAGATCTTTCTTTCAACAACATCATTTTGTTGAGGGGGTCTTGGAACCTTAAGGAATTGTCGATTTTTCTTGAGAAAATAAACCAATGTTTTTTCAACTAAAATTAACAATAAATAGAAGGAAATAATTGCTCTTACAGAGAGATTGAGGATTGATTGGCCCGTACACATCAGTTTGAATTAGTTCTAGGGTTTCTTTGTTCTCGTACTTGCTTCCTTTGGAAAGCTCTTCCAAAAATGCTTTCCAAATATCCAACCCTAGCAAAATTCGTCCGAGTGGCTAATGAATGGTAATCCTTTCACTATTATTTTCTTTGAAAGCAACTCCAAGTCACCAAAATACAAATGCCCGAACCATAGATGCCATATCCATAAGATATCTTTCACACAAGCCTCAAACACTTTGCATCATTATTTTGAATATCCAACAAGAATATTCTATTACTTGTCATTGGCACATTAGCAATCAAATTATTTTTTCAATCTTTTAAGATTTTTTTTTTTTTTTTTTTCGTTGGAGTGAGTGTAGCCTTTCTTCAAAAGTTGTTTGTTCTTCATGTTTTACACATAATAAATATTTGAAATAAATTGGTGACTTCCATCTTTCAAGCGTATGAGAATATCACCTTTGCCTCTTACCTGAATCTTGGATTCATCAAGCTCCACGAACTTATTTTTTATTTCCAAACAGATGATTGCTAGCCCCGGTGTCAAGGTACAAAGTGTTCATTTTCCTTCATTCTCTGTATGCTAATAGTAAAGTAAAATCAAGTTGCTTTTCATTTTCTACAAAATTTGCTTTTTCTTCAACTTGATTGGTAGTTCCACACTCCCAAGCAAAATGTCCAAACTTTTCACAATTATAACATTGAACTTACGATTTTTAATACCTTTGCTTTAAGTAATTACCTTTTTCACGACCTCTCCTTGAAAATGTATTTTGTCTACCCAAACTTTTGATAATTATAATACTGAACTTACGATTTCTAATACCTTTGCTTTGATTAATTACCTTTTTCACTACCTCTCCTTGAAGATGTGTTTTATCTACTTTCTTCATTTTCGGATGCCATATATTCTCCTTTTCCTCTACCTTGGCCACGGCCACGGAAACGTTCTCTTCCTCTTCCTTTATTGAAGTCGCCTCTATTACTTTCCTTCAACGTGGGATTTTTTGGAAGAAATTGTTCTAAAGAATTGATTTGCTTCTTCTTTTGGCATTCTTCATATGCTTGAAATGACCCCATGAGCTCTACAATAGTCGTTTCCTCCAAATATTTTGTTTGCTCAATGGTGACTATAATGTATATGTTCAAATTTGGGGTCTGAAGATTGAAGATTTTTCTCCATAATTCTAACATATCCAAACTTACTCTATTTTCGTTCAATTGGTTAGCCACCATCAAAACTCTAGAAAAATACTTGGAAATTATTTTTGTTTGCTCACCACAGGTGTATGGGTCACATAAGTAATAAAGTGGACTTAGAGTCTGGATATTGATCATACGAGGATTGTGTAAATTTATGTTCCAGACTAATTACCTTAACCGTAATTAGAGCAATTCATGTGATTTTGAAGTTTTGAATAAAATATACTAACAAACTAAATTGAATAATACTAGTAAAAAGAAGAATTCAAAATATGATTTTCTTAAGTGATCCTTAAATGTGTTGGGACATTCGATTTCACATAAGTCAATATTATTAATTCCAATCATCAAGTTCTACTCCTATATATGTGCTCGACCGAATTCACTTATGTATATGAAATTCCCCTCTCAAGTTTAAATCAACTCTACCTAATTATTCAACCGTGTTTCTAGACAGCAGATCGTAATGACTAAGTGCACGAAACACAATAATTCTTTTAGCGATCGCAATACTAATAAACGTATATCTCTATCGTTCATCAAAGTACTGAGTTTTATTCATCGATCTAAGTGTTAGCTCACATCTCGAATTATGAAAACATTCATAAAATCACGAACAAGTGATCAATTCATTCATGCATTAGACATAAAAATAAAATCAACACATTCAAATTATATGTAAAACTCAATTCATGAAATTAATAGCATAAAACTTATGCTACATCGAATATCACAACTAATAGTTTAGCTACTCATCACAAAATAATTAGAAGCACAATAATTAAATATAAACATGTTGAACATATCTGATCAACAAAGGTAAAAGGAACTCTTGCACCAAGAAATACTTCCACATTGATAATCTTCAATCCTCTTCCTTTGCCTTGATTTTTTCCTTCCAAGATTTCAATGATAAAACCAAGAATTTTGTGTGGAATAGGCCCTGCAAAGTTTTCATTAGTCATTCCACAGAGGTAGTATTTATTGGTTGCTAAAAAAAACCTAGGCAATTGTCGCAAGAAATTGCGTATGGGCCTTTTTTTGGGCTGGGCCGGACAACTACGCAGAAGGAATTGTGGTGGCCGCATAGTTATCCATTTTTCGATTTTGCTAATTTAAGGTTGAACGCGCGGCCACCAATTATACAAGGCGTGGCCGCGTAGGCTAATCTTCTAGCGACTTTTCATCTTTCAAAAGTGCTTAAGTAGGTCTCTGATCTTCAATTTTCCAAAAGTCCTTCAACTTCCAATTGTTACTTTTTAGCCCTTATACTTTCAAATTTCTTCAAATCTTTCTTCCAACTTCACTTCTTCTTTAATTGAGCTATTCAACTTTGATTTCTCGCACTTTGCACCTCTAGTAAATACCAGTTGACATAACCTTCATCCATTTGTCCATTTTAGCTCCAATTATCACCCAAATGATAATTATTTGTCTCAATTTCACAATTCACTTGATTTTAGGATATTTGCTGGAATATAAGCAAATAACAAAAATTATGTAGACTTTACTCTAAAACAAAAATAAATAATTTTAATTTAGACATATAAATAAGTTTATAAAATACACTTATCAATTTCTGATTCTTTAATTTTTGAATATCACCTCTTAGTGTTTGAAGAAAAACTTTCTTGACTTTCTCTGCTCCTTTCTAGGCAGTTTGAAACCTACTCCAAGCTTATTTGGAGGTGTTTGCATTTGAAGTCTTCTTGAACCCATCATCATCAAGTGATTAATAGAAAATATAGATAGCTTTCTTGTCTCTCTTTCTTGAATATTTCACGACATCTCTTTGTGCTTGAGCGAGAGTGATCTCTTCTCTTGTCTCATTATATCACTCCTCTACAATCTCCCATAGATCTTGTGACCACAATAAAGCCTTCATTTTGATACTCCATTTGTCATAGTTGCACTTGTCAAGTGTTGAAACTTGAAAAGTTATCATACCATTGCTAGCTATAACTTTTAAAGGGATTGGAATTTGAGAATTCTAATTGTGTAGATGGATCCAGACATCAAGAAACCTTAGGAAGACCTCCAACTCGATTAAACTCAGTGAGATTCGGATTAACTCAACCCGACTCAGTAAATTGGTAAGTCAACTTGTTTTTGGGACATATATTTGCAGCAGCATCTTAGAGGCTTGGACGATCTCAAACCATACTTAATTTTGCACCATTTCGTTCCTCTCTTCAAGGGCTTCAAGAAACACTACTTATGTATTAATTTGGACACCAATGATCCTCGCTCTAATACCAATTTGTTAGAAAGAGGAACTTGTTTGGAGAAAGGGAACTTTAGAGATTTAGGAGAATATTACAAATTTATTTGATCTATCAAACTTGCTTGAAGACTTGATACAAATGATAATGGAGCATATATTTCTTAATGGACTCTTCTACACACTCTAAAATACAGAGTTAATTACACATGTTCCCCCTACTACAAGATAATTTTAGATATATATTACTCTAGAGCATGGATAATTCTAGACCATGAATAATTCTAGAATATGGACTTATTCTAGAACATGAACTCATGGAACACTTTATTAAAACAATTAACAATCCCAAAACTAAAATGTTAATACCGCCCAAATCAAGTTTACTTTTCAACACCCCTTTTAAACTTGATTTTGCGACTCCAATTATTTCTCTTTACTTGAAGAAATCTTCATGCTTCAATGGTTAATTAAAGATTTCCACAACTTGATCTTAATTCTTCACATACTTTAGTTCCACTCCTTTTCTTGCTATGATTTCTCTTATGAAATGATACCTCGTGTTAATGTACTTGCCACGATCATAAAATACGAGATTCTTTGCCAATGCAATCGATGATATGTTATCAACAAAAAATGCCTTTTGGCTCCTCTTTAGTCACATTGAGTTCTTTCATCAAGTTCTGTAACCAAATTGGATGAAAAACAAGAAGTTTTAGCAACATACTCCGCTTGAAGAAAAAAGAGTATTAGATCATTTTGATTTTCGATTATTTCATATAATCTTTGTAAGCTCCTTGTTCGTGGTCTTCTAGGTGGTGTGCTAGAGCTTGAACTTTCATTTGATATGTGTCCATGAGGGCTTGCTTGTGGTGAATGAGGTGGAGTTGTGTGCTCTTGTATTTATTCTCTTGCTTGATCTACTCCTACTTCTTCTTCTTTTCAACAATTGATGGAAAATTGTAGTTATCTGCTAGAAAGTCTCATTTCCATGAATCTTCTTCATCAAGCTCAACGTCTCGTCTAATGATGACCTTCTTACTATTTGAATTATAGATCTTGTATCATTTAGATCTTGAATCAAACTAATAAATAGAAATATTCACTTTTATCATCGAGCTTAGATCTCATTTAGTCGTGCACATGAGCACAAGAAATGCTTACATATACTTTCAAGTGTGAGATACCGGAATTTCTCCCATTCCATGCATCTTGAGTTGTATTTCCCCACACTTCTAGTTGGAGATCGATTGAGCAAAAAACTGCACAATTCGCTGCTTCGACCAATATTCTTTCGGAAATCTCTTACTCTTTAACACGCTCGGAGCCATGTTGAGAATCGTTTGGTTCTTTCTTTCGACAACACCTTTTTGTTGGGAGGATCTTGGATATGTAAGGAACTGTTGAATTCCATTGTCTTCACAAAATTTGTTAAATTTTCTTGACGTGAATTCTTCTTCATGATTGGATCTCATGGCTTTAATTTTGAGGCCACTTTCCCTTTCAACGAGAGTTTTGAATTTCTTAAACACTTCAAAAACTTAAAACTTTTCCTTGAGAAAATAAAATCATATTTTTTACTAAAATCATCAGTAAATAGAAGGAAATGATTGTTCACACCGAGGGATTTAGGATTGATTGGCCCACACACATTAGTGTGAATTAGTTGACTTCTTTGCTCTCATACTTGTGTCATTCGAAATGCTCTTTCTGTTTGAAACTACACACCAATTTTCTCTCTAATTAACACCACAGGAACTTTTGATAATAAAGAAATAATTTAGCGAACAAGAAAATAAAACAATGCAAAATTTACGGACCGAAAAAGCTTTTTCACTATATAATAAATTGTTACAATTATATAGACTTTACACTCATCAACCCCCCAAGTATTGTAGGAAAAATAACCAAGTTTTACCACATCTACCAATTTCTTTTTCTTTTTACAACCTATTAAGAAACCAAGAAAAACAAAGACGCTGGACTACATTTTTCTCACAAGACTCTCTAGTCAATGTTTTACAACAAAAGAGAATAATACGCGTATTTATATAGAACAAATCACGTCATGACTATATTTCACATCTACATGGACCGTGTAATTGGTTTCCTTGGTCAATTGCTCTTCTCAATATTTAATCCAACCAGGACACGTTATCAATAACAACAAATTTCATAATGTACTTTCCATTAGGATTCATATCCTAATCCTGTTGAATTACAAAAATTATTCTCCAATTACAATTAAAGTCCTCTAACTTTGACAATTTGAGGCAATTACCCAACAATCTCCATCTTTCCAAAAAGGGGCAAAAATTCAATCATGTATTTTGTTCACAATACTTGGGAAATAGACAGGTAAGCTTTTGACACACTTTGACGGTCCCAATTCTAACACCAAATAATTAACATACTTCACCATATGAGTATAACCACTTAGAATTATCAACGAACTCCGAGCTTTTCATCGGCCCATGTTGAAACTAGATTGTTGAAAAATTATGGCGCTACTCTCAATTTTTTGCTTTCCCTGAGAGCTTATCAGCCATCAACGTCAATTTCACCACACACCTTGCATAAGTGCCAAAATAAGGCATGTGTGCAAATACATGTACCCTCCAGTAAGAACACATTCTCTATCATGGGAACTTGTTTCATGCCATAAGGAAGTCTCATCTTACTAAAGTACATCATCACCACACTCCACCCCACCAGGAGAGTCGAATTGTCTACCTCCGAGCAGTTAGCAGAGCTAGCTCCACCTTTTGGAAGATTTCTTCAACACATGACTAGATTCTCCATAGTTCCAACACGTTACCTTCTTCTTCTTCTTCATAAAGTTACCCCTTTTCCACTTTTCAGTAACAAACAAAGCGTTTTCAAATGAACTTCGCTTCAACTTAATCAACTTACTTGTAACTTCTGAAAAATATACCGTTTGCTTCCCATACATTAAAATCAGTTTGATGTGCTCAAACGTGGATGGAAGAGAACAAATGATTCCCAATGCTTTATCCTCATCATCAATTTTAATTCCAATAGATTCCAATTCAGAAATAATCTCATTAAGCACACTAAGATAGTCAGAGATTTTCATACCTGCATTCATTCTAAAAGAATAAAAACCACTCCTTCAGATACAACCTATTTGACAAGCTCTTCATCTGATAAAATTCTTCCAATTTTTCCCACAGTTCTTTCGCAACTGATATCTCATTTACAATTGCAAGCACATTATTGACCAAACAAAGTTGTACCATGCTAGCAGCCTTCAAATCCAAATCCCAATCTTCATCACTCTTTTTGGATTCAATTTCTTTGTTAGAACTCAGGGTTGGTTTTCTTTTCAAAACTTTCTGCAGTCCCGTCTGAATCAATATATCCCTGACTTCCACTTGCCACAAGTTAAAAACGATCCTCCCATCAAATTTCTCCACGTTGTACTTGATAAACATATTTTCTTTTACTCCAAAAAAATCCTCGAACCACTTGATGCTCTGATACCATTTGTAGGGAATGAGATGTCAATTTCCCCGGCAACGGCACCATTGTTGGGAATTACACACCATTTCCCTCTCTAACTAACCCCATAGGAACTTTTGATGTTCAAGAAATAATTGAGTCAACAAGAAATAAAACAATGCAATATTTACGGACCGCCAAAACTTTTTCACTACATAATAAATTGTTACAATTATATAGACCTTACACTCATCAAACCTCCCAAGTATTGTAGGAAAAATAAAAAAAGTTTTACCACATCTATAAATTTCTACTTTGTACAACCCACAAGGAAACCAAGAAAAATCAAGATGCTAGACTACATTTTTCCTCACAAAACTCTCTCTACTCATTGTGTTACAACAAAAGAGAATAATACGTGTATTTAACCGATGACATGGAAATTTTAAATTGAAAATGTTTGAAAATGTCCAATGGTGGATGTCCATCCCCAAACCCCCCCACCCCCAATCCAATCCCCTATTTGTTCCTTTTTCTTTTTATTCTTTATTCTTAAATATCTTAACATCGATAAAACAAAATAATTTCTTATTATATAATTTAATGAGATCTTCAAAATGAGTATTAATATATTAATTTTGCTATTTTAAAAATAAATATTTACCATGTTCTTGGATTTAAATAAAAATTAACACATCCAATGTGGCAATAATTAATGTGTTAACATGTACATATGTCATTTAACATTTTTTTTTTTTTGCCTATGTGGCTATCTAACGTTAACACATCCAATGCAGATGCTCTAAGGGTGAGGTGTATTTACGCTATTGGAGAATTTTAAAACAAAAGTGACATGTCACATGTTAAAATACTCGCTAAATTTAACAAGAAAGTTAAATTGTTGTTAAAAAGATTCATTTAGCAAACAAGTTAACATATCCAATATAAACATAAAATTGACTATTATTTAACGTTTCACACTAACAAACACTTTAACACATCCAATGTGGATGCTCTGATACTCTCATGTACTAAATTATTAATTCCACTTTTTATTAGGAAAAATGATAGAATCACCTCGAGGGTTACCCCCAAGGTGACCGCACCCTCACATAGAGGGTGCGGGGCCCACTCCCGAGGTGGTTGTATCATCATCCACCAGTACTAGTGGAGAAACTCTGTCTAGTTTTGTCTATGAATAAAACTCAGGGAAATAAGACAAAAAAAAAAAAAAAGTGCAAGTTTTCAAGGGATAAAATGTATGTTTTGTAACCAGCCAAAGTTTTTGTAACCAACCAAAGTGGAATGATGTAAAACCAGAGGAATAGAAAGAAAATAAAGGATGCATGTAAGGAGAAGCATATATGATTTAAATATATTGTTAAGGTCATGTCCAACCAGAAAATCTAAAATGTAATTAGTTTTACACTAAAACACAGTTTCTTTTACCCTATCCTTGTAACTTATCTCCAACTCAAAACTTCATATTTTGCACCAAAAAAAAAAAAAAAAAAAAAAAAAAACAGTGTTTTTTTTTTTTTTTTTCCTTTTTAACTTAATTTTGATTATTAATTAATTTGAAATATTTGTTTACCATTAATTTAATTACCATATGCCATCTTCTTTACTCTAAAGATAAAACGAGAAAAATATCAAATATATTTAGTTTTGTACTTTAATTCTCAGAATTAGTATATTATTCCTACAAATGTTCAATCAAAGCATTTAGGAGTGCAAATCTTAATTTAATTTTGTGAAAAAATAATGGTCAAGTTTAAAACACAAATACAATAAAATTCAATAATACAATGAAATAACTATGTTTTCTAAAATAAGAAAAAATTAAACAAAAAAATTAATAGATGACAAAAAGGGTCTGAAATGCAACTTTGGGTCTGTTAACCAAAAAAAAAAAAAAATCCAACTAATAGGCCCAAGATAAAAGTCCAATACGATGGCCTAAGAATCAAGACGTGTTAAAAGGGCTTGAGCGATTAAGCGAATGGAGTAAGGCTTGGGAGAAAAAATGCTGAACGATGCATAAGCGACAGTTCTCCAACTTAGCCTACGATCTTATTAATGAAGCCATGGTAAGTAGTTATCATAATATGAAAGGTTGATGAGATCATGGGCAATTAATGTAATGCTGGAAGTTAATGAGAACATGGGTGACTCAAATTCTTTCACCATAGAAGTTTCTTAATGCAAGGAAGTGAATGACGGTTATGCAAGAAAGTTGACAGCTGTTACTACAAACCAATTACGACGTAGAAAAGGCAGTTAATAGTAGATTGTATACATTGTAGACAGTTAGAAGTTTCGAAGGACCAACAAACCAAAACTCTCACACAACAATGTAATGTTCTTATCTTAGATTTTACTAGAATTCCATTATCTAATTTGTGTGCTTACACCTGTTGAAGGCATCTTGTAACTTAAGCTTTTCTAGTGTAAAACACCCTTTTTAGGACATTGTCTCAAGATATTTTTTTCTCACATTTTCGTTTGATGTCTTTTTAATTGTTAAACAACACTCGAGCTAAACAATTTGGCCTGCCAGAGGGACAATTGGGGTAGGAAAAGTTTAAAATATCATGTCTCATAAAAATTCTGATAAGAAGCCGGTTACACAACGATATGTTCCTTTTGTGATTGAGCAAATTGAGGGTCAACAAAGCACCCCAGAGACAAAAGGATCTTGTAGTCTTGTGGTTTATTAACTTGCCAACAAATTATGTTCAAACATGGCAACAGTTAGAGTAATATTTCATGCTCAATTTTACAAAATTGAATTAGAAGTTACGTTGACAGATTTAGCAAACTCGTGTCAACTGTCAAATAAATGGGCTAAGTCTTTTCTTCAAAGATTTAAAACGGCTAGGAGAAAATGTTTTGTTTCCTTGCCAGAAAATGAATTTTTTAAAATCACCCAAAGTTGTTTCAGTTTTGAATTGAAAAAGGGGTAATTGGCACAAAAAGTCCCTACTTTTGACACTCATTGTGCATAACATCCCAACGTTCAAATTTTTGGTGCATAACATCCCAATGTTTTCGATTTTTTTCGAAGAATGTCCTTTCTATTAGATTTAGCACATTTTATCTGATAATTCAATTTTTAATTGTTTCTTTTGCAGCAAATATTGAAGGACATTTTCGTCCAAGTCTCTCTTTCTCTTCACCACAATTGAAGCTAGCGGAGCCCCTATTACTTTCAGCAGAAAAGGGTCTGCTATGTTGCTCCATGAAAACAAATTCGTAATCCTCTTCACTTTCTTGTGAAGAAACCTATGGTAAAGAAAAGAGCCACATTCACTCCTTCCCATTTCCACCAGAGACGCCCTCGCCACCACCAATAAAATCTCACTACTTTCCCACATTTATTCAACTTGGCCGCCACCACCACCTTCTTCAAACAACAATAAAATTTGTTCCTCGTAAATCCACACAAATCTTGAATCCTCAAGCAACAAAAAATATTTGTGTGTAATTAGGCAGAGGATTGGATGAAAATGCCCTTTAATATTTGTAAAAGAAATAGTTGAAAATTGGCATAACAAAGCGAAGGTGTTAAATCTAACAGAAAAGATATTCTCCACATAAAGCTGAAAACGTTGGATAGTTAAGCACCAGAAATTTGAACTTTGGAACGTTTTGCACAATGAGTGTTAAACGTAGGGACGTTCTGTGCCAATTACCCTTGAAAAAGAAGTTCGAAGACAAAAAGCTTCCGAATCTTTTTCAACTATCGCTAATGACATCAGATATGAGCGATTGTTAAGAGATGAGGAACAAATGAGGAACTCTAGTAAATGGACTTATTATAGAGACCCTGATTTTGACATTCATGCCATAGATACTGGTCAGAATGAGGTTGAAGTGTGTTTGCCCAAATTGGTTAAAAAAAAAAAAGAAACTATACTTGTCCCTTATTAACCAAGATAGAAACATCAAATAAAGATGAACTAGCAAAAGGAGAAAATAAAAAGGTTAGAGTGTTTTCATTTGATTGAAACAGGATGATGCAATATTTGATCAATTATATAAAGACAAGCAAATAAAGTTGAGCGATAAGTATAAATTACCAAACCCTGAACTAATTAAGGGTAAAAAAAATATTGTAAATGATATAATGCATGGTCTCATATGACTAGTAATTGATTAATTTTCGCAATCTATTACAAGATGTCATTGAAACAGGGCGAATTATCTTTGAATCAAAGAAGAAGATGACAGTGGACAAAAATCCATTCCCACAGCCAGATGACATTGACATGGTTATCCCTAAGTTAAACAAGCAAGATGTACAAAAATTCAAGTGGGTGGTAGATGAAGGGGAAGCAAGCCACATTTTAGTTCTTTTCAAATGTTAAAAGGAAAATCTATAGATGAAGGACATGGAAATTTGTGTTAGATACCAAAATAAAACTGGTAAAGCGGCATATGAAAATAAGGTATACAGACAACCAGTTAATATTATGAACCACCACAGTTTAGAGAAAAAAGGAGGCCACATCCTAGAAGATCATATAGCCCGTGGATATATGCTCGGACATTTGGGAGATCATCTAACCCATCACAGAATATTAAAACTCTATTTGTTAGAAGTTTTGTGTTTAAAAATATGTATTTTTATGTTTTCGAGTTAAGATATGTGGTTTAAAAGTGGAGAGAGAAAATGTGTATGGTTAAAAAGTGGTTTGGAGAATCGTGTTGTTTAAAAATATGTTTTTAAACATATTTTCCAAACAAAGGCTAAAACATTTAGGCTAGAACCACATCGCTCAAACGTGTGGCATTCATACAGTCCCAGAGTATGGAAGGTGATCCTATTCGATGAGATGTCAAGGACGCAACCGAGATGTTATCAAAGGAATCACGGGAAAATGATGAGACAAAAACAGAGTTTGGAACAGTCTAAACTTGCAAATTTTATTCAGGTAGAGAATTAGAACACTCTCAAAATTAACCAAAGTGGAGGTCTAAAGAAGCCAATAAAAGAAGTATCAACAAGTAAACACGTTGGGAAGTCAAAATTTGATCATAGACAGAAAGATGAAGATGAAGATGATGCTAGGCGATCAAGTAGCACCCAATTTGGAACCTTACCTTCAAACATGGCTAGCAACTACATATTTTCCAATGAGTTCAAGAATAAGGAAAACAATTAAGTTATTATTGAAGAACTAGAAGAAAGAGCCTTTCTGTTAGAATGTGAGGGTAATACTTCCGTTGTGGTAGTCCCAAAAGTTTAGAAAACATGACTCTGATGATGATGGGATGATTGATATAGAAGAAGAGCTAGATCTTGAGGTGGAGTGTAGAATGGGGAGAGCATCACGTGATCAGCTTCTGAAGCAACTATACCAAGAAGGCAATAAAGGTGTAGGCATTTGGACAAGCCATCTAGACAATCATTTGACTACCTTTTTCTATATAGAACACCCTAAAGGAAAAAGAAGGGTACCTCACACTGAAAAGTATGGGCCACCCCAAAGGTATTTCCTCTACCTACTGGTTGGGGAGAACCTTCAAAAATTTCCATGCAAGTAGGAAGGGTTTAGGAAATCTATACTGAGGACATGTTGCAAATGGATATGTCAAACATAAATGAAATGGAAAATAGAAAATAAAAAGCAGAAGTTAAGTCAACAGAGAATGTCATGCTCAAAAAACCTTCTTTGAGTTTGACTAAGCATTTAAGGTCATTGTATAAAAAAGCCTTAATTGATGACATTCCAATGTTCGAGGTACTCATTGACAATAGGGCAGCCATGAACACCATTTCATGTAGAACGTTAAGAAGGTTTGCTAAATCAAAATCTGATATCATCCCAATAGAAGTGGTGTTGACTATCTTCAATGGAGGAGTAACTTCAACTAAATGGGTGATGTCGTTTGAGATAACAATGGGGAATACAAAAAATCTACTATTTTCTTCATAATAGAAGGCTCCACCAGTTATAACATACTACTAGGAATGATTGGATACATGGGAATCAGTGTATTCCTTCATCACTTCACCAGTGCTTAATGTTCAGGAATAATAAAGGAGAGGCTAAAGTCGTCTAGGTTGATCAGTGGCCTTTTGTAGCATAAGCTAATTCAGTAGAACGATTCATATATAAAGAAGGACCAATTAGGGTGGTTCAAAGAGAATAATAAACTTAAGTAATAGCACAATCTGAAGAGACATATTAAATGGAAGCTCTTATTTAACTGTTTACAAAAATGAAGACAAACATAGTAGCTTTTGAAGAGCCAGTAATTGGAAAGAAGATAATCTAAGAAGTGTAATGCAATACCAGTCTCATAATGTTCTGGCTGAGGTTACGACCCTTAAAGCCAAATTAATTGTTTATGAAGATGAGCTCGAAGTAAAGAGAAAGGAGAAAAGGAAATTGCATTGCTGAAGAACAAAATGACTATATATGGTCAGGAGCGCAACTTAAAAATTGAAGTTAACAAGGTAGATTTCCTGAAAAAAGGAACCCCTATAGACTTGGAGGTGATTTGAAGAAGATCACAAAGCCAAGGTATGCTAAAGCTCAAGATCATTAGCTAGAGTAAACATTAGTGATGAAGGAGAAGATTGTCCAACATTTATTAGTCAATTACTCGATGAAAAAGTTAGTACCAAGTTAATTTCTTTATTGAAACAATATAAAGATTATTTTGTGTGGGAATATGAACAAATGCTCGGTTTAGATAGAAATTTAGTAGAACATAGATTACTCACCAAACCAAATTTAAACCTCATAAACAACCACCTAGGCGTTTTGCACACAATGTACTGCTTGAAGTAAAGAACAAAATAAAGCGATTACTAAAAGCATGTTTTGCTGGAACAGCCAGATATGTTGAGTGGTTGTCTAATATTATGCTCGTTTTAAAAAAGAATGGTACATTAAGTGTGTTCATAAACTTGAAAAATCTAAATCTAGCAACACCTAAAGATGAATACCGATTGCCAACAATAGACTCCTTAGTTGATTTCACTACTGGGCACATTATGTATTCCTTCATGGATGGTTACTCTGGTTATAATTAAATTATATATTCGAAGAAGATTTACATAAAACAGCTTTAAGATGCCCAGGGGCTTTAGGATGTTATGATTGAGAGTAGTCATGTTATTCGGCCTAAAAATCCTGGGCCTACTTATCAAAGGACAATGAATCTGATCTATCATGAAATGATTGGTGAATTTATTGAGGTTTATGTAGATGATATAGTGGTCATGTAGCGCCCCGAGTTCTAAATACCCGGTTCACCACGTCATCGTCTGATCTAACTTTTCAAATAATATTTTTGCGGAAGAAATAACTGAAATTCATTTTCGGCAACGTTAAATAAACTGTAATGGTCGATAAAATTGAAAACATTTATGAAACAATTCGAAATAATAAATCGAGCCATTAATATTGTAAAGCAATTAAAAATGTCATAATTTCTCAAATAACTGAAATTCTCAAAATTATCCAATGTTTGAAAATACGGAAATCATTATAAGAAGACTTTCAACCATTTAACGACTATTGCCACAATCATCCATCACTTGCCACCCTTTCCGAAATCTGCAAATGTTGTTCAAATAGACATGAGCATTTCATAGAAATACTCAGTAGACTCATCGCCAATTAATTAATCTACAATATAATTGAATACATAAATGCAGGCTCTTTAGAAACATAGGGTGTGGGTAGTCTCTTCTTGTGCATTAAAGCACGGGGCTTCTTTTTGAAAACTCATAGGCTCTTTAAAATCATAGGGTGTGGGTAGTCTCGTCTCGTGCACTTAAGGCACGTATGTTATGCATAACATCATCATTTATCTTGAAGATATTCTCTTCTTTCTTTCTCATGCATTTAAGCAAGTAAGTTATGACAAGTATAACAACATAATTATTTCCGAAGAAATACATTCTCGTCTCTTTTCATAAAAATGACTTTCACATAAGTCACATAACATACACATTCATATGCAATCATAAATTAAATCAATTAATAGGGGCGAGTATACCTTAAACTTGACGAGTGTGGTTGAGCGGGAACGACTTCAATCTTTCAAATCTCCGTACGCCTCGTCTAGCCAATTAGAAGATTAAGTCGAATAAGTCTTTAGAAATTTATAGTTTAAAAATGATAAATTACAATTTGGGGACTGAAATTGATGATTTGAAAGTTGAGGGACTAAAATGAATACCGTGAAAGTTGAGGGACTAAAATGAATAATTTGAAAGTTGAGGGACTAAAATGAATACTTTGAAAAATGAGGGATTAAAATGAATAATTTGAAAGCTGAGGGACTAAAATGAATACTTTTCAAACTTGAGGGACTAAAATGAATACTTTTCAAACTTGAGGGACTAAAATGTAAATTTTCAAAGGTTGGGTCGAAGCTCAAAATGAATATTAAACTATAGGGCTGAAATAATAGATTTTAAAAATGAGGGGACTGTTTAAAACTATTTAAAAAAATAAAAGACTGAAATGATTAGTTCTACAACTATAAGGACTGAAATGAATAGGTTCTCAAAAATCTGGGCTCAAAGAATAAATATAAAACCATATTTTCCTCCCTCTCTCTATTTTCGTCAATCAGAGCATTAGAGAGAGAGATAGAGAGACCGAGGGCGGAGACAGAGAGGGTGAAGAAGTGAGACCAGGACCCTCGCAAGCCGGCGATCTTCCGGCGAAACACCGCCGCAGAGTGGCGATGAGCGGCGACCAAGAAGTGGTTCAAATTTGAGGGATTGGGTGCGAGTTTTTGAGTGTGAAACCAAGGTGTAAAAGAGGCTTGGAACTGAGTTTTTCCGGCAACAATCCGATCGAAATGGGTCGGTTAATGAGGTAAGTGTTTGGACTAGTTTAATTTTTGTTTTTCTTGGTTCATTTGGGTAAAGTTCCAGACTTGGGCAGTGACATTGGACGGTGGTGCGTGTGTGGTGGTCGCGGCTGAAGTCGTGGTTCGTGTGTGGTTGTTGCGATGGTGGATTGATCATGGTGGTGATGGTGGAAATGGGTTGGGCAGTGGCGGTTTGGTAGTGGTTTGTTGGTGGCAGCGTGGCTTTGCAGTGGTTCGGCTGGTGATGAAGGTGGTGAGTGGCTGTTGATGGTTGTGAATGGTGGTGCTGATGGTGCAGTGGAGCTTGGTGGTGAATGGTGGTCGTGATGTGTTGGCGATGAGTTGGGAAAATGGATTGAAGGCTGGTCGTTGTGGTGACTGCTTAGGCTGTGATGCTGGGATATTAGAGTGGTGGCCTGGAGTTTGAAGTTGTGCTCGGTTGTGGTTGTGGTTTGTGCAGAGGGAGAGAGGATGGTGGTGATGATGGTGGAAATGGAGCTTACAGAGGAGGTTGGTGCTGCAGGTGGTGAGGGCTGGGAGGCTGGAAGTGGTGCTGGGGATGGAGATGGGCGTGCAGAGGCTGGTGGTTGGGTTTGTGAATAATGGGTTGTGGAGTGTGGGTGGTAATGAATAATGGAGTGGATTGGTGATGTAGAGTATGGGAATAGATAGGGTATGGGATTGATGTGATTGATGGATGGGGATTGGTGGTGTGAAACCTAGACAAACATTGCACCTAGTTCGAGGAAAATTTGCACGCGAAAACAACTGGTTCGGAAGAATGAAACTGATAAAATGAAATTGACATAAGTTGGGATTTCAAGCGATTTTGAAAATAATAATTTAAAATAAATAATTAAAATAATAAAATTTTAGAAATTCGTAATTTAATTTAAAATCGGACGAACTTGATATTTCTTGACTTGGCTAGACGAACGCGTCGTGAAGTTAACTTAAAAATGGGTGAGATCGCAGCGGCACGTTTTTCGAAACTTTGAAATAATTATTAAATTGCGTAAAAATTCTCGGTCGCTACAGGTCAAATCAATCAAAAAAGAAGACAATTTTCACCAATTAGAACACTCATTTGAGCAAATGAGGAAATAAAAATTAAAGTTGAATCCATTAAAATGTGCATTTGGCATAAATTCAAGGAACTTCCTAGGTTTCCTGGCGCATAACGGGGGAATTGAGCTGGATAAGAATAAAGCAAAAGCTATATTAGAGGCCAAACCACATAACATTAAAAAAGAGTTAAAGATTCTTGGGTCAAGTGAACACAAACTTTTTGCCTCTATTAAAGCTCAAGGGACATGATGAATTCGTCTGGAAAGATGAACGTAAAAGACTTTTGATAGTCTGAAGATATACTTTTCAAGTCCACCTATGTTGATCTCACCCATTTAATGGTGACCAGTAAAAGTATATATATCAATGGAGCATGACTCCAAAGTTGGAATGGTTGCTCAAGAAGACAAGTTGGGTGAAGAAAATTTACTATCTTGGTAGGCAACTAAATCAATGTGAATGTAATTATTAAGCTACAGAAAATTTATGCCTAGCTCTTTATTTTACATGTACAAAATTGAGGCCCTATCTTCGGTTTATGATGGTATATTTAGTAACAAAAGTAAATTTAGTTAAATAAATGTTTTCTCGCCTTGTATTGCATCAAAGAATTTGATTAAGTACTCTGGCTTTATCTGAATCTGAAATACAATACGTGCCACAAAAATCCATTAAAAATCAACCATTGACAGATTTCTTTAACTACCATCCATGTTTCAAAAACTTCCAAAGGTGCATGACTTCTTGTGGTGTTAATAGATCCATTTGGGGTAAATCATAAATTCTTCTTAACCTTAGATGAATTATTCACAAATAACTAAGCTAAATATGAGGCACTCATTCTAGGCTTAGAATTATTGCTAAAAATAGGGGTCAAGAATGAACCACTAATTAGATGGCACATTTAAATGCCAAATTGGTTCTATAATAAGTTTACACGAGATTGCACAAGAATTTGACCAAGTAAAAATTCAATATATAAGTAGAATCTACAATTACTTGGTGAAAGAATTGATCCAAATGGCCTCAGGTTATTCTAAAGTATTGAATATAGACTTTGTATGTAAATATGAAAAAAATAATGTATGTAGTAAAAGATAGGGAAAAATACCTCAACTGTATAGAACATGAAGATACAAAAGATTAGAGAGGATGAAAGGAAAATAAAGTTACAAGCCCTAAATTATATATTAATAGATGGAGAGTTATACAAAAAAATGTACAGATGGAGTCCTACTTAATAAGTTTGGGGAATGGTAAGAGGATAATGGCATAAGTGTATGAAGGAATATGTGAAGCTCATCAAACAGGACAAAAAATGAGATGGTTAATTATTAGGGGTGGATATTTCTGGCCAGAAATGGACGAATTATGTGATCAGTATGCTAAAAGTTTTTTGGCATGTCAAGAACATGGGTCAATTCAAAGAGTGCCATTGAGTGAAATGACTCCCATCAAACAACACACATTTATCATAATAGCTACAAGTTTTTTCACTAAATAGGTTGATTTCATTCCTTTAAAAGAGATTTCTCAAAGAAACATCAAGTTCATCGAAGATCATATAATATATGGGTTTTGGATACCTCAAACTTAATGATGGATCATGAGACTTCTTTGAATGGAGATCAAGTTAAATATTCTTGGGTGAGTTTGGTATTAAATTAGTAAACTCAACACCTTATTATGCTCAATCAAATGGCTAGGTTGAATCTTGTAACAAAATTCTCAAAAACATTATAAGGAACATGATAAGCGAAAATGCCAAAAAAAATTACACAAATGTGTAATTAAGAATTACTGGCTATGTTTAAACACAAAAGTTACTCCATTTCAATTTCCTTACAGGAAAGAAGCAGTATTGCCTATGGAGATTAACGTGCAATCGATTAGAGTGTATCTGCAAAACAATTTGAGCAATGAACAATATGCAAATGCCATGGTTCAAAACTTGTTAGAATTGGACAGATTAAAGTTGGATGTCTTGGATAAACTACATATTAAGAAACAAAAAATTGCTAACTCCTATAACAAAAAGATTGTAGACAAGTCCTTTACTTTGGACGAGTTAGTCTAGAAGACAATATTGCCCTTCGACAGCAAATATCCGAAGTACGAAAAATGGTCGCCTAATTGGAAAGGTTCATATAGTGTTAAAAGTGTTACCTAATGGAGTTGGAGTTTATCATTTAGAAGATTTAGATGAAAAAAATCACATAAAATCTATTAATGGAAAGTACTTGAAGAAATATGTTCCTTCCATATGTTAAAGTGAACAAATTAGTACTAATAATACACATGATCGAATGTGTGTATTAGAATAAGATTAAAAAAAGTTTCAATTAATAAGAAAAATATAAAGCAGGATGACAGAATCCTATTCTTCTATTTTGTAGGATGAATATCGTCCTATCTTATCATTTCTACATCAAGCTTTGCATTTAGTCTCTAAGCTCTAGCCAACCAGAACGATCAGCAAAATGTTCCTTCCATTTTCAAAGTGAACAAATAAAAGAGATAGGGGTGGAAACGTCAAAACATAGGATTTTATTAACTGAATAATTCCTTACAAATTAGAAATTTAAACAAATGTCTTACAGTCCACAACTTCAAACGAATTTGTACAAAAGTCGGCCACTATTATCTTCCTATCAATCATTACATTCAATTAATGAGACCACTCTTCATACATTTACTAGATGCATCACTGCAAAAGTCTTGTCAAAAAAGACAAAGTGCCATGGAGGTTGAAACTATTTGAAGGGAGATTGAGAAAAACTCTTAGTAAGCAATTGGCCTCGCCGTAAGATTCCCCTTTAGGGATTGTAAATGGAAGGGGATGCTGAGAAGACCTTCATGGTCAAAAATATTTTCTATATCTCCTATACCAATGGAGGTATTAAGGCAAACAATAAACTTGATAAAGCAAAAATGACTTTGCTATGATAAAAAGAGGAAATATTTGCTTCGCTGAATTCTGAAGACTAGTCATTATTGTTGTTTCCGCTGAAGTGGTGTTATCCGGAGAAGAATGAAGATGATATGAGTATGATAAAGTAATACATTCAAGGATTCGATCTTATTTAAGGAAGATTGAGAGAGGAACAGGTGGAATGTAAACAATCGTCACTTATGAGCATCAGATTTTAGAAGGATGAATTGCCAAAATAGGATGCACATTGGAGCTGAAAAGTTGGAAAGAATACTATAAGTTTCGTGTTTTTTGGAATTCTAGGACTGCAAGGACATACCAATACTTTGGATATAGGAAAATTAATAATTACACATTAATTCAGCATTTTGGGAAGTTGGGGGGGGGGGTAATATTAACACATAAAAATACACAACCCAAAGGCTCAACATAAAAGCCCAATAATCAAAGCAATGTTAAAGGGGCTTGAGCGATTAAGAAAATGGAGCAAAGCTTAGGTGAACATATGCTAAATGATTCACAAGAGACAGTTCTCCAACTTAACCTATGATTCAAAGCAATGCTGACGAAACCATGGTGAGCAGTTATCATATCATGAAAGGTTGACGAGATCATGGGCAGTTAGTGTAATGCTGGAAGTTTTTGAGAACATGGGTGACTCAAATCCTATCATCATAAAAGTTGCTTAATACAAGTATGTGGATGACGATTATAAAAGGAAGTGGACAACAATTACTCAAACCGATTACGGAGTTGAAGAGGCAGTTAATAGTAGATTTTATATATTGTAGAAAGTTAGACGTTTATAAGGACCAACAAATCAAAACTCAAAACTCTCAAATAAAGATGTAGTGGAGGCATCTTTTAACCTAGCCTCTTTTAGGCAAATGTGTTTAAAAACAATTTTTTTTACAACACAATTCCCCAAATCACTTTTTAACTACAAAAATTCTCTCTCCACTTATCAAGCACATACTTACCTCGAAAATATGGAAAATATATTTTTAAACACAAAACTTTTAACAAATAGAGCCTTAAGCTTATCTAGTGCAAAACATCCATTTTAAGACTTTGTCTCAATAGGTTTCTTCCTCACACTTTTGTCTGATTTCTTCTTGATTGTTAGCTCAAGCGAAATAACATCCACTCAAAACATGTGTAAAATTAGGAAAACCAAAATTTGCCCCAATTTATTTGTTGTTGGCATTGCCCTATAGACAACTCCGTTTTTTCGTCCAGGATGCCGTCTCGATTGGAGTCAAATCGAACGAGTTGGAGATGACCTAAGATAAAGTTTAGAATAAAATATATTTTTCAAGAATATGAATATTTAGTAGAGTTTAAAATCTGCTAGTTTAAAAATTTAAACCATTCAAGTAGAATAGTTTCATTATTTATTTTTTATCTTCAAGAAATCTTGCTAAAAGAAGGACCAGATTCATTGCATGCTTGGTATGTTCATAAATTCAATATGAACAACAACGATAATACATTCTATGAGCAACTTTAATTTGAGATTTTAAATTTTTAAAAAAGTTGGGGTTGTTCTCGTTAGCATGTATTGTGTTTCAGTTTTCAGTTTTGAATATATTTTCAATTGTGTTTTGAGTTAGTTTTTTAAAACATGTTTACTTTGTCATTTTGAAAAATTATTTCTCAAAAGAGAAAACTCAAAAATGCGTTTGGTTTGAATTTTTAGAAATACAATATTAAATTAAAAGAATTTCTCTTCAGGTCTAAAACTTTCAAAGTTGTACAATATGGTCTCCAACTTCAACCTCCTGCCCCAACCCCTTTAGCCCCTCAAACACCACTCCGGCCAACCACACAGACTGTGAAAACCCAGCCTCCAACCCCCATTCCTTCAAACACTAGATCTGAAACCGCCATCACCATAAACACACCCACTTGTACCAGCAACCTCCACAATCACCTCCATCTCCACCTCCACCACACCCACCTTCGACCAACCACATAGACACTCACAACCAAAGATGCAACATCATGACTGTAGCTGATTCCGACTTCCCAGTCTCCTTAGCCCCCATAAATGCCAATTCCTCTAGCACCCGCTATTTCTACATCCATCACAAACACTTTTCCTCAGTTTAAAGTTTCACTTTCCTCATAGCAACAAGAAGAACTTCATATCCCATTTCAAAACAACCACCCCCTTCTTCTTCTAAGCCAAGTTCATAGATCCCCGATCCAATAGGAGCTGTGTTACCATGATTTTCAAATCTATTTACTAAAGAAATAAAAATTTTGTCCTTGCAAAATAATCAAACAGAAGGACCAACCTAGTTTTGGTGGCGGTGGTGAGAGGTGTGGAGGAGGAGGAGGAGGAGGTTGTAGCAGCGACGACGACGACGACAACGACGGTAGGAGGTCTGCTGGTGGTCTAGGAAGAACTGAAGAGGCAGGAACATGTCAAGGGAAAAAAATATAATTTATGAAAAATTTGACTCGTTTTTCGCGTTTTGAGTGTTTTCAGTTTTTAACACCGAAAACACTTAAAATGCCAGAAACCAAATTTTGAGTTTCATTTGTTAAAATCTTGCTTATTTTCGAAAATGCATTTTTGAAAATAAGCAAGTAAACAAGTTTTCATTACTTTCAAAAACTAAAAACAACAAGAAAATAGCAAAGAGAATGGCACGTTAGAGTTTTATTAATTTTTTTCATCTGATTTTGTATTGTATACTAGTAAGAATCTTGGGTGAAGAATATTTCTTTACATCACCGTTGGAATAGGAAAGTTCACTCTCCACCCCTCTTTGATAGAATAGGTTTGCTTGACCTATGAAAATGTGTACTAATTTTTCTTTTATTCACCAAAGCTCATCCTAATCTCCGTCGGGATTACTACCTTAGCCTTGTACTACTGAGTTGATGCTTATAATTCTAAATTATCTCATCTAGAAAAATTAATAATAATCATATATGAATTGTACATCTTGTTTTCCAAAATAATAATAATAATAATAATAATAATAATAATAATAATAATAATAATAATAATAATAATAATTTCGAGCCCAAGTTGTTTCCTAACTATCTTAAAAGAAGGACAAGGGGTGGTCAGTGCTCATTTGGCGCCCCTTATTTTTGTCCTCATGTGCTCTCTCTGTCGCTTTTTTTTTTTTTTGGTTAGTTTTAACACAACATTCTTCCTATATACAAATACAAGAGTTTCAGAGTAATGGTGTGTTGAGAAAATTCCTTTCTCGAAAATGAAATATCTGCTATAATGAAGTAAACACAAACTAAAAAGCAAAGATAGAATCAAGAAATGGATAGAAATGATAATTATAATTTAGGACTTGAATCGCATGGAATGCTATCCTAAAAGCTAAATATGCACCCTCTCCAAAGAGAATGCTAAAGGGCCTCCAAGTAGCTTTAGTGGATTTCAAGTCTCAAACCAAGTGTAAAATAGCACAATTGAAAACTTGGAAACAAGGAACAAGAAGAGCAATTTAGAAAAGATTCTAACTTTGAAGAACAAGAAGTAAAGGGTGATAATCTCAATGTATTGATGTTAGATTGTACTTTTAAATCATGAATTCTATCCCTATTTGCAGAATTCCATCACCCATTTTCATTGTCCATGCAACTCTTTACAAAAGAGTGCAAGTTATTGTTGAAAAGGTGCATGAGAAAATCTGGAAATTTTCTCCAAAGGTCAAATTTCATAACCGAGCAATCGCACGGTATGAGACCTACGCAATCTCATGATGACCGTATTTTTTAATCAGATAAGAAATATCTTAACCACGCGATCACTGGACCATGAACCTCGCGATCGCGTGGTTCATATTTTGGCCGGACCCTCCAAGTCCGATCAGGACCAACTCATCCGTCAGGTTCGATCTATCCGGACTATATGGTCCTATTTTAACACTTTTTGGACTGGTTCTCTATGTTTCAATCCGGTTCTTGCATTTTTTCAACATTTATAAATATATTTGAACAACATTTCATAACAATCCCCCACTAGTTCAAATATATAAACTCAACTTAGAATCATAAACATAAAATAAGGTATCTTTCGATTTGAACCTTATATTAGTGCTAACATTACAAAGTAATATCGAGATCCCAGGTAGCCTTGGCTTTGAACCAGTAATCCCTTATGACATTACCGACGATATCGCACACGTGAACATTCTTGCTCAATGCGTCCCACACAATTTACTTTGGCGCGTTAATGGCGTTGCGCCCATCTAGTTCATAAACTTTTCAGAAAGTAACTCCAAAACTTTCCTTGAAGCGGCACCACTTCTAAGTTCATATAGGAGAAATTCTTACAGTGTCTTGGTAATTTTTATAGACACTTGTACTAAGTACTGAATTTCTTTAAGATTTATTCAACCCTCCAAAACAGTTACCCCAGCACTTACATCCTTAGGATAGAGCTTTTTAAATTATTTTTAAGTGCTACAACAATTCACTAATCGAATGACTTGTTGTTAACCTTTGAACCCGTGGATTACTCATTTCTTAATGACGGGTAGGGTTGCCATCATTGGTGAATTTTATAATAGGAGTTTTAGCCCCATCCTACTCTATGTTTGTCTTACCAACTCTTTGGTAAGTCGTTTTGTGAATGGATCAGCCAAATTTTCACTTGATCTTACATAAGTAAGTGAAATTATTCTATTCTTTATTAATTTTCTTATGTAATCATGTCTAAGACTCATATGCCTACACTTTCCATTGTAGACTTTGTTATAAGCCCTTGCTAGAGTAGCTTGACTATCGCATAGTATAGTTATTGAAGACTCATTCTTCGTATCTAGTGGTACTTCATAAAGAAGGTCCTTAAGCCACTCTGCTTCTTTTCCAGTTTCAGCTAATGCAACAAACTCGGATTCCGTAGTGGAATGTGTAATCATTGTTTGTTTCTTTGATCTCCAAGAAACAACACCACCTCCAAGTGTAAACAAACATCCCGAGGTTGATTTATTTTCACCAGCACTTGATATCCAACTCGCATCGGTATATCCTTCAAGTATAGCTGGGAATTTGGAATATTGGAGTCCAAGGTTTTTAGTTTTCTTTAAATAACCAAGAACTCTTCAAATTGCTTTCCAATGTTCAACACTTGGATTGCTAGTAAACCTGCTAAGTTTACTTACGGCAAATGCAATGTCTGGTCTTGTGCATTGAACAGCTTACATCAAACTCCCAATTGCACTTGCATATTCGAGTTGTCCAATAGTCCTATCAACATTCTTTACAAGTTTAATACTTGAATAAAATGGGGTATTTGCCTCTTTAATGTTCAAATGTTTGAACTTTTCAATCACATTCTCAATATAATGTGATTGAGTTAGTGCATATCCCAACTCATTCTTGATCACTTTTATACCCAATATGGTATCTACTTGACCAAGATCTTTCATTTTGAATGTTGATGATAGAAACCTCTTCGTTTCTTTTGTGCCACCCATGTAATTACTTATAATCAACATGTCGTCCACATATAAACACACAAATATAACAAGTTTATCATATTTTTTGATATACAAACATTTATCTACCATATTGTGTGAAAAACCAAAAGACATAATTGCATTATCAAATTTCTCATGCCATTTTTTAGGAGCTTGTTTTAAATCATATAATGATTTAACAAGTTTACAAACTTTATTTTCATTTCCCAGAAGAATAAAGCCTTTCGGTTGCTCCATATAAACTTCTTCGTCTAATTCTCCATTTAAGAATGCAATCTTAACATCCATTTGATGCACAAATAGATCATATATGGAAGATAATGTAAATAAGATGCTAATAGTAGTGATCCTAGCCATGGGTGCATAAGTGTCAAAATAATTTATTCCTTCTTTTTATTGAAAACCTTTAGCAACTAATCTTGCTTTATAAGCTTGGATTGAACCATTGGTATTGTATTTCCTTCGAAATACCCACTTGCAACCAATGACTTTTGATCTAGCTGGTAAATCAACAATCTTCCAAGTATTGTTGGATTTTATAGAATCCATTTCATCATTGATAGCATCCTTCCAAAATGTGCTATCTCTAGAAGTCATTGCTTCTTTAAAGGTTTTAGTATCACTATCAATTTGAAGAACATATGGAATTGTTCTTACTATATCTTCCTTACTTGCTTCAACCAAGTATAGATAAATTCTTTGAGAATCAATCTCATCGTGTCCTAACACCTTCTCTTTCCGAGATCTCTTGCTTCTTCGCGGTTCACTAGTCTCAATCACGTCTTGAGAAGATGTTTCTAGTGATTTAGATGCCGGAAATTCATTTTAAATTTCCATTGAATTTTGAGGAATATCATCAATGCTTAATGAATTCTCAAAAAATTATACATCTCATGATTCTATAACACATTATATATTAGATCAAGTAGCCTATATGCTTTACTATTTATAGCATATCTAACAAAGGCACTTTTGATCCCTCTTGGTCCTAGTTTTGTCCTACTGGGGTTGGTGTTTTTATAATAAGCCAAACACCCCCGCACTTTAAAATATCCATTTTTAGGTTCTCTCTCTCTCTCTCTCTCTCTCCATAGTTCACAAGGTGAAACTTTAAGTTTCTTAGAAGGAATTCTATTATTAATGTGACACGCGGTAAGTAAGGCCTCTCCCCATAAATTATTAGGAAATTTGGACCTTGTTAACATAGCAATCACCATATCAACTAAAGTCCTGTTTTTTCTTTCCGCTAGGCCATTTCATTCCTGTGTTCTAGGTGGACTATATTGATGAATGACACCATGCTCTTCACAAAATATCAAACTCTTTAGAAAAATATTTTCCATCTCTATCACTTCTAAGAATTTTAATTCTTTTATCCTTTTGATTTTCTACTTCACTTTATATACTTTAAACATATGAAAAGCCTCACTTTTGTGTTTCATCAAATAAACATAACAAAATTTAGAGAAATCATCAATGAAAGTAATAAAATATTTATTTCCTCCTCTACTAATCATGCCATTAAGTTCACAAATATCGGTATGTACTAAGTTAAGAATATAAGATGATTTTTCTACACTTTGAAAAGGTTTCTTAATCATTTTTGACTTAGTACAAATTTCACATTTATCATTCTTAGTAAATTCACAAGAAAGCATGTCATTTCTAATCATTCTATGCAAAGTAGAATATCCAATGTGCCCAAGTCTATCATGCCATAAATTTAAAGAAAACACAAAGTAAGAAGAATTTATTTTATTAATTGCATTGTCAATAGTACACAACTTGACCATTCCATTAGTAGAATAGCCTTTCCCAATAAAGAAACCATTTCGGGATAATACAAGTTTTCCCGACTCAAAGATACATTTTATGCCCGGTTTTCCCAACAAATCACCACTAACAAGGTTCCTATTCATATCTGTCACATGTAAGATGTTTGTAAGTGTTACAACTTTTCCGGATGTGAATTGAAGATCAATATTCCCTTTGCCTATGACTTTCGAACAATGTTGATTTCCCATTTGAATTTGTTGACCATCATCAATCTCTTGATAGGTCTTGTAGAGGGATTTGTCATAGCAAACATGAACGGTGGCACAAGTATCATACCACCATTTCGAAATTTTTTCTTTGATAGAATTTACTTCGCTTATAGTTGCAATAATTTCATTATTGTCAATGAAATTAACCTTGTCTCCAAAATTGCTTTGTTTTTTATGTCGGCAATCTTTCGCAAAGTGGCCGAATTTTCCACACACAAAGCATTCTCCCTTGAGCTTCTTTTTTAATTTGTTGTTGTCTTTAGTAAACTTCATCTTGTTTACTTTGGTCACTTTGTTCTTCTCCAAAGCATTGGCTTTAGAAGTGCCAACATGGGAATTTTCAATCCCACCTCTTGCCCTCGACTTTTCCTCAAATCGGAGATGTTTTTGAATTTGCTCCATCGAAAAGTCTTCGGAGTTGTGAAGAATTTTCTTTCTATATCCTGTCCAAGTAGAAGGCAATTTAGCAATAATTGCTCCTACTTGAAATGATTCTGGAAGTTCTATCTTTACCACTTTAAGTTTATTGACAATCACTTGCATTTCATGTACTTGGGGTAATAGGGGAACATTTTCTAAAAACTTAAAATCAAAATACCTTGTAATTAGGAATTTTGTAGTGCCTTCCTCTTCGGCCTTGTACTTATTTTTAAGTGCATTCCAAATCTCTTTCGCAGATTTTGTGTTGGTGTATAAGTCGTAGAGACGATCCAATAATGCATTCAATATATGACCACGACATATAAGTTCATCTTCTTCACGCTTCTTTCGATCAATTCTTGCTTGTTCCATGTCTTTGTCGGAAGGTTCAGGTAGATCTTCCAAATTAGGATCAAGTATGTAGAGGATCTTTAGTGCCGTTAGTAAGAACTTGATTTTGTCTTGCCACCTCGTGAAGTTTGTACCATCAAAGCGATCTAAGCGTACCAAATCTTGATTCATCAATTTGATTGTAGCCATGGTGGTGTTTCCTTCGGTTGCCATGTCAAATTTAGATTTTAGATTGTTGAGAAAATTCATTTCTCGAAAATGAAATATCCGCTATAATGAAGTAAACACAAACTAGAAAGCAAAGAAAGAATCAAGAAATGGATAGAAATGGTAATTATAATTTAGGACTTGAATGGCATGGAATGCTATCCTAAAAGCTAAATTTGCGCCCTCTCCAAAGAGAATGCTAAACGACCTCTAAGAAAATTGTTTTAGTGGATTTCAAGTCTCAAACCAAGTATCAAATAGCACAATTTAAAACTTGGAAACAAGGAACAAGAAGAGCAATTTAGAAAAGATTCTAACTTTGAAGAACAAGAAGTAAATGGTGATAATCTCAATGTATTGATGTTTGATTGTACTTTTAAATCATGAATTCTATCCCTATTTATAAAATTCCATCACCCATTTTCGTTGTCCATGCAACTCTTCACAAACGAGTGCAAGTTATTGTTGAAAAGGTGCATGAAAAAATCTGAAAATTTTCTCCAACGGTCAAATTTTATAACCGAGCGACCGCGCGGTATGAGACCTACGCGATCGCATGATGACCATATTTTTTAATCAAATAAGAAATCGCTTAACCACGCGATCGCTGGACCATGAACCTCGCGATCGCGCGGTTCATATTTTGGCCGGACCCTCAAGTCTGGTCCTGACCAACTGGTCCGTCCGGTTCGATCTATCCGGACTATATGGTCTGGTTTTAGCACTTTTTGGACCGGTTCTCTATGTTTCAATCCAGTTCTTGCACTTTTTCAACATTTATAAATACATTTGAACAACATTTCATAACACGGTGAACAACATTTCATAACATGGTGAACGACATTGTTGTTCGACAAATTATTCATCAACATTGTAGTCTCTATTTGGTAAACATGTTAAAAAACATGTTTTTTAATATCTCAGTTCTCCAAACTACTTTTTCAACACATATATTTTATCTTTTCATTTTTCAACCACACGCTTTACCTAAAAATTATAAAAACATGTTTTTAAATACAAAAAGTTTAACAAACAGAACCGACTTCTTGACAAAACCATCATTGACATGGATATTCAAGACCTTGATCAACAATATTGAGAGGTTTTGTTTTAAGTATCTACGTTGATTGCCATCAGGAGGGAGATGTACATTTCTCTATGTTTTCTCTAACCTATGTTTGATAGATTAAAATTTTCATAGAAAATATCACTTCAAGTAAAATATTTTTCAACATTTGTGTTTAATTGAACAATCGTGCTATTTGTACAGAAACTTATATAGATGGATATATAGATTATACACATGACACAATCTTATTTTTCAACACATCATATCACACATTGATCAACGGTCATTACACTTTCGGTACAAAAAATTATGTACAACCATCGGTACAAATGGCATTTTCCTTAATTGAAACACTTGGCAAACATTTTCTATGAACAAGCATGTGATGGACAAGTTATTTTCTAGTAAAACTTATTCTCACGAAATATTTTCATTTTCTTTTTTCATGTTGAATCAGATCATAGAAGATTTTTTCAGCAATGTTTTAATGGAGTACAATTTTGATTATTCAGATTTTGACAATCGGCTGAACCATTTATTTCTTTATTTATCTATATAATAACTATTTTTTATTTATTTTTAATTTTTTATGTATAAGTTTATACTGCTAAAAAAAGGTACAATTATAAGAAAGAAAGAAAATGTGTTTGTATACACAAATCTTTTTGAAGCCACTGTTGTGAAGCAAAGTAGCAGCTTTAAACACGTCTAAAATTGTCAATGCACGAATCAGTTGACTCTATAATACATAGCCGTCCGCTTTTGCTGCAGCCAGTGTTTTGTTATTGTATACTTGCAGTCTCTTTTATTGCAGTTTCTGCCCAACTTTACTTGGTCCAAATATCGACTTCAAATCAAACCTCTAAAGCAGTACAAGTCTTGTTCTTTTCGCCGATCACTTCTCAGGATTACTTTCAGCTGTAGATAGAGAAAGAGAGAGTCTGTGTGTGTGTGAGAGAAAGAAAGAGTTGGAATTTGAACCCCCCCAATCCGAACACACAGTGCTTCTGTGGTTCTCTTATAGTGCAACAGTACACTAGTTGGTGAAATAAAATGAATAGTGTTCAGTTTTCCACGGTAGTGTATTGATCCGTTGTCCAGGGTGTACAATAGATTCAATCTATGAAATGATTATATGATATTAATTTCTTAATCTTCAATGCTGTTCAATTGTCATATACTTGATGGATTAAGATTAAACACATATTTATAGTTATTGTGATTGATATTTTTGAAAGAAAATTCAGAAAAATGTTAAATATGTGAGACAAATTGAAAAATTATAATAAATATATTGATACCTTGAACAAGTATTACTATTTGTACTCATAATATTATATCATGTTCAAACATGATATACAATTAAAAAACTACAAAATTTGCATTTCCAATGAAATTAATAGTAACTTATAAAAATTATTGAAATCAATAGTCGTATATTGGATTACTTATATTGTTTTTTAATTCTAATAATTGTTGTAATGGAAAATTATTTTTATATATTTTGTATTTATGTTGATTATGTAAAATCATTAAATTTTATGAATGCTTATCGATATTGCGGATAACAATTCCAATCCATCGCACTGATTAAAATCTATACTATATATAAAAGTAGGATAGTCTGACAGAATTTAATTATTAATTTCTTTATGTTTTAGTATTATAGTAAATAATTAACCCTTTCTTAATTTATTATTATTATTATTATTATTATTATTATTATTATTATTATTATTATTATTATTATTACAGAAAGGGTTCAATCAATATTTTTAGTTATTAGTATTAAAATTATTATTTAATTATTGATTTGTTGTTTTCAATATTATAAATCGTATGTGTAGCTCCGTGAGGCTTACTTTAATCCATAACTAGCTAGATGTTTCTAGCTCTTATTTAGTCAACATTTGACTTAGCTTTTGTGTAAATATAGGCTCATCATATTTGATAATTAATATCATATTAGCAATCGAAGATTTGTAACTCAATGGAGTACAAATGAACCTAGCAACTTTACATGGAGTGGGTGTGTTCTCAGTTGTCACCCTGTCCTGAGTTGCGATCGCGTCCCAAACGACAATCTGTATATTTAATCGGTTAAATATATATATGTGTGTGTGTGTGTGTGTGTGTGTGTGTGTGTGTGTGTGTGTGAAGTCTTTCACATTCTACTTTTACTCCCACTGTCTTCTCTTAGACGAACTATTTCTCCAAGATATCGAGAGAATTCAAGATAGACTTTCTTTCTTGGTAGAAATTTAAGAATAATATCCAACCTAAGGCTCTATCTTATCAAAATTTAGTATACTTCTAATAAGTATCAATGTCTTAAATCTTAACGTGAGGAAGATTTGACCTTTGAAATCCATATCTTATATGGACCTCGACTAACCTATTCTTATGGAATACGACCAAGTGTGTGACATAAAGCGTTCAATGCAAAGCTCCAAAAATAGTTTTGGAGATTTTGCATGGATTCATCAATGATTGCATCGATTGCAATCTTTCTCCTTTCATATACACCATTGTGTCGAGGCGTGTGTGAAAGAGATATCTATGCGAAAATTATGTTCTCATAACATAATCTTGAAGTTAACCACTTTAAAATATTCTTCACTTTGATCAAATCTAAGTTCTAAGAATATTTTCTCATTTTGGCCTTCTGATTTATATCTGTAATATTTGAACTTTTCAAACTCTCAGATTTAAATTTCGTTATAAGTAACCATGACTATCAAGATTATGTAATGATTAAAGATCACTCTAACATATGCCCACTTACATCCTAATGTAACAGGTTCAGTGGATCAACCATCTCACTTTTCCTTTTTCCAGAAAAACTGACTCGTCAATTTAAGTGTGACTTCTTCTATACCTTATCAATATTTAGAATGTAGACTATTTTTTATTTACCTGACTTTCATAGCATCCCATAAGTTAACGAATAACTATTAGTTTCAATTAAAGAGGAATTACTTCATGTCCAAATATGAAATGGAAGTGTCGTTCTTTATAAGAACTGTACTCAACAATTTGTCTAATTTCAAACTGAACGAGAAGGTAAAGATAGGTGATAGCTTCTTAAGCTATTAAGGCAACATTTGCATTATTACCTACACATAGGTCTATCACCCTTTTTTTACAATTTTCTACCTTTAGCCATTGTATCTAATACTCGATTGGAAAAGTAGATTATCTAACCTCTATCGAATAGAAAACTGAAGTAGAAGATTCACCAAACTTCTCACTCTTCAATTCGGTTAAGGAAGCATTGCAATTGAATTTAGTGTCCTATTATTTCCATGTTCGAGAAGAGTATTCTTGATCATATCATGTTTGAGGTTAGTTCTCAAATGACGACGTCAATTCAAGGATTTCAGTCCAATAAACTTGCTCAGTGTTAATTACACTGTACAAGTTCAAGTAATAACTCAAATTTTTAAAACTTATACAACAAAAACAATAATAATTTAAAATATAATCACATATTATCACGCATAAATCAATTTAATAAGGTCTTTTATAAATTAATTCCTCCCACTATTTTACTGGAATTAATGACCCTCAATATTAATCTCGTGGAATACTATTTGATTCATAGTGGGCTAGGATACATTTTGTTCTATAAGAACCTTGAGTGGCTCAACAAATTCTAATAAAACATCAAGGTAGATACTCCTATCAATTACATCTCTATGTCACTCCTAGGTCACCAAGTAAACAACCCTTTGTTGCACACATCTTATGTATTTACTTGGCCTTGCCTCTAAAATCACATCTCCTTGAGTGACTCAACAATAGATAAATTTCAGTTAAATTCTACCCATTGTTCAGAAACATATTATGTTTCATAGTGATAAATACACATTCCCACTCTCAGCCTTGAGTGACTCAACAAGATGACATCGAGGGCGGATTTTGGTTTATTTACTATAACAATGAAAGGCACTTTGTATTAACCAATTAATACGAATTTAATAAATTGCTTCCAAAAACTGTATCCCTTTTTCATCTACTCAATAAAGAATGCGATTTTGGTTAAGACCGACCCATTGTTCAGAAGTATCTGATACTTCATAATGAGAAATATATCTACCAGTGAGTAGCCATGAGTGACTCAAGAAGCTGACATCGATGGAAAACTCTGGTTTTTCATTAATCAAATGGAAAGCATACTTAATATAATTTTCAATGAGGTATTTGGTTTCATCATTCCTATGTATATTAACTAACATCAACTATGCAATTAATCATACATAAAATATTATTGTGGATGATTATGGATGGTATATATCTAGTCTTTTCAAGCCATGAAGAAGACTAGTTGGTCAGTTCCTAGGGGACATTGCATTCGATTATCGAATGCTAAATACAATAATCTCCATCTGTCGCAACTTGTATCCTATACTAGTTGTCTTCTTATAGCCAACTACGATATGTATCATATACTAAGTGGCACGGAAGCCTGTATAAATGGCACGCATGCCCATATCTACAAACTAGAGCTCGTAGGCCCAAATAAATTAAATATGGGGTGTTTTATACAAATACCCTTATTTTAGGGATGAATTTGAAAAATACTCCCAAACATTAACTAAAAAATCATAATACACTTATTAATGAAGATAAATCGTATTTTTGCATTCTAACCTAAAAACAGAGGAAACCGGAATTCCTTCCAGCCGCTATTTCATCCAGTGGACACTTCCAACTACAAAATCATGGAGAATCGACATTGAAGGAATTTCTTACACAAATTGATCCTAGAGACACCTTCAAATCCAGATTTATTCAAGTTTTTGTACCTAAAATCACCCTAAATCTGCAAAGAAATCACGACATTTCGAATTCAGGTTCCAATTGTTTACTTTTATATGAAACTTCTCTTCATGAAATTTATATTCTATTTGATTTTGATATTGACCTTTTTTAATTCTTATACATATGAAATACACATATTTTCACTGAATCACACCATGGAATTGCGTATTGTTTAGTTTCCATTAATTTGAATGTGATGTTTTCAGTTTTCCTCTTGTTTTTGTGAAATTACTTGTACAATTTATCAGCTTTTCTTACTATAGGACTGTGAACAAAGTTTTTTTCACTAAAATATTGTTGACTATCTTAAGATTTAAATGCCAAACTTTTATTGAAACATGGAAAAATACATTAGTAAAGAATGAAAAATACGATGATAATGTATCAGTAAGAATCTATGGTAACTTGAGAGGAGCCTCTGTGGTTGGTCAGTCTGTTGTGTAATGATATGTTAGCTGATAAAGAGGCCATCTAATTTATTTAAATCCAAAAATCACATAAAAATAGTACAACTAATAAAGATCCATAGAAACGAATGTATGAGAAGTTGCAGGTGCTTGTATTTTTGTTAGCATTTTTTCATTGTTGAAATTTCGTATGTAAAAAAATGATAGAATGTAACTTTTTTATAGCAAAAGTTATAGCCTGCTACTTTTTCATTCAAAGTTGGTCAATGCAAGTTGCTTGTTGACATCAACCACTGGAGAAGTGTCATTTGTCACATTTTTTTAAAAAAAGTCGCATCCTGCCACTTTTTCATGGGAAGTTAATGAATACAAGGTGCTTGTTGACATCAAGCATCGGAGAAGTTCCATTCTGTCACTTTTTTATAAAAAATTCGTTGCCTGTCACTTTTTCATGTGAAGTTGGTGAATGCAAGTTGCTTGTTGACATCAAGCATCGAAGAAGTGCCATTCTATCACTTTTTTAAAAAGAAGTCGAAGCATACTACTTTTTGATGTGAAGTTGATGAATGCAAGTTGCTTGTTGACATCAAGCATCAGATAAGTGTCATTGTCACTTTTTTAAAAAAAAAAATGTTGCATCCTGCCACTTTTTCAGGTGAAGTTGATGAATGCAGTGTGCTTGTTGAGACCAAGCATCAGATAAGTGTCATTCTGTCACTTTTTTTTAATAAAAAAAGTCGCATCGTGCCACTTTTTCATGTGAAACTTGTCAATGCAAGTTGCTTGTTGAGATCAAGCATCAAAGAAGTGCCATTTTGTCACTTATTTTTCAAAAAAGTCACATCCTGCAACTTTTTCATGAGAAGTTAGTGAATGCAAGGTGCTTGTTCATATTAAGCATCGGAGAAGTGCCATTCTATTACTTTTTTACAAAAAAGTTGTAGCCTGCCACTTTTTCATGCGAAGATAGTGAATGCCAGGTGCTTGTTGAGATCAAGCATCGGATAAGTACCATTTGGTCTTTTTTTTTTTTACAAAAAATCGCAGCCTGCCACTTTTTCATGTGAAGTTGGTGAATGCAAGGTGCTTGTTGAGATCAAGCATCGGATAAGTGCCATTCCATAAGTTTTTTTAAAAAAAGTTGCAACTTGCTACTTTTTCATGCGAAGTTGGAGCATCGGATAAGTGCCATTCTGTCACCTTTTTTTTTTTTTAAAAAAAAAGTCGCATCCTGCCACTTTTTCATTCAAATTTGGTCAATGCAAGGTCCTTGTTGAGATCAAGCATTGGATAAGAGCCATTTGTCACCTTTTTTTTTTATAAAAAGTCGCAGCCTACCACTTTTTCATGCGTAGTTGGTGAATGCAAGTTGCTTCTTGAGATCAGGCATATGAGAAGTGCCATTTTGTCACTTTTTAAAAAAAAAAATAAGTCTCATCCTACCATTTTTTCATGTGAAGTTGATGAATGCAAGGTTCTTATTGACATCAAGCATCGGAGAAGTGCCATTCTATGACTTTTTTACAAAGAAGTCGCAGCCTGCCACTTTTTAATGTAAAGTTGATGAATGCAAGTTTCTTGTTGACATCAAGCATCGGATAAGTGCCACTTTGTTACTTTTTTTTAAAGAAGTCCCATCCTACCACTTTTTCATGTGAAGTTGATGAATGCAAGGTGCTTGTTGACGTCAACCATAAGAGAAGTGCCATTCTGTCGCTTTTTTACAAAAAAAAAAAAAAGTCACAGCCCGCAACTTTTCATGAGAAGTTGGTCAATCAAAGGTGCTTGTTGAGATCAAGCATCGAATAAGTACCATTTTGTTACTTTTTTAAAACAGTCGCATCCTGCCACTTTTTCATGTAAAGTTGATGAACGCAAGGTTTTTGTTAACATCAAGCCTTGTAGAAGTGTCATGTTGTCACTTTTTTAGAAAAAAGTCGCAGCCTACCACTTTATGCAAGTTGCTTGTTGGTATCAAGCGTCGGAGAAGTACCATTCTGCCACTTTTTTTCAAAAAAAAAAAAAGTCGCAACCTGTCACTTTTTCGTGTGAATTTAGTGAATGCAAGGTGCTTGTTGAAATTGTTAAAATGTGTGATTTATGTGTATAATATTTTATTGTTGAAATGTGTGGTTATTATAGAGTACTATAGAAGAAAGAGAAAAATTATGGCAATCAAATAGGTACTAAAAGTTAATTCACTTTTTTGTTTGCGTTCTTATTTTGCAAGGATGGATACAATTAATGTCTTTATTTGTTACGGAGGAAAATGGGAACAAGATAATGAATATAAAAGTGACAAAATAACTAGAATTTTTGTTCCAATGGATAGCACATACAACGACCTTTAGTGCACGATATTTTCTACCATGAAATTAAACCAATCAACACAGAGAATAAAGATACAATACAGTGTAAAGAAAAACTTATCTTTGATGGATATTTCAGATGATGGTTCTGTGGCATTTTATTTGGAGCTCAAGAAAAAGGATAAAGATCTTGCTAGTTTTCCATTTTGTGTAGATGTGGCAACAGTCTCAAAAAGTCGCAGAAGTGAATTTGATGAGGCCACACAATGTTCAGAAGAAAATAATATGTTGCAGATACAATTTTGTGAAGCTATAACTGATAATTCGATGACATTAGCTCAAAACTACCCAATAATGATGAAATTGCTATTTATGTGTGTAACGGCATATCGGTGGTTGAAGAAATGAGGAATGAAGGAGAAAGTGATATTATTTCAGTTGTAACTATGGATGGAATAGCAAAAGACAAAGTGTTCAAGAACAAGAAATTGGTCAAGGGACAAGAACTTTCAATTTAAGGTGAGTAAGTCTGACAAAAAGAATATGTGTTGAAGTGTACAGATGATAAGTGTCAGAAGATGTTTAAGGCTTCAAGACTTGCAGGATCAGATATGTTCAGAGTAAGGTATATAAAAAGTGACCATACATGCTCAAATAATATCATCTTGGGAGATCACTGTCAAGCAATGAGTTCAATAGTAGGAGAATTTATCAAGTATAAGTATATCTCAACAAAGACGACATACACTCCTGCTGACATTATAGGTGACATGATGAATACATATGGACTGTCTATGAGTTACCAGAAAGCTTGGAGATCTAAGGAAAAGGCAGTAGAATTGGTGAGAGGAGATCCAACTGAGTCATATGAAAAGCTTCCAATATATTTGTATATGATAGAACAAAAAAATCCTGGATCAGTTATAAAAATTGAGGCATTTGAAGACAAGTTCAAGTACCTCTTCATGGCATTAGGGGCATCTATTCGTGGCTGGGAGTTTTGTAGACCTATTACAGTATACATTCTTGAAAGACACTTATGGTGGTACACTTTTTACCGTGTGCATGCAAGATGCCAACAAAAATATTTTCATATTAGCTTTTGGAGTTGGTGATTCTGAAACCATTGATGCATGGGAGTGGTTCTTGAAGAGGTTAAAAGAAGCTTATGGTGAGTTAGGAGATTTGTGTATAATTTTAGATGGGCATGCAAGAATAAAAAATTCAATTGACAAGGTGTTTGAGAACGCAATGCATGGTCAATGTTCCTATCACTTGTTAAAAAACTTGAAGTCGTCTTTCGGTGGTAAAAAAAAGGGGAAATACATTGCCGAACATTTAAACAAAGCTGTAAGAGCATATACAAAGAATGACTTTTAATTTCATATGAAGCAACTTGATGTAATCAATTGATGAAGAACAGGTTGCATTAGAGTTTGAAGAGGAGATTGATCGAAGATTGGCCAAGAAAACAAGGGTCTCGAACAAACGGCCATATCTTTTTGCACCGATGTCAGAATCCATATTATAATATGTTTTCAGAATCGCCGCGCAGCGTTCTACGACATCCTAACATGGGTTCCCCGATTGATGTCTTTTTCAACTTCAAAAATGTAGTTTAAGGACAGTTACCGGCCACCTGAAGTTTTCCTCATTTTATTTAAATTTTCCTTTTAAGTCGTTTATTTTTATTGAATGACTATTTTCATCTTTTTACTTCCATTAGGGTTCACAGAGCCTTTAAAAGGTTATTTTGTCATTCAATTATGCATTGATTGATATTAAATAAAATTCCTTTCCGTTGGTGGATTCCAATTAAGGTTCTTTGGGATTTACGTTTGTTAATCTTTACTTCTGTTCTATGTCAAGTGATATCAGAGCAAGGATTCACCTTGTTTAATGACCAACAATGAAGGAGGAAGAGTTCTCCCTTGCGACGCTGGTCGTAGGGAAATGGATACGGATCTATGGGTAGCAATTGATGCACAACAATAGGCGATGGAGAGGTTGGAGGCTATGATGTAAAAGCTGCTGGAAAGGCAACCTGACCCCAACGCCCCTCCAACCAGCCCGCCTACCAACAGAGACGGAATTGAAGAGGTTGTCCATGGCTGCCATGGGACTGGACGCCAACCTAGGGCCGCGATGGATATACACTATGGTGATGTTAGCGATGAGGACTCAGAGGAGGATTTCGCAGATAACCTCAGGAACCAACAGCAGAATCGGAATCAACCCGATTACTGAATCCGTGTAAACGTTCCATTATTTCATGGGAAACCGTAAAATTGAAGAGTTTCTTGATTGGATATCAGAAGTTGTACTGAGGTCATGGAAAAAAGGCAAGTCAAGCTAGTGTCTTATAAATTGAGGGGTGGCGCTGCTGTTTGGTGGGAGAGGTTACAGATGGACAGGCGTCGCCAAGGAATGACCCCTGTGCGCTCTTAGATGAGGATGAAGCAACTACTAATGAACAATTTTTTACCTCCGGATTATGAGCAGTTTATATTCCAGAGTTTTCAGAATTGTGTGCAGGGAACCAAGTCTGTTGCAGATTACACGGAGGAGTGGTATAGGTTGTCCGTTCATAACAATCTAAACGAGACTGAAGACCAACAGGTTTCCAGGTATTTGGGTGGCTTGAGGACGTCAATTCGGGAGAAGATCGGGTTGCAGGTAATTTGGACAGCGGATGAGGCACATAACATGGCCCTGAAGGCTAAATTGATGGAGAAAACCACTAATCAATTTTCCAACTACAGAAAAGATGTTGGTGATTCATCCAATACGACGACGAATAGGGGTAGGTTCTTACCAGGTGGTGGGCAGGGCAGACGAAAATTGGTATCGATCAGTCACAAAAGGGTGCAGGCCTAGCAATAACCAGGCTGGGACACCTCCGATGATAGTAGCTAAGGAAGCCTCACGAGCATCTAATCCCTATACTAAACAAGATGATTTTAAGTGCTACAGGTGTGGTCAACCAGGGCATCGCTCGAATGAGTGCCCAACCAAGAAATCTTTAAATTTCATGGATACAAGAGAACTTGAGGAGGCGAATCAGTATGTTGAAGAGGAAGAAAATGTGGATGAGCTATTGGATGGGGCAGAAATAGCGGTGGAACAAGGGGAGCATGTAAATTGTGTAGATCAGTGGGTCATATGTTCAACAAAATTGGAGGATTCCTCGCAAAGAAATAACTCGGGGTCGAGTTCTTCGCAGGTGGGAAGGTGTAGCGACCAAGAATTTTTACGCGATTAATAATTATTTTAATAGAAAATCGTGTCGCTACTATTTCACCCATTTTTATTAAGTTAACGCCACGACGTATTCGTATAGCCAAGTCAAGAAATAATCGAGATCGTTCGATTTTAAATTAAATTCCGAATTTCTAAAAATATCTCCATTCTCTTGATTTAAAGTATATTAAGTCTAAGTACTTAATTCAATGTTATCCCAATATTTATTTGTACAAAAATTACTTTTATTATTTAAATTAAGAAAATATATGCAAGCATGAGAGGTTCCATTATATATAATAATTATGAGAATCTTAATATTTGTATAAATATGGAAAAGTATATGAATGAATTATATACTCCATTATATATAATCATGAAGAGCATAATATTTGTATAAATATGGAAAAGTATATGAATGATTGATAAGACTCCATTATATGTAATCATGAAGAGCATAATATTTGTATAAATATGGAAAAGTATATGAATGAATTATATACTCCATTATATATAATCATGAAGAGCATAATATTTGTATAAATATGGAAAAGTATATGAATGATTGATAAGACTCCATTATATGTAATCATGAAGAGCATAATATTTGTATAAATATGGAAAAGTATATGAATGATTTATATACTCCATTATATATAATCATGAAGAGCATATTATTTGTATAAATATGGAAAAGTATATGAATGGTGCTTTACTTTAAGAAAAGGATGTGTTAAAATTAATAGAATTGAATGATTATGTTTACAATATGCCAACTTTATACATCTATTTAAACCCATCTCTTTTACACACAACTCTACACATATACACTTATTTCCAATCTCTTGACAAAATCCACAAGTAAGAGAAATTCAAGGTGGTCAAGAAAGTTTTGGTCCATTTACTACTACACTTCATTTTAATCTTTTAAAAGGTAAGTATATCTTATGTTTTTATGAAAAGTAAGTATGTTTTTATGACAAGTAAGTATACCTTATGTTTTTATGAAAAGTAAGTATGTTTTTATGAAAGGTAAATACACCTTATGTTTTTATGAAAAGTAAGTATGTTTTTATGAAAGGTAAATACACCTTATGTTTTTATGAAAAGTAAGTATGTTTTTATGACAAGTAAGTATACCTTATGTTTTTATGAAAAGTAAGTATGTTTTTATGACAAGTAAGTATATCTTATGTTTTTATGAAAATGTTTGGATCATTGCTATGAAATCAATCTCACAAGATTGTTATGGGTTCCATATGATATGTTTATGATTATGCTAAGGGGACCGGAGTTTAGTAGCGCTACACATAAGAATTCTTGCCATTTAAGTTCGGTAAAATTCTTGTGTCTCCCTATGTTTATGAATATTTCAATCCTATCCTATGTTATTGATGAAAATGATCCATATGCTTTCAAAAGAAAATTTATGCTTGGTATACTTACTGGGATTTTATAAATCTCACTCCACGATATTTACCATTTTCAGATAATTGAAGGTTCGAGGCGGTCAACATGGAAGTGGCAAAAGTGGTTAAGATTGATGAGATAATTATGTTGAACTTTATGTAAGAAAATTATGTTCTATTTTTATTCACAAATAAAATTATGGGATTCTAATTATTCTTTTGAATAAGTTTACATTACTATTTAAGTCTCGATAATATGATATGAGTCACTTTTAGTGGCACTCGAATGGAAGAGAATTCGGGTCGTCACAGTTGGTATCAGAGAAAAGAGTTTTAAAAACGATTCTGTAGATTTTTGAAATTTTATTTCTTTAAAAAAAAAAATCACTATTCACGTGAACAGTAAATCGACGTGCTATTAATGATGAACAGTGAACGAAATCACTATTCATTATAAAAAAAAAAAAAATTTGAATTTTCACATGTCAAGTATGGTTATGATTTTGAAAAGCATGATGAAATTTGATGTGCGAATTTCAAGGACAAAATTCATTTTAAGCAAGGGAGTTTGTAATGTCCTGAAAATTTTATGGAATATAATTAGTTAGTGATATGATGTTTATATTGATGTCTTTGATAAATTTCTAGAAGTTCGGGGACTAAAGGAAAAATAAGATTTGACGATAAATTTTATTTGGGTTAAGTTATTAATTATTGATGGGGAGATAATTACTATATCGATATTGGATTTGTTTTGAAGACTGTGATTAATTAGGAATTATGATTCAAGAAAATGTTGATTTGGATACAACCACATTAAATTATTGTTGATTAAAGGAAAATAAGATTATATGAAATATTTTAACTCATCACTCTACTATGTCACTCTCCACGTATTGACTCCTCGAACCAGGTATGTTATATGCTTTGCAAGTCATTTACGATTTTATTAAGACATGTTAAGTATGAAATCTTCATATGTTATGAATCTTTATGTGTTACACATAATATACATGTCAAGTATGATATAAATTGATAGAAGACTCAATTTTTTTTATTCTTTTCAATGTAGAATCATGAGACAGAGAGGATATTTATATGAATTTTGGTGCATATTAAGCTTAGTAAGATTGACTCAATTAGAAATTAAGTTGGGTTGTAACTTTTGCCCAAAATATATGGAATAATATATTAAACAAACAAAATTAATAATGAATTCGTACAATAATTTATCCCTTTATCACTACCTTTGTGTAAAAACAAGGGAAAAACTGTGGATGGTTATTAGTACTTCCTCTTCAAGTTTCAATTTTCGGTTCAATAATTTATCCCTTTATCACTACCTTTGCTTAAAAGCAAGGAAAAACTGTGGATGATTATTGGTACCACTCTTCAAGTTTCAATTCTGAAAAAAAAAAATTCGGAAAGAAAAGAAAGAAAGAGAACGGGTGTTGAGCATAATGGGAATAATATGACTTAAGAATGATTTTCAAAATAATTGTTGTCCTTGAGTTTAGAAATGATAAACCTTAAATGGACTTTGCATAATTGATTTTAGACATGGCATTAAGTATGAGAAGTCAACAGAAATGATTAGAAATATGTTCAGATTATCTATCATTTAGATTTAATGAGAAATAGCGAGCCAATTTTATGAAGTTTTATGAGATGTTAAGATTATAAGTGGTTTTAATGAGACTTTTATGAGAAGCATTATGAAGTTAGAGATTTAAAGATTTGGTTATTGGGAATTAAGTAATGGATATTATGTTGAGTAAGTGAATTATGCCTCTATATTGAAGAGAAATTTATTATGAACTTTGGCCTTGTGATTAAATTTTGGGAATATGATTTATGACTTATAAATATAAGTATGAGTAATCTTTTGAGCCAATTAAGGTATGGAAGGAAGTGATATTGTGATATTGAAAAATATGATTTGAAATTGTTATGTTGAGGAATTATGAATTGAATTATGGGATATTTTTTTGATGATATTGAAGTGTTGGAATCGTTTTCAATATTTTTAGATCGTTGTGATCAAATGTGGAGTTATTTATTATTGTGAGTTATGAAGTATGCTTATGGTTTGGGATAAGTCCAAATTACAAGGGAGACTTTGTCCAGAATTTTATCATTTGGAATTAAGAGCATGATATGATAAGCATCCACTAAAGGAATTAAGGTTAGACATGCAAGTTCATTTACATCACAAACGAGATTTAGTAGATGATAGCAGAGATTTTATTATTTTCTCATAAGGAGAACATACAAAGAGTCACACTGGAAAAGAAATACATGAAACACGCAAAAGCAAAAGAAAGCAACATGGGAAATTCCTCAAATTGAGAGATGTGTTTCCGGAGTATCCGTATCCTACCACCTCTGACCTTTTGAGGAAATAAAGAAACCTTCAAAGAGGTGTGTTTCGAGAGTAAGAATACTCCGTAATCTACCACCTGGAACCTTTGAGGTACACACAAGATTTAAACATTAAGGAAATCCTAGGAAATTAGAGGGGTGTCTCGAGAGTAAGAATACTCCGTACTCTACCCCCACCTATTCTAAGATTCATAAAGTTAAGTTTACATTAACCGGACTCCATTTTCGCTTGATTCCCCTTCCTTGCGACCAATCTATCTTAACCCCTGCTGGATCTTGTATTGAGATATATGACTGCAGCTTATCCAGTAGTTCATCAATAGTAGGAGCAGAAATAAGAAGCCTTCTGGAAAATGGAGAGATGAATCCCTGTTCCACAGCATAATCAAGAAAGGTTAACAAACCATCAAAGAAATTGTTAACATTCAGAAGCCCAATAGGCTTAGTATGGAGATCTAGTTGAGCCCACGAGGTAATGTTAAAGATTTCTTCTAAGGTACCAAAACCTCCGGGCAGGGCTATAAAGGCATCAGAACCATATAGCATACAAGTTATGCGTTCATGGATGGATAAGGTTTGAACTTCATGCCCTCGTGTTTTGCCTGCAACATCTACCAAAGGGACAGGTATGACACCGATTACTTTTGATTTCTCTGCAAGAGCAGATTGGGAAACACAACCCATTAGACCACTGCTACCACCCCCATACACAAGAGTGATACCTTTTTCCCCCAGTTTCTTTCCAAGATCTACGGCCGCTTCTAGATAACTGAAGCCTTTCCCCACTTTTGATCCACAAAATACACAAATAGTTTTGATCTGTCGAAGTTTTGGTGCTTCCATCTTTGATAGTATAGAAGAGAAAACTTACGAAGAAGATGTGATTTTGGGATGCCTGAACTATGAAATATGTTTGGCTATTTAAAGTCGAAAAAATTTACTGTTTTTGATTGATTATGAAAAAGTAAAGATTTACTTTTGACAAAATCGGCCAACTTTTGACTGTTTTACCAAAGATATCACCTTTCGGTGATTTATTTCCAGCTTTATCAAAACTCGAGAAAGGAAAATATATTTTATTTCCAAAACGCGTGAAAGAAAACAGCAAAATATTTTAAATGTGTATCAAGAGATTTACCTTATATCATTGTTGAACTGCCAGAAGCCTCATTTTGTAAAACAGACTGGCAAACAGGATCTTTTGCTATTATATTTTGGAGACTATAACGATTTTTGTCCTCGTTAAACTGAGCGTATAAGGAGAGAAGTTCACGTTGCACATAACCACTTGGGTGCGTCTCAAGAGTCAGTCGAATATCATCCAAAGACTCCTTACTCAGTCCACCCTTTATGAATTTGATTTTATCATCCCGATTAGTAGAAGAATATCCTACTGTTTTGCAACGAGTATCACAGTTCCAACGAGCACATTTGTAGCAACCATTCAGCCTTTTTGCTCTTCGTTTCTTTGCGAAGGTGCTTTTGCCTAAACCAGGCATGTGCTTTGGAAATGTCATAGGTAATTCACCAGATAGTCGAACCTTTGCTTCGATCAACCAGCGAACATCTTCTGAAACACCATGAGCCATCAGCAACCTCAATCTTTCGAGTCTTATTCGATAAATTTTCCTCAGATCATTCATTGGAAGACTGGAATAATACTTGCGAATGTTTGTAAGAATGATATCCATGTTTTTGATGGATCTAACCTCTTCCCAGCATGAACTATTTAAAAGCATTAAGGATCGGAGGGAATCCGCGTGATATTGATTCCAGCAAGAAAGCGCGGAATAGAATAATGGAAAAGAGGAAACAAGAGTTTATGCGCCGTTTACTTTCTTGATAAAAGGAAGATTTGATGATGATGGGATTTGAGATATGGAATATTTTCTTGGATTTTGGGTACTGATATTTTGATATAATAATCAAGGTATAGAAATAATACGGGGATACGTGAAAGTGAAATAAGGACTGTATTGAATCAGGATTAATAAGTTTGTGCAAGTGAAAGGAATACCTTACGGGAAATGTTATGATATTTGAGTTAAGAATTTTAATTATTTGGGAGATATTTGTTTATTGAATTTTGCAGAAATTTTGGGTTACAAATATTGGAAAGATAAACTGATGATTATGTTGATATGTGAATAACATGTTTGGGTATATTACATAGAGAATATTCAGGTAATCGTTTTAATTATTTTGGGATATTTGGTGATAAGAAGAAATGACAAATTATTATGGTATGATATGTTAGTAAAGATTTATTGAAATTTTAGAGATATTAATACGAATATTTGAGGTCACATGATACGATGATAAATGACAAGTTACATGAATACTACAAGATATGATGAAATATCACATACGATTGGGAATTTTCATTTTGATTCAGAAGAATTTATGAGTAGACATATGTCTATTATTGATAGAAAAGTCCATGTCTTAAGAAAACAAATTGATGCATTTAGTCAAAGTCCAGTGGGTTAAATATGGTTGGGTTAAATATGGTAGCGATGATGCTACATAAGAAGAAGAAGAAGAGATTCTGATTAAGTGTTCAGAAATCATAAGATCAAGTAAGATTAATTTCGAGGACGAAATTATTTTAAGGGGGTAAGTTTGTAGCGACCAAGAATTTTTACGCGATTAATAATTATTTTAATAGAAAATCGTGTCGCTACTATTTCACCCATTTTTATTAAGTTAACGCCACGACGTATTCGTATAGCCAAGTCAAGAAATAATCGAGATCGTTCGATTTTAAATTAAATTCCGAATTTCTAAAAATATCTCCATTCTCTTGATTTAAAGTATATTAAGTCTAAGTACTTAATTCAATGTTATCCCAATATTTATTTGTACAAAAATTACTTTTATTATTTAAATTAAGAAAATATATGCAAGCATGAGAGGTTCCATTATATATAATAATTATGAGAATCTTAATATTTGTATAAATATGGAAAAGTATATGAATGAATTATATACTCCATTATATATAATCATGAAGAGCATAATATTTGTATAAATATGGAAAAGTATATGAATGATTGATAAGACTCCATTATATGTAATCATGAAGAGCATAATATTTGTATAAATATGGAAAAGTATATGAATGAATTATATACTCCATTATATATAATCATGAAGAGCATAATATTTGTATAAATATGGAAAAGTATATGAATGATTGATAAGACTCCATTATATGTAATCATGAAGAGCATAATATTTGTATAAATATGGAAAAGTATATGAATGATTTATATACTCCATTATATATAATCATGAAGAGCATATTATTTGTATAAATATGGAAAAGTATATGAATGGTGCTTTACTTTAAGAAAAGGATGTGTTAAAATTAATAGAATTGAATGATTATGTTTACAATATGCCAACTTTATACATCTATTTAAACCCATCTCTTTTACACACAACTCTACACATATACACTTATTTCCAATCTCTTGACAAAATCCACAAGTAAGAGAAATTCAAGGTGGTCAAGAAAGTTTTGGTCCATTTACTACTACACTTCATTTTAATCTTTTAAAAGGTAAGTATATCTTATGTTTTTATGAAAAGTAAGTATGTTTTTATGACAAGTAAGTATACCTTATGTTTTTATGAAAAGTAAGTATGTTTTTATGAAAGGTAAATACACCTTATGTTTTTATGAAAAGTAAGTATGTTTTTATGAAAGGTAAATACACCTTATGTTTTTATGAAAAGTAAGTATGTTTTTATGACAAGTAAGTATACCTTATGTTTTTATGAAAAGTAAGTATGTTTTTATGACAAGTAAGTATATCTTATGTTTTTATGAAAATGTTTGGATCATTGCTATGAAATCAATCTCACAAGATTGTTATGGGTTCCATATGATATGTTTATGATTATGCTAAGGGGACCGGAGTTTAGTAGCGCTACACATAAGAATTCTTGTCATTTAAGTTCGGTAAAATTCTTGTGTCTCCCTATGTTTATGAATATTTCAATCCTATCCTATGTTATTGATGAAAATGATCCATATGCTTTCAAAAGAAAATTTATGCTTGGTATACTTACTGGGATTTTATAAATCTCACTCCACGATATTTACCATTTTCAGATAATTGAAGGTTCGAGGCGGTCAACATGGAAGTGGCAAAAGTGGTTAAGATTGATGAGATAATTATGTTGAACTTTATGTAAGAAAATTATGTTCTATTTTTATTCACAAATAAAATTATGGGATTCTAATTATTCTTTTGAATAATTTTACATTACTATTTAAGTCTCGATAATATGATATGAGTCACTTTTAGTGGCACTCGAATGGAAGAGAATTCGGGTCGTCACAGAAGGACTGATGTAGAACATGTTGCATTAGAGTTTGAAGAGGAGATTGATTGAAGATTGGCCAAGAAAACAAGGTCTCATTTTCAGCTTGAAAAATGTAGTTTAAGGACAGTTACCGGCCACCTGAAGTTTTCCTCGTTTTATTTAAATTTTACTTTTAAGTCGTTTATTTTTATTGAATGTTTGTTTTCATCTTTTTGCTTCCATTAGGGTTTGCAAAGCCTTTAAAAGGTTGTTTTGTCATTCAATTACACATTGATTGATACTAAATAAAATTCCTTTCCGTTGGTGGATTACAATTACGGTTCATTGGGATTTACGTTTGTAAATCTTTACTTCCGTTCTGCATCATCAATCCAGGAGTTCGATCACATCTGGTATGTTCAAAAAGATTGTCAAAAATATTTTAAGTATTACTTGTATAAAAGTGATGGAATATTACATTTTTAACAAAAAGTGATGCGATCTATAAAAGTGATCGACTCACTTTTTAAAACAAAAGTGATGTGGTGTCACTTTTATCTAAAAAAGTGACTGAACATCACCTTTATTTAGTAGCATTTATATCATATTAAATGCTTTATTTCTTACATTAAGATTATTACTTTGAATCTTCCTTATGTAGAAAGAGATTGGTTATGAAAAAATGGTCAAGGACTTACATGACAAATAATAGGTTTTCTACAATGACTTCAAATATAGCTGAATAAGATAATTCTGTAACAAAAGCAATAAAGTTTGTCCTATGGAGCCTTTACTAGAGTCATTAAGATACTTGCTACAAGAATGGTTTGTGAAGCATATAAATGATGCACGGACAACCTTCACAACACTTGCAAGCAAGCAAGAGAAAAAACTGAGAGAAAAATCTGTGGAGTCAAAGAAAATGAAGGTAAAAAATTATAAAGTTAATGTTTCAAATGTTTTTGTATTTCTGATATTTGTTTTGTTATGATAGGTTTCTATTAAAATGGTGTTCGATTTTCATTTTGAATCCTCTTTTGAGATAAAAATTTATCTAAAATTTGTTGTTTTATTCACACAGGTATCAACTACAAGTTCAATATTATACCAAGTTAATGATGGCTGTGCTTCATATTTGTTAAATATGGAAGAAAAGACATGTACATGCAACCAATTTCAGGTGGACAAAATTCCATGTGCATATGCTCTTGCAGTTATTGCAAAAATTAAAGAAGATTCATACAAATATTGTTCAAAATATTATACTACAGAGACGTACATTCAAACATATGGTGGAACAATTTTCCTACTTGGAGATCAAAATGATTGGAGTGTAACGCCTGAGATAATATCAAGAATAGTCTTGGCTCCTGATCCGAAAAGAACATCTGGATGACCTAAAGAAAAAAGAATACCATCAAAAAAAGAAAAGATTAAAATGTGGAAGATGTGGGGAGGATGGACACACTCGAAGATCATGTCAAAACCCAACTATCGTGAAGAAAACACAGAAGAAAAGAAAGTTGAATGACATATAAAGATTGTTTTCTTTCAAAAGGGATAAGTTTTTATTTGGAGAGGTATTTGATTTTTTTTAAACTTGTCTTCTTAAATTTGTTTCCATTTATACCCTCTTTTTAAACCTGATTTAATTTTCGTCAGGAAGCAATCATAATTTTTTATTTGGATGGAGAACTAAACTTTAGTTGTTGATGAAGATGCATATTTTTTTTTTTATATAAAAAATGTAAGTTTTTTTAGTAGAAAAGTGACAAATTGCCACTTTTTGTGTATGCGAAAAACTATGATGAAATTTGGTTTGTATTTTCGAATGGCGTTATGCTTTTTTGATTTACTCATATTTTGAACCTTGTAATAAAACCATATTTGATTTACTCATATATGCTTTTTAATGAAAACTCTCAACTTAAATGAACGAACACAACAATTATCTCCATATTATCAAAGGTAGCATCCCTGTTGAGTACAATTCGCACAAAATACAAACATTCCATAAAAACAAAAGATAAAAAAAAAATCTCAATCTCTTGCTTTTGTTTGGTCATTCAAAAACACATTAAATTATGTCTCAAAGATTATAAATTGTGACTTTTATCAAAAAAGTGATCATTGTGACTTCTGATTAAAAAAAAAAAAAGAGTGATAAACTGTGACTTTTTACAAATATATCTATTTCTGAAACACTATAATTCAATAAAATATGCAACAATCGGCCAATACACTAAGATTTTGAAAAAATAGACAATTAACTTTAACTAGTTTAATTTCATCCCAATGAATCAGCTTAAAAACATGTACCCTCAAAATGGTAGCTATACAAAATCATTCCCAAAAAGTGAATACCTAACTACTCTCCAATCACCTGTCTCCATCTTCATTCTATCCTTATCTAAATCTGCTTTCGTACCCATTCATTTTCTGTGTCGTAGTTTCCCTCTTGCTTCTTCCTGACATGGGCATATAAAAAAGCAACCAAGTTTCTTCTAATTTGCGGAATATTAAATATCTTAGGCATTTCATCTAATTTCTGATTAATGATATATTCGGCATATCAAACAACACAGATTCCGCAATCCCCATTACAAAAAAAAAAAAAAGAAAAAAAGAGTGAAGAATGAGATAAAGAATTGAAAACTAAACTAAAAGCGAAAAAAAGTAGCAATTCTAACCCATTATTTTGTTGAGGAATTTTTCAACCATATTCATAGCTAAGGGTTTAACAACATCTTCTTCCAAAATTCCTTTGTCATCAAAGAGCCAGTATTCAAAAGAAGATAAGGAATTATATGTGAAAAGGGCTGAATAACCTCAAGTACTATAGCCTTCCTTATAACCTTCTTGTAGGAATTGAACACACTTAGGCACATTTTTTGGATGTCAAAATGGATGAGGATCCAATGAGCACTATTGGACATTCTGACCGGCATAAGAATGTGGTCGACATTACACCAACTTGAGTTACATGGCATATATAACCCAATAACATATGACAGCAAAGAACTTTGATTTGCTATGATAGATTTATCTTTGGAGAATTCATAGTATAATCCCCTTATTTGGCTGTCAAATGCAAAATTAGTGGTTGCAGCCTTTAAATTTATACCAGAGCCATGTCTAATCATCTTTCTTACATAATAAAAACAAACATCCATATGCTACAAAAAAAGAGAAATAAAAAAACTAACAATAAAATAATAACATACAAAATGTTTAAATAATGAACAATCAAAGCTCAGCATGTAATCTTAATAGTAAAACTAACATATCGTGTCCTCCAAACACTCCTTTGGAGTATATAGCTCATACCACCACTGTTTATTCGTTATCCGAATATCACTTAAGTAGAAGCATGATTTGATAACAGAATAAGCATCATCAAAATGCTTATGCCTACACACATAATGAAAAAGTGTCAATTTAACCAAAAAAAGTGATGTATCCTCAATTTATTATTATAACAGTCACAAAAAATAGAAAATTACAACTTACTTATTTTTAGGCTGAAATCCTTCTTTGAACCAAGTCTCAAAAGCATCTACATCGTGATCATTGGGAGGATCCAACCCAACTGGGAATGTAAAAAGTACCCTTTACAACCCTTTTCTTAGCCGCTGATGCATATTCAAATTCATTCACCTATGGGGATTGAAGATGTGCTGCAGGTTTCATTTTTCTTTTCAATGGCACATCTTGAGTCATTTCATCATCAATTTCAATAGCTTCAACATTCTATGTAACGCCCCGAATTCCGCGGAGCCCGGGACGTTACAGGTGGTATCAGAGCCAGGTTTGTGCGATGATTTGGGTGTCAATTGGTTGGTGGCTTTGAGTTTGAAGTGGCGGCTGCGGTGGTTCGACAGTGGTGCGATGGGTGGCCGATTTGTGAAACTGAAATGGCTTTGGCCACGGTGTGAGTGAAGTTGGCGGTCAATGATGGGTTTGGCTCGTGGTGGTGTCTGATTTTGGCTTGGGTCGGATGTGTGGTGTGAGCGGTGGTGGAGGGGCAGTGACGGTGAGTAGCGAATTTGTGGTACAGTGATTGCGGGCTGGGTCTGGTCGGTTCTTGATGATTTGAGTCTGAGTTTTTGTTGTTTTTGATGGATGTATGTGGTGGTTGGTGATGATTTCTGGTGGTAAATGGTGTTTTGGTGTGAAGGCAGATTTGTTTGCGGCATGGAGTTGTAGTGAATTGTTGCTTGGTTTCGATTGTGGCCGGCTGATTTGGGAGGTGAATTCTTCATTTGGGAATAACTTGGTATGAAGGTCGATTGGAGGTGGGAGGAAGAATGTTACCTTGCTGGAGTTGAAGGTCTGTGTGCCGAGGGAAAAGAGTTGGGGGATCTATTTAATAGTTGATTTAGGTGTTAAACATGGTAGTTTAGGTTAAATCTTGATTTATGGAAAATTGTGAGAATTTTTGGAAAGTGAATATGGTTGTGTAAGGAAATACTTGGAAAATAAGTTGTTGATTTAGTTGGGCCAAGAATGACTTATTGGGTTTTTAAAAGGGCTTGAATGATCGATAAAACATTTGGGCTCGAGATGTTGGATTGGATTAAAATAGTTGAAATTTGGACTTAAAATAATTTGAATCCAAATAAAATTTGAAAATTGGACAACATAAAAAAATGATCTTAGAATATTTTTGATAAGATTTGACTTTAAATTAAATAACGAACTTGGACATAAAATCAGAATAATTTGGATAATCTATGTAAAAATTGAAATCTGGACTTAAGGATAAATACTGAAAATGATTCACTTTAATTGGACTGGAATTTGATTAAGATAAATTTAAAATAAAATTTTACTTCATTAGCTAGACGAACACGTGTTTTAAAATAAATGGACAAAGTCGTAGCGACACATTTTTTAAAAAAATATTTATTTAAATAAGTCATAGAAAATTCTCGGTCGCTACATTCTACATTTTGCAATATAAGTTAAAACATAATTAAATTATATATTATACAAGTTTTATGAAAATAGTGAAAAAATAAATATTTACCTCTTGTAGTGCATTATCATCTACACTTGCATTTGAGATTTCTATAACTTTTTCCCGTAAATCATCCTTCAACTCCACCTCCTCATCCAGTAGTTGTATTCCACATTTATGATATTCCCCTTGAACCATTTATCTTCGGGTACTAAGAAGTCTCAATTCTACAAAAAGGAAAAGGAACAATTAGGTACTTCAAAAAGTGATAGGAAGTGTCATAAAATCTCAAAAAAGTCACAAAATATTGAACAAAGTGGCAATCACAAATCATGCACCAGAATTGGTGTTGAAAAAAAATTCTAAGAGCAATGTCCAAACCAGTTTATTTACTAAGTATAACTAAATAGTCTGATTTGATAATAGATGGACATCCTTCTGTTTATGGCAATGGAGGACACAATTTTCAGAAATTGCAGCCATTGGTGTCTTTCAAAAGATCTTGATAGTTGGAATGAAATCTTTTGTCCATCCCTAGTTGAGAACTAGATTTATATTCATCTACCTTATTTTATTACAAACCACACATGTCTTTTATGTTCATCTAATAAAATTTAATGTTGTTTCTGTTTCATTTATAAGAATGTTTAATTATTTTTCCATACGTACCTGATTGCAAATACCATAAAAGTCCAAATACTTCCCCCTAATTAACCCAATAGAATCCCCACCATGTTCATAAGTACGAAGTAAAATAGCAAAAAACTACTATTAACACACACATTGTCCAAGTTACATATTTTGATTAGAGTTGAAAATGGAGGAGTTGGCATTATCATTCACTCGCATTTCTGATTATAATATGCATCTGCTCAGAAATATTTCCATTTTTACATTTCAGGTTGTAGAATACAGAAATTATAAACCGAAAAGTGATGTAGAAAAAATACTTTTGCTACATGGTTCTTAAACACCCTGAATTGAGATAGGAAATATCATGACATGGAACTCTTGGCACTAGATTTGGTATACCATTCTAATCGAAAACACTTGCACAAAAATTCATTCATAAATTTTTCTTCACATACTGTTACAACTTCAAAATCATCGGATAAAAAATATCCTACAAACCCCAGCAAAACCCACAAATCATACCAAGTACAAAATGAACAAAACCCAAAAAAAAAAAAAACAGAATATAAATCGAACCTCAGGTTTATAATATTTTGAAGAACTTTTTTTCTTCTTCTTTGAACTCCTTGATTCAAGACACACATTTTTCCTCTTCAAAGTTTCACCGGACATTATATATAGAGATGGCAGTGAGGTGGTGGATTCCCAGAGTGAGGAGCTGGCAAACGAAAGAGAGGTTGTGCGAGGAGCTGAGAGGAAGAGAGGTTGTGCGAGGATCAGTGCGGACGAGATGAGCACCGCGAAAGAGAGTAGTAGCGCGAATAGATGAGCAGCGCGGAGGAGATATTTATAGAGTTGGATTGGTTTTTACTTTTTTACAGTGTTTTAACTTGAGTAACACCGTATTTTTAACTTTTAAAATTAGTTTGATGGTATAAATGAAAACGGATTTTAAAATGGGAAAAATACATAAATCAGGTCTTTAAAGAATCATAATTCATAAATAAAGAATAACTTCCATTTTTTCACTAATCAGGTGCTAATTAGTAAAAAATAATTACAATTAATTATGTATACATATTGAAAACGAAACCAAAAAACCCAACCCAACCCCCATTCCCAACCTCTGCATCCAAGTTGGACACACTTAGCACCACCGAGACTACGACGTGCCGCCGCCATCTCCGACGAACCACCACCACCACCACAATCTCTGACATGCCATCACAATTACCATCATAATAATCACACTCTCTGATTCTCCACCTTCAAAAAATCTCCGATGCACCACCGTCGCCGTCGTCACCATGCTCGTCATCTCCGACGAACACCATTGCATGTGACAACTGTACATGTGATCTAAGGAATTGAACGTGTGATTTGAGGAATGGGAGGCGTGTGGCCTGAGAAAGAATATGTGTGACCTAAGACTAACTCTTGATCTAAATAATTAAGCATGTGACCTAAGGAAGCTAGCACATCAATGCCATATATGAAAAATCTGAAAATGTGCGCCACTGGCACAGCCCCAAAACCACGTCTTCTGCACCACCATTGCAGTCTCGTCCTCTGTGCCACCTCTATCACCGCCTCAGATTCACCACTGCCTTAGATTCACTAACAATATCATCAACTACCACACACAAGCTTCTCATTACTACTACAGTCTACCACCAAGCTTCTTACCACCACAATCTGCACTAGCACTGTGACATGAGGAATCAAATGTGACCTAAGAAAACAACATGTGACCTGAGAAAAATTCTGTGCACTTCTTACCCCGCTGATAAGTGCTTTATTAACACTTATTTTGTGCACTTATAATCTTGGACTAGGGATAATTTGATCCTATCTAAGTATTATTAATGCATTTTATATTTTATGTTGTACATGATCATAAAGGAAGAGAAAAGAAGAAAAAAGGACCAAAATGCACCTAAAACTGAATATTGAGGACCTTGGGTGCAAATAAGTTACGGCCGCAACACTAAACATTCATGGCCGTAAAATTCTTCATCGCATTAAGCAAAAAGAAGCAGAACATGACTTATGGGTGTAAACCAAAAGTTACGACCGTAACCTTCAATTGTGGAAAATCAGCAGAACTTGTCTTACGGCCGTAAATAATTTTTCACGGCCGTAACTTGCTCGTCAAGAAATTTTCTCTTCTGATTCATTGCATAATTTTGGCATGTCTTGAGCCCAACTCTAGGGCACGATTTTGTGGCTATAAAAAGGGAATTTCATGACAGAAAAAGTGAAAAAAAAAATTATTGAAAGGAGAGCGGCTTGCTTGGAGCTTGGAAAAGAAATCGAGCGACTCGAGAAGGTGAATCAAGAGCAGAAAATTCTGGAATTCTTCATGGCTTTAAGCGGCTAAGTTCTCTATCTAGTTCAAGGGGGACATTGTATTTAATTTCATTATGTTTCTATTTTCCAAACTAGTAGTTTAGTGTTAAAATTCTATATTCTTGGTTGTTGGATTTCTACACACTTCATTTCAATTAATACAATGATTTATGTGATTTAGGCCTATCCCATATCTTATTGTGTTGATGCATGCTAAATTGAATGATTAGATCCGTAATTGTCTTGTTGTTCAATTCATAGTAGCAATTGGGATTTTTGCAATTTCATTGGAATTCCAACCTAGGTTAATCACCACGAGCTTGTGTGATTGGTAATCTAGATCACCTAATTTCTTCTTACGTTATTTGGTTATTGCATAAAATCTAAAGAGCTTATTTTAGATTGTCCAATAGCTATAGTTTGATTAGAGAGCTTGTTCTAATTAAACAAAATCAAGGAAGAAAAGAGGTAGTTAGATCTTGTTAACTATTTACGGGTGATAAATCAAGAATTGAATTGAATAAGAATTACTTGAAAAGTAGTAATATTGTGATAAAATACAACTGAACCTGAAAACTAGGATTTGTTAATAATTGATTTATATTCCAACCAATTTACGTGTTTACTTTATTTTTCAAGTGACTTACAATATTTGAACTCAAACCCCCCATCTATTTTGATTGACATAGCACTAATTTAGTTCCCATTCCTTGTGGGATCGACTCTTACTTCCTCTAGTACAATTAAAATTGATGATTTGCAAGTAAGATATTTAATTAAATTTCGGTGCGTAGCGACGCGCATCAAATTTTTGGCACCGTTGCCGGGGAACGGTTAACCAATTTAGTGTTTAATCAATCAAATTTTATTTTTCTGCATTTTAATTTATTTATTTTAATTTTCACTTTATTTCTATAATTTTTCAAAAAAAAAAAAAAAAAATTTAATTTTTGCTTCTTTGCTTATATGCAAAGAACTCGATCAACTAATTTTGAACTCTTTAATTTTGACCCAGAAATCGAGAGAACCTTTCGACAGCAAGGGAGAGCAGAACAACAAATGGCAGATAATAACATCAACAACAGAACTCTTAAACAACTGGCTACTCCCGATGTTGCTTAGCAGCCATTGTGTATTAATTTCCCAACAGTGGAGGAGGGAAAAACTTTTGACCTTAAATCTGGGCTCATCCACTTGTTGCCGACTTTTCGAGGGAATCTTGGTGAAGATCCGTATAGACACCTAAAGGAGTTTCATGTGGTCTGCGATAGTATGAGACCCACGGGCATTACCGAGGAGCAAATAAAAATGAGAGCTTTCCCATTCTCATTGAAGGATGCCGCCACAGACTGGCTTTATTGTCTACCATCTGGAACTGTCACTACCTGGAATGACATGAAGAGAATTTTCTTGGAAAAATACTTCCTCGCATCTAGAGCCAGTACCATCAGAAAGGAGATATGTGGGGTGCGCCAGAACAACAACGAAACACTATATGAATATTGGGAGCGTTTCAAGAAGCTCATCTCAAGTTGCCCCCATCATCAAATTAGCGAGCAACTCTTGGTGCAGTATTTCTACGAAGGTCTAGCACCGATGGATAGATGCCGCAAGTGGAGGTGCGCTAATGGACAAGACACCGAAACAAGCATGGGCTTTAATCTCCAACATGGTGGAGAACACTCAGCAATTCAACTCAAGTAGGGATTCGCAAGTTCGCCGTGTGAACGAGGTAAGTAGTTCCAATATCGAAGGTCAATTATATGAACTAAAAAATATCGTTAAGCAACTTGCTATAGGGAACTCGAATCAGGTCAAAGCATGCAGAATTTGTTCAAATTTTGGACATCCAACAGATACCTGTCCGGTGCTCCAAGAGGAAAACGATGAACAGGTAAATGCTGCAGGAGGTTTCACTTTCCAAAGACAGCAGTACAACCCGTACTCCAACACATACAACCTCGGGTGGAGAGATCACCCTAACTTGAGCTATGGAAATAAAAAACCCCAGGTTTTACTCCAAACAAGCCACAAGGACAATTCCAGCAGTAAGGGACTTTTCAACCACAGGGGCAATATCAACAAAAACCTCAAAATTCAGGTATGTCTCTCGAAGATATGGTAATGGTGGGAACTAACACGATGCAATTCCAAAAGGATGCCAAATCAAGCATTCAAAACCTTGAAAATCAAATGAGCCAAATGGCCACTGCCATAAATAGATTGGAGTCGTAATATGGATGGAAGTTACCATCGCAGCCCGAGGTGAATCCCAAGAACGTGAGTGCCATAACTCTCCGGGGTGGAAAGGTAGTTGAGGGTCCGCAAATGGAACCGGTTGCACCTGAAAAGGAGGAAGATGAAAAAGAAGGAGTCGGAAAGAAAAACGGCACCTCGCAAAACTCTCAGGTAAAAACTGATTCCCATTTAAATGTTAAATTAACTCCTCCACCTTTCCCTAGCAAGGGCAACCAAGGAGGGAAACGAAAAGGAGATTTTGTAAATGTTTGGGAAGGTTGAAATCAATATTTCGCTATTGGATGCCATCAAGCAAGTCCCCCAGTATGCAAAGTTTTTAAAGGGTCTATGCACTAACAAGCGAAAATTGGTGGGGAACGAGAAGGTAAGAATGGGGGAAAACGTTTCAGCACTGTTTCAAAGGAAATTGCCTCCTAAGTGTAAGGATCCAGGTATGTTTACTGTGCCATGTCAAATAGGTAACACCAAGGTAGATCTCGCACTGATAGACTTAGGAGCATCTATAAATGTAATGCCTAGATCTACTTACACTGCATTAAATCTTACAAAAATGACTAAAATAAGTGTTATCATCCAACTAGCCTACCGTTCCAATGCGTATCCAGGCGGGGTAGTTGAGGATGTGTTAGTGCAAGTAGGAGGGTTATTGTTTCCGACGGACTTTTACGTGCTAGATATGAATGATGATCACTCCCCTAACTCTACCCCAATATTGTTAGGAAGACCATTTTTGTGGACGTCCCAAACCATAATTGACGTGAGGAAAGAGGTGTTGATCATGGAATTAGATGGGGAGGTGATGTAATTTAATATTTACGATGCAATGAAGCATCCAAATGATATGTGTGCTTCCTACTCTATCAATGTTATTACTCCTACAGTGCATAAAGTCTTTAAGTTAAATTGCAGGGATGAGCTAGAAACAGCTATTTTGGAATCGTTAAGACAAGATTATGACAACAAATTGGGTATGAGCAAGGAACTGCAAGATGGAATCGCTGCACTTAATTCCCTGGGACCCGGCCACGCATGTATGATGTTAAAACAATTCAGTTAACAGACTACCCTAACAAATTGTTACCTTCTATTTTACAGGCCCCAGTGGTGGAAATGAAATCTCTGCCCACCCATTTGAAATATGTATTTCTTGGTGATGGAGAAACGCTTCCCGCAATTGTTTCATCCAACCTCACCAACGTGGAAGAAGATAAACTGGTTCGGGTTCTTCGGGTGCACAAGGAGGCGATTGGTTGGACCATCGCGGATATCAAGGGAATTAGCCCGTCAATCTGCATGCATCGTATATTGCTTGAGGACGGAGCTCAACCATCAAGACAGGCTCCGCGGAGACTAAATCCAGCAATGATGGATGTGGTGAAGAAAGAGATTTTAAAGCTGTTAGGAGCAGGGATAATTTACCCAATTTCAGAAAGCAAGTGGACGAGTCCAGTACAAGTGGTGCCCAAGAAATCTGGAGTAATGGTGGTAGAAAAAAAAGGATGGAGGACTTGTACCGATTAGGGTCCAAACTGGATATCGGGTATTCATCGACTACAGGAAGGTAAACGCTGACACTCGAAAGGATCACTTTCCCCTTCCCTTCATGGATCAAATGTTAGAAAAGTTAGCTGGTCATTCCCATTACTATTTTTTAGATGGTTTCTCTGGATATTTTCAAATTTCCATTACACCAGAAGATCAAGAAAAAACCACATTCACTTGTCCATTTGGCATGTTTGCATATAGACGCATACCCTTTGGTTTGTGTAATGCTCCCGCAACATTCCAACGTTGTATGATGAGCATTTTTTCTAAATATATAGGACAAATTATAGAGGTGTTCATGGATGATTTTAGTGTGTGGGGTGACTCATTCGAAGCATGCTTGGATAATTTGTCATTAATTTTGAAACGATGCATTGACACTAACTTAGTCCTAAATTGGGAGAAATGTCATTTTATGGTAGATAAAGGAATTGTGTTAGGTCATGTAGTGTCTGAAAAGGGGATAGAAGTTGATCAGGCTAAGGTGGACCCCATATCGGGCATGTAGGTTTTTATCGCAGGTTTATCAAGGATTTCTCCAAAATTGCATCACCACTATGCAATCTGTTGCAAAATGATGTACCATTTGAATTCACCGAGCTGTGCAAAAAGGCTTTTGACCAACTGAAGGAGCGGTTGACTACGCCCCCAATTATTCAACCACCAAACTGGGATCTTCCATTTGAAACAATGTGTGATGCTAACGACTATGCAGTGGGAGCGGTCTTAGGGAAACGGGTTGGGAGAGCGGCCCATGTGATTTACTATGCCTCCCGAACTTTGAATCAGGCTCAATCAAACTATACCACCACTGAAAATGAACTTCTATTTGTAGTATTTGCTTTAGAAAAATTTTGTTCTTATTTATTGGGTTCTAAAGTAATTATTTTTACAGATCATGCAGCATTAAGGCACTTGTTTGTAAAGAAGGATGCAAAGCCAAGAATCATCCGGTGGATACTCTTATTACAAGAGTTTGATTTGGAAATCAAGGATAAGGCGGGGTCCGAAAATGTGGTTGCTGACCATCTTAGCAGGGTAGTGAAGGGTGAAGACGACCTACCTCTGCATGAAGCCTTCCAAGATGAGGGTTTATTTGCTATCGAAGCAAATCCCCCATGGTATGCTGATTTGGTTAATTACATGACTTCTAAACTAATTCCTAATGGTTTTTTGCAGGCAAAAAAGCATAAGATGAGGAGAGACGCCAAATATTACATTTGGGATGACCCATACCTGTGGAAAAGGTGCCCCGACCAAATCATTAGAAGTGCGTGCTCGAATCAGAATACCAATCAATCCTTACGTTTTTCCATTAATATGCATGCGGAGACCATTTTGGACCTAGAAGGACAGCACAAAAGGTATTGGAAAGCGGTTTCTTTTGGCTGACCCTTTTCAAGGATGCATACATTTTCTGTAAGTCTTGCGATAATTGCCAAAGAACAGGTAATTTATCCCAACGAGATCAAATGCCTCAAAACCCTATAATTGTATGTGAAATTTTTTATGTTTGGGGCATTGATTTGATGGGACCCTTTCCCCCATCGTTTGGTTGTAATTACATTCTTCTAGCTGTTGATTATATGTCAAAATGGGTGGAGGCAAAGGCCACCCGTACTAATGATGCTAAGGTTGTTGCAGATTTTGTGAAAGCTAACATTCTTAGCAGGTTCGGAATACCCCGAGCAATGATCAGTGACAGGGGGACGCACTTTTGCAACCGAACCATTGAAGCCTTGTTAAAGAAATATGGAGTGATGCACCGGGTATCCACCGTGTATCACCCCAAAACTAGCGGGCAGATAGAAATCTCCAACAGGGAAGTGAAGTCCATTCTAGAGAAAACAGTTTGGCCAGACCGGAAGGATTGGAGCATTCGACTCGATGATGCTTTATGGGCCTACCGAACCGCTTACAAGACGTCGATTGGTATGTCTCCATACCGATTGGTATTTGGAAAGCCATGCCACGTACCTATGGAACTCGAGCATAAAGCATATTGGGCCATCAAGCAATGAAATATGGATTGGGGAGCAGTAGGAGATCATAGGAAGCTTCAATTGCAAGAATTTGACGAAATCCGGAATGAGGCTTACGAGAATGCAATGATCTATAAAGATCGAACTAAGGCCATGATCAACGCATTTCTCGAAAAAGCTTTTGTGAGGGCCAAAAAGTGCTATTGTTTCAATCCCTGCTCAAGTTGCACCCAGGTAAGCTTCGTTCTCATTCGGTTGGCCCTTTCGTTGTTATTAATGTCTCTCCGCATGGTGCAGTCGAAATTAGAAGCTTGAGGACGGATAAATAGTTCAAGGTCAATGGGCACCGTCTCAAGCCGTATTATGAGGGTTTCCAAACTAAAAACTTGGAAGTGATCGCGCTGGAGAACAACAATAATGGGCACTAGTCCTGTAAGGACTCAGTCGACCCAGCGACAGTAAACAATGGCGCTGCTCAGGAGGCAACCCGAGAGGGGAGTTTCTTTACCCCCTCGAATCATTATTTTCTTATTTTCATTTTTGTCATTTTATTTTTTTTATTTTTTTAGTTCATTTCATTCACTTAAAAAAAAATTCAGTGGCCTTGTTACGGCCGTAAGTTACACATTTACGACCGTAACGCAATTCTAGATAGGTTATCCAGAGGCCTAATTACGGCCGTAAATATGTTGTTCACGGCCGTAATTAATTTTTTCAAATTTTTTTCCAGATTGTGACTTACCGCCGTAAGACACACCTGCACGACCGTAATTGAATTTTTCAATTTTTTTTTTTCAGATTATGACTTATGGCCGTAAGACACACCTTCGCGGCCGTAAGTAGTGCAACATTCAAATTTAAAGACGCATCTTTCACGTATAACCGCTCACAATTCTACCCTTCACCTCCGCCATCCACTCATGCACTTTCTACCCATTTCCACCCCCCTTAATTTTGTTTATAAGGAGATGATTTTAGGATCATCCATCACCTCCATCACACATACATCTTCTCTCCACAAGGTTTTGAAGGTATGACATTTCTTTTCCTTTGTTCTTTCTCTTTGTTATGGGTGGTTTCTCCATAGACATGGATTTCTCGATCTTTTTCCATTTTCATTGATGAATGTTGCATTGTTGAGTGTGTTTGTGCTTTGGGAACTTAGCTTTTATATATTCTTACATTTATGGCCTCACTACTACCTTTGCATTCCAAATGTTCGATGAAATGTCTAGGAGAGTTTGAAGTGTTTGTTTCCTTATAATTTCGATTAGAATCTTTCTCGGTTGATAGTATAGGTGTATACATGTCATGATAGGGGTTCATTTGCGGGAACATTGTGGTATTTGAGCATGTTGAATTGTTGAAGTGGGTATGGTACTTTGCATTTCCCCCTATTGCTTGATAAACATTGATGGGTACTTAGGTCGTGGATTCCAATTTTTACCTCCAAATTGGCCTACGTTTGCAACTCTACATCTCAGCTTTGGTTCGTCGTATTGAAATTGTCACACGGACTTGATGAGCCTAGCATTAACCTTGCATTTGGAGTGTGCATTCTAGGAAAACATGTTAGGGGTCTTGAGCTTGTGCCATCGTTTTTTTTTTCAATTGCTTGACGTTGAGGTTTCAACGGTTACTTGCACGCTTTGTTCCACGAGTTATTCCTTCCCATGATTAATTTATGTGTACACCGTGCTTTTCATGTCAACATTGATTCTCGGATTTGAGCCTTGAACATTAAGCTATACTTGCATGAATGCACTTTCTTTAACTTCCTATTACGCTCAACTAATTTTATCATTTCTTTTACAGGATTTGCTATGGCTCGACAATCAAAGAAGGGTAAGCAAGTGGCGGGGGATCCTCATCTGAGCCCCACCAAGAGAAGAGTCAATCTAAACTGTGCATTAAAGAATGACTATTCCTCCCAGAGGACTTTCAGGAGATGCAGAGCTCTGACGTGGTCATTTCTCCTCGACCTTTCTTGGCTCGTTTTGTAGAATTTGGCTGGGTGAAGTTTTCCAGTGATCTTTCTTTTGGGAACCCCCCGCTAGTGTTCAAGTTCTACACTCAATTCAATAAGGAAATTGGTGATGAGGGATCACTTGATTACCACTACACCAGGGTCACAGGGAAGAGAATCAAGTTCTCCAAGGAGGTGGTGGGAAACTACTTGGGAATCAACAGTACTGGGGCTGTCCTTATGACTTCCAGTACAGGGGCTTTCTTTTCGGACCAGGAGGTACTCCAATGGGCTTTGAAGCCAGAACTCCATGATGCCCTAAATGTCATACATCCCCAGTATAAGAATTGGGATTTACAGAGGGACGCTTGGTACCTGCATCAGTGGGGGTCGAGGAGTCTATTTCCATCCACTAGCCTCACTACGGTTTCTATCCATTATCTTCGAGTCTACTATGCTATCTCCAGGGGGATTAAATTTGACTAGGTCCAGCACATTTATGACACCATCTGCACCTATGCTAGCTTGATGCCACAGAAGAGGGGTATGCCATTCCCATGCTTGATTACTGCATTATTCCGGGCTCAACGAGTTCCCACAGCAGTGAGTGAGGACACTTTGGGGCATGGAAATCGCCTCACAAAAGCTAGTTTATAGAATGCTCATAGGCAGATCGTCGCCAAGCGAGGCCGCGAGGATGGAGATTCAGGGGAGTCCGATGATGATCAGGGCGCCGAGGAGCCCACAGCTAGGGAAGGGACACAACAGATTCCTACTCCTAACCCTTTTGAGCTGTAAATGTTGGAGATGATGCAAGCCTTCCAGACTCAGCTGAATGCCATGCAAGAGGATCAACAACTCATACTGGAGGAGCAGAGAGCCATTCGTGAGGAGATTCGACGGTTACAGGGACCCCGGGACGATCCACCACCACATTAGACCCGAGGGAGTTTCTTTTTCTTTTTTCCCCTTCTATTGTTTTACATTATTTTACAATGAGGACATTGTTATGTTTAAGTGTGGGCAGGAATTGATTATAAGCTTAATTTCTTCATATTTATTTCTTGTAGTCGAATCGTTAAACTCCAGTTGAGTCAGTATCCATTTTAATTTTGTTTCCTACTTAGGTCACTTATGTCTTAACCACATTTCAAACCACATTTCAATGTAATAGGAAGCAGCCTTACTTTTAACAAATTTTTGAAAAATCATTGCATAATTGGATATGAATTGAGCACATAGAGATAATCTCGTCCAGAACAGTGCGAATAGGTTGAAAATGAATTTCTACAACCTAGCCAACCTAAGCCGGAATAGACATGTTATCCCTCCATATATAACCTTGAGCATCTCAATTCCATCAGAAATTATCAGACTTTTGTGAGTATTCATGGTTTGAATACTTTTAAACACTATCCTCGACCAATGGATTTGGATTTGGAATGAAGATCAAGCAATGACCTATAACTCATAATTGGATGGGAGAAACACATGAAAACCATAATTTATGAGCTTTTGAGCCTAAGAGCTATTTTTAATACTTATGAGCTCGTAATTCTTTGACGTGTGTCTTGCATGGTTGGGTTATGCTTGGATGTGCTTTCCTGTGCAGACTGTTGTAGCTTCTTAACTTAAATGCAAATTATAGCAAAGGCAATAGGTTAAGCCAAATTTGACTTGTTAAAAGAGCCTACCTTGCTACATGGACCAATAGAAGCCCCTTTGAGCTTTAGCCTTTCCTTGAATTTTTGATACCACAATACAAACCACGAACACCCTTTCTTTCGCATTATCTCTGTTTTGAACCCATAGAGAAGGGATTCGTAAGCTTTAGTTTATAGGGGGATGTACTGTGGTCTGAGTCTAAGAAGTGTAATGGGTATCCAGTGACAGAAGTGCAATGGACTGCATTCATGTAAGTGAAATTCTATCTTGTGTCGATAGGTGACTGCATAATAATTTGAACAAAAGAGAAAGAGTTGCAGGCCAATAAAAAAAAAGAAATAAAAAGGAACCGGAGGAGAAAAAGCAGTGAAAAGGAAGTTAGTAAAGAAAATTAGTAGTTGAGAAAGTCAAACACTCAACTTTTGGAAAAGAGAGAGAGAGAGAGAGAGAGAGAGAGAGAGAGAGAGAGAGAGATTTAAATGTGTTAACTAAGTTGGGTAGCGGGAAGCAATGACGCTCATATGGAGAGTAAAGGAAGTAATGCCACTATGAATTGACTTGGTTTGCGAAATTCCTTCTCGACTCAGCCTAGATATATCTTTTTATCCTACCCAACCTGAAGCCCCATTACAACCAAATAAAGACCTTTGCTTTGCACTTGTGTTATTGTTGGCTCCGGTCATGACATTTAGGCAGTATGTGGTACTGACTTATCTATGCAGTGAGCCGAGCAAAAATTCTCACCTTAAACACCTTGTGTAAAGAGGGAAATATCTTGTGAGGGTGTTAACTCGCATTACATTTACTTATGAGTGGTTTGAATTGCTTGGTCTAGGGTTTGTGCTATGAATGTGGTTGGGGATACTGTGTTGACTGAATTAACATCATGAGCAACTCGGTTTACGTGAGTTATTTCTACCGGAGTTGGGCGAAACTATTTTCCTTGTAGTCACTCATAAATGGATGGGAAGTGAGTGCACACGAGAGGTGAAAGGACATAAACGATATTGGGACATGATTGGGATGGGAAATAAGGGCGTTGCATCTCTAGCACACACTAACATAATCCGATCATGCAATTAAACATTCTTGCCGAAGAAAAGTGGGCTGCAACCTTAATTCTCTAGATCATAATCTGTTGTTTGAGTCCTATTCTATTCTCTTGTCTATCATTGTTCGAGGACGAACAATGATTTAAGTGTGGGGGGATTTGATAAGTGCTTTATTAACACTTATAACCTTGGACTAGTAACAATTTGATCCTATCTAAGTATTATTAATGCAATTTATATTTTATGTTGTATAGGATCATAAAGAAAGAAAAAAGAAGAAAAAAGGACCAAAATGCACCTAAAACTGAAGATTGAGGACCTTGGGTGCAAATAAGTTATGGCCACAACACTAAACATTCACGGCCGTAAAATTCTTCATCGCATTAAGCAAAAAGAAGCAGAACATGACTTACGGCCGTAACCTTCAATTGTGGAAAATCAGCAGAACTTGTCTTACGACCGTAAACCCAAAGGTTACGGCCGTAACTTCAAAACAAGAAAAATCAATAGAAACTGGTTTACGGCCGTAAATAATTTTTCACGGCTGTAACTTGCTCGTCAAGAAATTTTCTTTTCTGATTCATTACATAATTTTGGTATGTCTTGATCCCAACTCTAGGGCACGATTTTGTGGCTATAAAAAAGGGAATTTCATGATAGAAAAAGTGAAAAAAAAAATTATTGAAAGGAGAGCGCCTTGCTTGGAGCTTGGAAAAGAAATCGAGCGACTCGAGAAGGTGAATCAAGAGCGGAAAATTCTGGAATTCTTCATGGCTTTAAGTGGCTAAGTTCTCTATCTAGTTCAAGGGGGACGTTGTATTTAACTTCATTATGTTTCTATTTTCCAAACTAGTAGTGTAGTGTTAAAATTCTATATTCTTAGTTGTTGGATTTCTACGCACTTCATTTCAATTAATACAATGATTTATGTGATTTAGACCTATCCCATATCTTATTGTGTTGATGCATGCTAAATTGAATGATTAGATCCGTAATTGTCTTGTTGTTCAGTTCATAGTAGCAATTGGGATTTTTGCAATTTCATTGGAATTCCAACCTAGGTTAATCATCACGAGCTTGTGTGATTGGTAATGTAGATCACCTAATTTCTTCTTGCGTTATTTGGTTATTATTGTATAAAATCTAAAGAGCTTATTTTAGATTGTCCAATAGCTATAGTTTGATTAGAGAGCTTGTTCTAATTAAACACAATCAAGGAAGAAAAGAGGTAGTTAGATCTTGTTAACTATTTACGGGTGATAAATCAAGAATTGAATTGCATACGATTTACTTGGAAAGTAGTAATATTGTGATAAAATACAACTGAACCTGAGAACTAGGATTTTTTTAATAATTGATTTATATTCCAACCAATTTAAGTGTTTACTTTATTTTTCAAGTCACTTACAATATTTGAACTCAACCCCCCCCCCCCATCTATTCTGATTAATAATCTGCCAGAGAATTGGACTACGAGTATGGCAAAAAAAACGGAACTGGATTTGGACGAAAAACGAAGAAGAAAAACACTTTTGAATTTTTGGGAGTGACTCTTATGGATCAAACCGAAGAACATGAAAGAAAATCAAGAAACGCAAGAATCTGAAATAGATCCAAGCTCTGATACCAGATGACGCGATCCCGGTCGGGGAATCTCGTCGAACAACGCGGAATAACGATATTTAAAACCCTAGGATAGATCTAAATCAGATCTGACACGAAAAATAACAAGAACACGAATAATTGAACAGAAATTAAAAGATAGATTGACGATAGGACCTTGACCCAAGATTCACTACGCAAGAAATTGACGATGCGGAATCGAGATCCAAGGTTTTCGAAACACCACAAGGACTTGTCAATTTCCTTGATAAGATTCTAATCGGACACGCCACAAATATTCTCGCGAATATTTGATAAGTACAACGCCACAAATATTTCCACAATATTTGATAGGTCGGATTTGTTCTTGAAGAACACAAAAGGGACTCCTCAACCTTTCAATTGGAGAAAACTCTCTCAACTATATTAATCTCAAAATCAATCTTAACTGTTCTTTACAATGAATGGAAAAGAATATAAATAAGCAAAATAACCTAGTCGCTAATTTACTAAAAATAGAATTCTAATTAAACTAAAATACTAAAATAGGCAAACAATTAATTAAAAACGGAAAATAATTAAAAATCCCCTAAAATCCGGAAAACCTCAATTACGGCCGTGATAAACACTTTTACGGCCGTAAAAGGCTTTCTGCTTAAGACTTACGGCCGTGACCATCTTTCTTACGGCCGTAAATATGGAATTCTTCAATTCTTCATCTGAACCCGAGGCGGAGTTACGGCCGTGATAATAACTTTTACGGCCGTAATTATAAGAGTTACGGACGTGACATATCTTCGTTACGGCCGTAATGATCATTCTGCCCAAATAACTTCGATCACTCGTCTCGGCTTGTTCCTTTCGCCTTCTAGGCTCGACTCCAACATGAAACTTGCTCCGTTTTGCACGTAGATCGCTGTCATATTGCCGATGTCTCGACTTTGCCCTTTGATGCCTGGTCCGGATCATATCATAGGTGGTGACATGGTGGCCTGAAGATAAATGGAAGATATGAACCAGATCTTGGTGGTGGCATTGTCGTGGTGGTGGCGATGCTATGGTGGCAGTGTTGAAGAGAAATGGAAGAGAAGGCTATTGAAGGGAAGAGAAATGAAAGAGAAGGCTATTGAAGGGAAGAGAAATGAAATAGAAGGCTATGGCATTAAAATGTCTATTTTATGGTTTAGATTTTGAAATCACAGAATTAGGGTTTACCTATTTATAGGATAGATTATATTAATTTAATAATTACTAAATAAAATTTTATGTTTAATATTTTTTTTTTAAACTTAAATTTTTTAATAATGACCTGATTTTTGAAGTTATTTAAGTTTGATCTTATTTTTAAAATTAGTATTTAAAAAACATGACTTCCTGTAATTTCCTCTTTTAAAATAGGGTATTTCATGTAATTTCCTCATTATATAATAGGTACGCAGGCCCAATTAACTATTAGGCTTGTAGGCCCATCTAACAAAAGAAGAATAAATTAAGGGAAAAGTACATATTTATACAACTAAAACTTTTACTTTTTAAACATAACAAACTTAAAATTTTTTTATTTTTTATTTTTAATTCATGTTTTAATTAGTTAATTAATAATAATAATAATAATAATAATAATAATAATAATAATCATTTATATATTAAATTAAAACTTATATAATATTAAATAATAAAATGAAAATAATACCTAATCCACAACCACTCTACCCCAACCCAACCCCTCACTCAACCCACCCCGAAAACCCACCCCAACCCACCCCATTCCCACCCCACCCCACCCCACTCACACCCACCCCACCCCCGACACCACCTTACCCATCCCACCCCACCAGTCCCATCCTGCACCACCCCACTCCACCCTCACCCCTACCCAACCTATCCCACCCCAAGAATAAATTTTTTTTTTTGTGAGATGTTTTCCCACCCACCCCACCCGATCCTACCCCACCCCACCTCACCCAAAATGATTTTTTTCCTACTACTTTTCTTCAATATGTGCAGACCCTACTCTATCCCGCCACCCAGCCCACCCATCCCACCCCAAAAATTAATTTTTTTCTTCTGATTTTCAACCCCACCAACCTCCCCAACCGCGGCCACTGCAACCCATTGCCCAACAAATCCACACCTTACCACCATGGAACCACCACTACCAAACAAAAAGAACTCCACACCATCAACACCGTCACGACATCCACCACCACCACCAACTCCATACCATATCAAAATTCAAATACAAAAATTCATAACCAACATAAATCAAGACTACTTCCTTACATCCACTGCAATAGAAAAATTCATCAACCAACATAAATCAAATAAAATAATTCATCAACCAACATAAATCACCAGCAACATTGCACCACAAACGCACACTGCCTCATGTCCACCATAAATGAAAAATCACTGACCAAAGAGCTGGCAAGCTTGGCTAACGCAATGAGAGGGCCATTGCAGACTGAAAGAGAGCTTGAAATGTTTCTTCCAATAATCTGAGCCTAGAGGGAACTAGTGACTCACCGAAGATCTCTATTAGTAGTGCCAACAGCTTCAGTGTCTAGATCGCCGCAACAGGTCCGGATCTCTACGCAAATGCCATAAGATTCAATGTCCAGACAACAGACCCAGAACTCGTCGCAAGAGTCTGCTGCTAGTAGCGACGATCTCCCAGCTGTAGTGGCGATCTCCCGCGGCGAGGCTTGCCGCTGCTAGAGGCAGTCTCCAGCGACGAGATCGCAACTGCTGGGGCAATCTCCTGCCTTTGCCGCTGTGGCTATGTCGCCGTCATTCGAGATGGGAGAGAGAGGATATAGAGAGAGATGATCTCTCCGGCGACGGTCAGAGCCATGGCGGAGTCCGGTTGGATGGTTGTTGCCTAAATCGTGGACTGAATCGAGAGATATGTACAGAGAAGATAAAGACAGACAGAGAAAAGAGAGTGAGCTTCGGTTATATTGAAACAAAATCATGTATTTTAATGTTTAATTATGTTTAATTAATTAACACCTGAAAACTGAAAAAGTTTACAGAGACCCAAGAAATTTGAACTGTAAAATTAAAACACAAGTGTCTGTGTAATTTTCCCATAAATTAACCATGCATTCAACTAATCATATAGGTTGAGTCTATAACCATCCAATAAATACACATTCATCATATAAATGTATAATAATATAATATCTAATATTATGTAAATAAATTTCAAGTTTCTAGCAATCTAGGTCGTCTAACTAATTTAAATAAAACGGACCGAAAATAATTAATTAATCGAATTAATTAATTGACTTTAATTAGTGGGTCTATTTAATTAAAATCATATTTTAATCAAATATCAAATTAGAGTCTAACTCTAAATCCAAAAAGAGGAAAATTGAATTAACATCTTAATTTAGGATAAAACTCCTAAAATAAAATAAATTCAATTTAGTAATTAATTAATCAAATTAATCAATTACTTAAATTTACGGGTTATTTAATTAAAACTAGATTTCAATAAAATTCCAAATTAGAGTCTAACTTCAATTTCAAGATTTTAGGGCTCATCGATTTTAGGATCAAATCCTAAATAAGATCCAGTTAATAATCAAATTTTAATTAAACACCAAATCAAAGTCTAAATTCTAATTCTAATATTAGGGCAAATTAAGTTAACATTTTAATTAGGGATAATACTCCTAAATAAAATAAAATAAAATTTAATTTAGGGTCAAAGTTATGAATTTATTTAAAATCTATTTTTAACATTAATTTATAAATTCGTGAATTTCAAAATAAAATTTGAATTGGGTCATAATTAAATTCTTTGGCACAATTTTTAAACTGGGTCGAACCAATTTGAAAATCAAATTTAAAACTCATTTTAAAATTAGGAAATTGCATTCTGATCCATATTTAAAATTACACTTTGACCCTCGAATTTTGAAAATTACATGTCAGGTCCTTCACTTTCAAATATCATTTTGACCCTATTTTATAATTACAGACAGGGGATCGTAATTTCAAAATTATAAACGAGCCCTACCTCAAATCATCCAAACCCTAGATATGTCTCCTCTTGGCTTGCGCCACCAACGTCAACAACCCTGGCACTGTGTCTCTCACCAACAGCGGTAAACGTCGTTGTAGCAACGCGAAGGCGCTACTGTGTAGCAACCATGTTGTCGTTGCAATTACAGCGGCCGTACAACTCGTTGGTGGCTTGAGGTCACCGTTAACATTAAGTGGCGGCTGCTGTGAAGCACTACGAAGCGTCGTTGCACAGGGGCGCTTCGCTCTCTGCACACAAGCGGTGATTGCCACTGTTGCTGCACCTGTTCCAGTAGTTGCATGTGCCACGCTGCCGCCACCTCCGGAAACAATTGCAGTCAGCTTCTTCCAATCAATTTTTCGATCCAAATTTTTGACCTATAATTAATTTTCTTTGTCAAATCAAATTTATTAAAGGACTCGAAACCATATCTCAAATCAATCCTATCCATTCTAATCATCAATCACTGAAGTTCCTCCTGTAAGGAAACATTTACACAAATGTCATTTCTACCCATCCTATTCATACCTTTATGGTGTCTGTTGTGACTAATGGATGAAGCTGCTAATTCCCTCGTGTCAACTCCCTTGCTGTCACCAACTGATGAAGAAGATGATCCTCGCCTGTCATACATTGTTAGTTCTCAAAAATCAAATTAAAATTTTCCTCAAGTATTTGTTGTTGCTCGTGTATCACTCTTAATCCCTTTCCAAGCAAACCAAAGCACCAATCAAAGATTCAAGAATTAGGAAAAATAATGGAAGACACAAAGAAGACAAAGAAATTGATATTTGAGAAGATTTGGGAATATTCCAGGAATTTTACAGAATTTTTGAAATTTCTTTTACCCGAAAATTCGACTACGAGTGTAGCGAAACAAATGAAATTTAATTTGGATAAGAATTGACAAAAATAAACAAGTATGAATTTTTATGGATTTTCAAATGGATCAAAATAAAGGAAAACTATGAAGGCACGAAGAACACAAAGAAAAAGAAAATAAGAAAACTAAAAAAATCAAGAAATATAAAGATCAGAATTTAGATCCGAGCTTTGATACCACCTGATGCGATTCCTTTTGGGAAACGCGACAAAGAACGCGGAATAAACAATAAATGATAGGATATGTCTAAAATCAGCAAAGAAATAACAAGAACCGATAAAAGAGAAGGATAATAAAAGATAGAATTGACGATATGACCTTGACCCAACAATCACGATGCAAATGAATCGACGATGCGGAATGAAGAACAAAAGTTGTCGAACGTCACAAGAGATGTCAATTTCCTTGATAAGTTTTGGTTGGAACGCCACAAATATTCTAGAATATTTTATAAGTTCAATTGATTGTTCTTGAAGAAAAATAAAAGGGAAAATCTCACCTTTCAAAAAGAAAACTCTCTCAAATCTAATTCAATATCAAAGTTAATTGTTTAATAATGAATGAAAACATAATATAAGGTAAAAACGCGCCTGAAACTGACCTGGCCGCCAATGGGTTCAAAACAAAATTTAGGAAATAATTAAAATAGAAATTAATTAAAAAAAAGGCGTAAAACCCTAATAGTTCAACCGTGCAATCGCGTGGTTGACATTTAAACTCTCGGGTTGCTTTTTGATGCCTTTGCGTGATCGCGAGCCCTTTCCCGCACCCAATCGCGTGCTTCTACCGTCAACCTTCCTCTTCGAATCCTTGAAGTGACTTGATCCGATTTGATTCTCGATTCAGGCCTAACACACAACTTGGCCGTTTTCCCATGTAGATTGTTGTGACACCGACCGTATCTTGGTTTCTCCTTTGATCTCCTACCTTGGATCACATCATAGACTGAGTGGGAAAAATAATTTCTCCATTTAGTTTTTGACATTACAATGAGATAAAATTCATGACGAAACTGACGACAACCACAATGGTAGAAAGCAAACTGCTATTAACAAGTGACGAAAGTGGAGGTACTTCATTTTAGCTACTTTTTTAAATCTTGATATTTGAAAAATATTTAATAAAAAATATTAGTTACCTGAAATAAAGTATTACAAGGGTTCCAGCTTTTTTGTACCGGCTACAACTTAGAATACTTCAATCTCAAAATATTAAAAAAAAAAATGTTAGATATTTCGAAATTTAACTTTTTAAAAAAAATTGTGTTCAAATAACCATATCTAGATGAATAAAAATATATATTGTTGATTGTTGATTGTTTGGCACTATATGAAGTGAGTACATTTTATTCTAAACTTCGCGTTCGTTTAAGTCGTGGATCTTCAACTGAATTATATGAACAAGATAAACATGTTCATCTTACGGGAAGTTTATTGACCAAGCACAATAGAACGATGAATTAGGGAAGCTAACTCTAAAAAAAAAATTAAAAAAAAATAGGGATTCTGAACGAGAAAAGATGAATGGTCGGCGAGTGCATAGAGTGGATGTTGTTTTGATATTTTAGGGTTAGATCTGGTATTGCAATAAATGGACAAGGTGAATGTTTTGACATTGACCTTTCATCTTCTTCTTCTTCTCTCTCTCTCTCTCTCTCTCTCTGTTTTTTTTTTTTACTTAACCGATTGAATATACTAAATGAGCTAACTGTTGAATAGCCTAGATAAATAATTCAAGTTTTGTTAGTAAGTGTTTGGGTTTCAAGTAAGATATGTCCAGTAATCACCTTTTTTATATATAGATACGAGCCCATATATATCTAATTAACAAGTTTGGTCATAATGTTTAACATTTTCTTTAGATAATTTTGTAAATTATTTTTTCTTTGAATTGTATAACCATTTAAAATCATGTGTTTAAATGATTAATTAATAGGATTATTGACATATATTTTTAGAATACTTTAGTATTATTTACTAAATGATTAAGTAAAATGCTAAAGTATCCGATAAACATATTCCCTTTATATCTCACTTGTTTTATTGATCAACTAAAATAGTATAATATTGAATTTATAATGTAGTAGCTAAATTTAAAAGAAAAGTATCAACACACTTTATTAAAAATCAAATTTTTATTTTCAATCATACAAAATATATTCAACAATCTTACAATATATTTTGTATGAGACAATATCCGTGCATTACACGAGTGATGCACTAGTAATAATAAAACTAAAAGTTTACACCATTTCAACCATGAATTAAAATGCAAAAAGAAATTAAGCTTAAATGATAAAACCTTCCTTCCAACAAGGATTTGGCTTCAAAACTTAATTCTTAACTTCACCTTACAAAATGTTTCTCACTCTTCTTCAATGTTCTCAACCACCCAAACAAAAATTAACAAAAACATAACTAAAAATCAAAGAAAGTTGAGAGAAAACTAGAGAGAAAAACTAAAACAAAGGCAAGAAAAAGAACCCTGACACAAGAGAATAATGAGGGTATTTATACAACAAAGATTTCATCCTAAATTTACCACTAAAAAAACCCTCAAAAAGTCTAAAATGGTAAAAAATTGCGAGACAAGAAGTTTGCCTTATCGGGACGAACCGGGTTGACCCAAGAAGGTCCAATATTTTTTTTGTACTTAACAACCAAGGAATCGCTTGGCATCAGACCAAGTGATCACTTGGTATTGAGAAAGATGGTTCTACCAATGTTTGGTACAAGTTGGTGATTGAGTGACGTTATTCTCATGCGTTCACTTGGTTGTTGGTTTGCTGAAGAATTTGCAACCAGGTCCTTCATTTTTAGAAGAAATCATTTTGGTCCTCAAAATTTCAGATTCCTTCCAATTTGGTCCCTTGAAAATTGCAATCAAGGTCCTTCAACCTTTTAAAGTGATTAGTCGGGTGATGTTGGAAAAAAAATGTGTGGCTTAACTAATTTTGGTGGTGTGGGCTACATCTTATTCTTATATTGGTCGTATAATTTATTAACCCCCCGACCTGAACATGATTTGACGATTACTTTGGTTAAGACTCCTCCTTAACTATAAAGTAGAATATTTTTTAGTTTTTCTAGCTTTGTCCTACTTTGGGTTCATTAACTCATGCTAGTATTTTATTAATTCTATATGTATTTTTAGGTAAAATGCCACCCAAGCGTAAGGCTTCCACCAAAGAAAAGGGTAAAAGGAAGGCGATCGAGTCTTCTTCCCATAGAAGATAGGGCGAGCCGCTGACTCACAATGTTAGAATCAAAATGTTCATCTTAGAGGCCGTGCAATTGAAATATGAAGAGACTTGGTAGAGAAAGAACTATCATTAGGAGAGGCAAGTGGACAAAGGAATTTCAAAATCATTTGCTTGAACGAGTCATAGAGCACGGTGGGTAGAGCTCCACATCTAGCTTATCCCATTATAATCCGGGGAATTCTTTGCAAATCTAGCCTCCTTTTGGTAAACATGTTTTTTCCTACAAAATTTTTCAAATCACTTTTTAACCACTAACATATTTTCTTTCCATTTTTTAACCACACATTTAACCTAGAAAACATAAAAAAACATGTTTTTAAACAAAAAACTTTTAGCAAACATAGGATTAATCAACATATTGATGACCTCGAGTCCTCTCAATGGAACTAGACATGGGTACGAGGTGGTGGATTCAATTATGTCCTACTATATTTGAGAGATACTATAAGTAGACCTGCACCGAGGTAGATTAGTTACCTACTGAGGAGGACATGCCTTTGGTAGCAAGATTTCTGCATTGGCGGAGGGATGCATGGCCACTAGCCACTCCTCATTTGAGCACGATTAGCTTACATAGGAGTTGAGGATTCTCCACCTCTTCATATGTGCAAACATCAATCCCACCACAAAGAGGACAGTGTTCATAGCAGATATGGCCTATTTATTGTATCACGTCATTTTTTTTGAATTTTGAGGTAAATTTTATGGTTGGAAATTGGTGAGGGAAAATATGTGTGGTTAAAAAGTGATTTGAAAAATTGTGTAAATTATAAATTGTAATAATTTCTATTTATAATGAGTTGCCAAACAGAGGCTAAAATAGATTCCAAACACTATTCAGTTCCTGTGTCTAATCAATGGGATATGTCTAGCTGCTAGAATACCATTGTTGTCACATAAGGAAGTAGCGATCCAGAGGCCTTAATCAATTTGAAGATAGTGGAGAGCTCAGAGTCTGCTTTCCTGAATAGGAATCTCAGAGCTCCGCCACCCCCATTTACCCAGAAAGAAGATGGAGATCCATGTCAGATGCCTCTACCACCTCAACAAAATCTAGTTGATTTTTCCATTCTTAGACATCTCGCTCAACTTCAAGTAGGACAAACAGAGATATTATGAGCTCTCAACACCGTGCAAGACACTATTTCTACTATGCATCAAACTTTGGGGAAAATGTATAGCGAAATACGATGCTTGAACACATTTATGTATTGAGTAGAATAGAACAATGCCATAATTCTGGATGAGTAATCCATTATGCAACACGCATATAAAAAGGAAAATCAACAGATACTACAATTTGGGAGACGACTAGAGCATGTTTATATAATAATATCCCACGTGTTAGACATTGTGGACACCTTGAGGCCTGCCACATCTCATCCCCGTCAGCCAGATCGACCCTTGAAAAGTACTTAATCCATTGTCTCTATATTTTGCTTTATTTGTTCATACCTTGGGGACAATGGACATTCTTCAGTATAGGGGTAATGCAACTATAGCCCTTCCATTATTTTGATATTTAAAGTCATTCATTCATGGTCTGTATATTTGAATTTCATCACATCCAGACCATATAACATGACTATCCAGTAGATTTAGTTTATGGCAATGGACATTCTTCAGTATAGGGGTAATGCAGCTATAACCCTTCCATTATTTTGATATTTAAAGTCATTCATTCATGGTTTGTATATTTGCATATCATCACATCCATACCATATAACATGACTATCCAGTATATTTAGTTTATTTTGTTCATTATATTCGCATTCAGGTCTCAAAATAAAATAGATAAAAAAGTTAGGTTCGTTGATTAAATAGTTACATTGGGGAAAATGTATATTTAAACTTTTACTTTACTAAAGTGCTTATCCATGTTAGAATTTATGAAGTTGAGCACATAGCCAATATTGAATTATCGCTTGTATAGGAATATCCCTTCCATATGTGTGATAATTTACTAATGTAATCCAAGTTAGGGTTGAACAGATGTTCCCCAACCTTAAGTATAGTAGTCCTAACCTTTAATATAGAAACCAAACTGTCTTCGAACAATTTGGAGGTGAGAAGATTAGTACATGTAGACATAGAAGTTTGATGGTCTAAAGTTCCTGAATTACACCTTTGGCTAAGGGGGTTTTCGTTAACGAGGATAAACCAGTACTAGCTACGTAGTAATAGTCTTATTCTTTTCTTTGTAGCTTTGGTAACTTGAGCAATTAAGCTTTCAATTGTTTTCAAAAACTGGTGCTCTAAGGTCATCTTACTTAGGAGTCATCGACCAAAATCTCGTTATAGAGGTCACTTAGAAAGCTTCATGAGGAGAGGACTTAGACATAAGACAACAATATATCTTACATTTATCTTTGTAGCTCTAGTAACTCAAGTAATTAAGCCATTAAAGGCTTTCAAAACCTGGTGCCCTAAGGTCATCTAATTTGGAAGTCATCGGCTCAAAGCTCGTTACATAAGTCACTTAGAGAGCTTAACGGGAAAATCCTTGAACATAAGATGAGAAAAATATTGCTATTCCAAGAAAATAGATAAAGTGCTTGGTATAGAATTTGATGCTAGAACTTCGGAGATTGAGGGTGTGAAGGTGCGAACTACTTACCATCAATTTTATATAGACACGTATCTAATTATGATCACCTTGTGAGGAAAGATGCATTTTGCGGAAAAATACAAAACACAAATCTTAGAATGTTAACCTCGACATTGAAGAAAAAAGGATAAGGAGTGATCATGCACGAGAGATGTGAGAAAAGAAAAAATCATTGTTTTATTACATGAGATATGGGTGTTGGTATTTATAAACAACACTATGTTGGGTGTATTTATATGAGGGTGCATTTGGTGTTGGCTATTCACACATACATGAGAATTCTTGCATCAAATTTGTAAAAAATTATTTTGTTGTGTTGTTTGGAATTTTCTAAAGCGTATTTTGATTAGAACCTGAGGCATAAAGTGAGCAAGTAAACTTGTGTTTGTTGAGTATAGTTTGGAGTAGTGTTTTAGTTTTATTTTGTTCGAGAATGAACATATGTTTTAGTTTGGGGGTGTTTGATAAGTGTGTTTTATGCACTTATTTGGACCCCAAAACTATGTATTTATTCTATCATTTTATAAATTTTCTACTTAATCTACTTTCAATTGTGTGTATTTTAGATAATGACCAGTGAATTTGATATATTGGATGGATGTGAGAGTAAATTGCAAATAATCGGAAGCATTATGGGCTAACTTGAATGAATAAAAAGTTGAAGGACATGATTGAATGGAATTGGAAAAGAGATACAAGAGGTGTAATTAAAAGAGAAGGGCCAAAAAATGTAGGAAAAAATTAATCCAGGTGATCTCCTGGTGAGGTGACGGTGCACCTGCAGCGAATTTATAATTCTGCGAGCCCGTCTGGTTTATAACTGGATGGCCGCCTAGTTTAAAAAATACGCGACTTTCCTGTTACGTCCAACATTGTTATTTTTGGTATAACAAAATTTTTGACCGCACTTTCTAAACGATTTTTGACCAATTACTAGGGATGAAAACATCAAACTCTTCCTGGATCCTTGAATACCTAATTCCCCAGGATTTCGACCAATTACTAGGGACGAAAAAAATCATGTTGCTGTAATAAACTTGATTATTGAGGAGGGGTGCTTGGATTTTCCGACGCTGAGGTCATTTCTTCTACCTATTAATGTGGATCCCATTATGTCCATTTACTTGGGGCTACAAAGAGGGGATGACATGCTCATTTGGCACTTCGAGAGGTCGGGTGTTGAAAATCAAGTTTGAAAAGTTTTATTGTTTTGAATTTAATATCTAGTTCTAGAAAAAGTCTCATGGGAAATCTGTGTTCTTAGAGTCCCGTGTCAGTTAATGCATTGTCTCTAGAATTCTCTCTAGTACCTATAAATTCCATGTATCCAAATGTAATGAGAGTGAGAAGAGCAAAAAAAAAAAAAAAAAAATCCTGCAGTCCTTTTTTGTAAAGAAAACCAATCTGGATCACAAAACAATATTCCATCAAAATTAGATTTTCATATTCCATCAGTGGTATCATAGCATACTCAAGGTCCTGTTGGCAGTTAAATAAATATGGCAACAAGCTCCAATGGATCAATGTTCAATTACAGTCAAGGAATGGTGCCAATTTCTGATGGAGAATTCTACGAATACTGGAGAAGCCAGATGAAGACATTCTTTATCTCTCAAGACTTGTGGGATCTTGCTGAAGATGGTTACACAAAGCCACCAATAGCAGGGAATGCCAATGCCTAGGAAAAGGAACAACAGAAGGAATACAAAGATAACAGAAAAAGAGATGCTTCAGCTTTGAGGTATATTCAACAATGGGTAAGCAAGTCTATCTTCCCTCGACTTTTTGGAGTTGATAAAGCAAAAACTGCAGAAAGAATTTCTTGGCAACAGTAAAACAATCTCAATAAAACTTCAGAACCTGTGGAGAAATTTTGACAATCTGTCAATGAAAGAAAATGAAAAACATCAAAATGTATTTAGCAAGAGTAGCCGAAATAGTCAACTAGATTAAAAGCTACGGGGACACAATAGAAGAAAAGAAATTAGTTGAGAAAGTTTTAAGAAGCTTACCTGCAAAATATGAACATGTTGTTACTTCAATAGAGGAATCAAAAGATTTATCATAGCTGAATCAAAATATGAACAATGTTTGAAGCACATGAAACAAGAATGAGCAGGTTTGCAGATTAATCTTTGGAGCAAGCATTTCAAGCAATGGTCAATATACAAGGAAGGGACAGAGGAGAAAACAAGAAGCAGGAGCAACACAAGCAATTCAAAAAAAGAGGCTACCAAAATTTCAACCGTAGTCAGGCAAAAGGAGGAAGAGGAAAAAATAACCAAGGTCCTAGACAAGGTAATTCTGAATCTGGAAAGTTATGTACCCTCTGCAAGAAGGGCAATCATGAAACCAATGATTGATGGTACAAATCGTGTCCAAGATGCAAAAATTATAATCATCTTGATAAAGACTGTTGGTATCGACCAAAAGACAATCAAGCGAACTTTATTGAGAAAAATGAAGGCTTAGAAAATTTTTTCTACTCATATGAAAACACAGGAGAACTATCTAAAGACATATGGTATGTTGATAGTGGTTGTAGAAGCCACACGACAGGAAACAAGGAGAGCTTTGTCAATCTAGATAACGGTGTGAAGTCCAGGGTGAAACTTGGAGATGGTAATTTTCAGAATGTAGAAGGAAAAGGAACAATTGCTGTGCAAACACGCGGTGGAAAACCTGCTCATTCATGAGGGTCTATATGTTCCAGGTATTGCTCAAAACTTATTGAGTGAGGGACAATTAATTCAAAAAGGATACCTAGTGCAATTTGACGATGATGAATGTGTTATCATTGATAAGAAAAATAGTCAAAAGATTGTTCAAGTGAAAGTCTCAGAACAAAGTATTTCCTTTTTCAATGTCTATGAAACCAAATTTTGCTTTTCCAAGCCGTATAGAAGACGAATATATGCTGTGGCACTTGAGATATGGTCATCTAAATTCTCAAGGACTGGTGTTACTGAAGCAAAAGGAGATTGTGATCGGGCTGCCTTCCATCAGTCCAGAAAGAAGAATATGTGAAGGATGTGTCTATGGTAAAATGCATAGGCTTCCTTTTCATAAGGCATCATGGAGAGCAAGATCCCCACTTGAACTAGTCCACGCTGATATTTGTGGACCGACAAGAACTCCATCTCTCAACAATAAGAGGTATTTTCTACTAATTGTAGATGACTTCACAAGGATGATGTGGGTGTTCATTTTGCAGCAAAAGTCTGAATCCTTTCCCAGATTCTTGGAATTTAAAGCATTAGTTGAAAAGCAATGTGGACAGGCTTTAAAAATCCTCAGAATAGATCGAGGTAGGGAGTTTACTTCTCATCAGTTTCTAGAATTTTGCAGCCAAAATGGAGTAAAAAGAGAGTTAACGGTAAGAAGAACACCACAACAAAACCGTGTTGCGGAGATGAAGAATCAAACAATTGTAGAGATGGCTCAAAGCATGCTTAAAGAAAAAAATTTACCAAATGAATATTGGGTTGAAGTTGTCAATGCAGCAGTATATATACTCAACAGATCTCCCACAAAAGCTGTCCAGAACATGACACCATATGAAGCTTGGTTTAGAAGAAATCCAAAAGTTGAGGATATGAAAATTTTTGGGTGCATTGCATATTACCATGTTCTTGCACAAAACATAGAGAAGTTCGATGAAAAGGGAAAAAGTGTATCTTTATTGGATACAGTAATGAATCAAAAGGTTATCGACTCTTCAAGCCAGATTCAAAAGAATTAATAATATCAAGGGATGTCATCTTTGATGAGTTTGGGGCATGGACATGGAACAAAGATAAAATCAGTCCACCAATTTTTGAGCCAGAAAGTTCAAAAGCAAGAGAACATGTTGCCACTCCTCCATCAAGTCCAAGACAACCAGTTGCTACTCACTTTAATTCATCTCCTGATTCCTCACCTCCAAGGAAATCATGTAGCCTGCAAGAAATTTATGAACATTGTGATGTTACATATCTTGCTTATGAGCCACAGGACTTTAAGGAAGCAGTGAAAAATCAAGCTTGGGTGGAAGCTATGGATACAGAAATGAAGATGATTGAAAAGAACAAGACTTGGGGGAACTATTAGACAGACCACGAGATAAGCAAATAATCGGGCTCAACTGGATATACAAAACAAAGTACAATGAAGATGGCTCAATTCAAACATTCAAAGCAAGACTCATCGCTAAAGGACATTCTCAACAACCTGGAGTTGATTTCACCGAAACATTTGCACCAATGGCTAGAATGGAGACTATAAGAACATTTCTTACAATAGCCGCACAAATGAAGCTTCAATTTTTCCAAATGGACGTGAAATTAGCATTTTTGAATGGAGAAATTGAGGAAGAAGTGTATGTGGAGCAGCCACTTGGTTACATCATCAAAGGAAAGGAAGAAAAGGTTTATCTACTTTGAAAATCTTTATACAGATTAAAGCAAGTACCGAGGGCATGGAATAGAAAAATTGATCAATATTTTCATCAACATGTTTTTCAAAGAAGTCCAAATAAGCCCTCACTTTACCTGAAAATTTATGAATTTGGTGACATCCTCATTGTTTGCCTTTATGTAGATGATTTAATCTACATGGGCACGTCTCGAGAAATGATCAAAGACTTCAAGAAGGATATGAAGGAGTTTGAAATGACTGATCTTGGTCTCATGAAATATTATTTAGGTTTTCGAGTCAAGCAAGAGCCTAGAAAAATATTTTTATCTCAAGAAAAATATGCAGGTGACTTACTAAAGAAATTTAATATGACCAAGTGCAAACCATCAGTAACGCCTACGAGTCCAAGTGAAAAATTATCAAAAGATGATGGTAAGGGGAAGGTTGATGAATCAATATATCGCAGTCTTGTTAGATCACTGATTTATCTCACAAGCACCAGGCTTGACCTTGTTCATTCAGTCAGTGTTGTTTCAAGATTTATGGATAAGACAAGTAAAGATCATTTCACTGCGGCATAGAAGATTCTGAGATATGTTAAAGGGACTAAAAAACTTGATCTCTTATATTCAGCAAATGAAGAAAATACCTTGATTGGTTACACCGATAGTGATTGAGCTGATTGCATTGATGATAGAAAGAGCACTTCAGGATATGTCTTCTTCCTGGGATCAAAGGCTATCTCCTGGTCATCCAAAAAACATAAAGTAGTAGCTTTATCAAGTGCTGAAGCAGAGTACATTTCCTCAACTACAGCAGCATGTGAAACAATATTGCTTAGGAGGCTTCTAAATGACATCTTGCAAAAGCAAGGAATCTCAACAACTCTCTTTTGTGAATATATGTCAACCATTGTAATGACGAAGACCCTGTTTTTCATGCACAATCAAAGCATATAGAGATCCGTTACCATTACATCCGAGAACTAGTTGAAAATGGTGACATCAAGTTGGAATTTTGTAAGACTCAAGAACAAGGGGCAGACATTTTCACCAAAGCCTTGCCAGCTGAAAAAAATTATTTACTTCAGACAAAAATTGGGAGTTCAAGATTTTGAAAATTGAGGGGGAGTGTTGAAAATCAATTTTGAAAAGTTTTATTGTTTTGAATTTAATATCTGGTCCTAGAAAACGTCTCATGGGAAATCTGTGTTCTTAGAGTCCCGTGTCAGTTAATGCATTGTCTCTAGAATTCTCTCTAGTACCTTATAAATTCTATGTATCCAGATGTAATGAGATTGAGAAGAACAATAAAAATAAAATTCCTGCAGTCCTTTTTTGTAAGAAAGAAAACTAATCTGCATCACAAAAAAATATTCAATCAAAATCAGATTTTCATATTCCATCAGTTACTTGGTTAAAATTGGATAAAAATTATTGAATCCGAATGCTCGAGAGGTTGGCAATAGCATGAGTTTCGATTCAAGATGATGGGCTGCTTTGTGGAGAATTAAGATTTTCCTCGCGCATAGATCTTTCTTTGGAGATGTTTATATGACATTCTACCTTCTGGTGAATTGCTCAGCTGAAAAGGGATTCTGGAATTCCATGGTGTCACTCTTGTGGTGCACTTGAATCAAATCACCACATTTTTTTCCCCGCTGTGAGCATGCAAAGTTGATTTGGAAAGAGGCTGGTCTATGGGATATGGTGAAACCTAATGCAAGCGGTTCATCCGCAGATTTTTTGCTAAGTCTCTTTATAGATTTTAAAGAGCTAGATCTGGATTTTATGGGGGCTTTGTTATGGATTGTTTGGAGGGAAAGAAATAATGTGGCTCGGGGAGAAAATAGTAGAGATGCATCCTTGCTTTTCGGCTTAGCATAATCTTTCATTATCACATATGACACACCTTTGCTGGGGAATTCACAGAAGAACTTACCTGTCCCCTAGAAATGGAAGCTCCCACAGACTGGTCGTTTGAAGTTGAACACGGACACAACTGTCAGATATGAATTCATTGGTGTTGGAGCTATTGTTAGGGATGATAAGGGGGTGGTGGCGGTGGCGGCAGCCCTTAGCAGGAAGATCCAGGGCTGTTTCTCCCCTTCAGTGGTGGAAGAGCTAGCTTTGTGGGGTAGACTGTTATTTATGAAAAATAGACAAATCAATATTGCCATGGTAGAGTTTGATGCTCAACAACTTTTTTTGGATATCCAAAATAATGTTTCTCTAGCCACAAACATGATGGTTTTGAAGGACATTCATGCACTTATGGAAGAGTTTGGCAATGGATTGAGTGAAAGAGCATATTTGAATTTTAACTGAAATTTTGGAATTGATCAATGAACATAATTTTACAGACTCAGCTAGGAATTATATATATAGACACAAAGAATATTCTAGATACTAAATCACTACTGTACACGTTTCACTATCATCAAACGATTGAGCACAGTTCAAGGAGCAACGATGGATTCTTCACTTGCAGAAGTCAAGTGCAATGCGGAAGAGATGATGAATAGTGGAGCCACACGCATGATTCAAGTGAAAGATAAAAAACATTTCTCAAGTTATTACGATTTTATCTTTCACTTTATAAAACAATTATTGAATTTACAAATGTGATCCTAAAACTCTTAAATGTTGCATCTAGGTCCCTGATACATAATTTTGAATCTTAACATTTCCCCTCAAACTTGGCGATATTGGAGTGATGCCTAGTTTGCTTCTGAGTTCAAGAAACCTTGTGTGGTTTAGCCCTTTGGTCACGGTGTCAGCAATTTGATCGCTTGAAGGTATGTAATTGATCTCCATCTTTTTATCTAAAACTCTGTCTCGTACAAAATGTAAATCAATTTCTATACGTTTTATTCGAGCATGGTATACTGGATTGGCAGCAAGAGCATTTGTGCTAAGATTATCACACCATAAGACTGGTTTTGCTTGCTTTTGAACACCCAGTTCCTTCAGTAGTAACTCAATCCAAATCATTTTCGAAGTTGCTAGAGATAGGGCCCTATACTCAGATTATGCACTTGATCTAGCCACGACATTCTTCTTCTAAGAGCTCTAAGCAACTAGAGTATCTCCCAAAAATACACAGTAGGCAGTTGTTGATCTCCTATCATCTGGGAAAGATGCCCAGTCTGCATCTGTATAGGTATTGATGTTAAGTGTTTCACTAGATTTAAGCCACAGCCCATGTTCCAAAGTGCTAGTTAAGTATCTGAAGATACGTTTCAGTGCTTGCCAGTGTGCTGTTGTGGGAGTTTGCAGGAACTGGCTTAGCTTGTTGACAAAGTAGGCAAGATCCAGTCTTGTGTAAGCTAGGTATTGTAAGCTTCCAACTGCACTTCTGTAAGTTGAGACATCCTTTAGTGCTTCTCCATCAGTTTTAGATAGAGTCTTTCCAACAGTGCTGGGAGTTGGACATGATTTGAGATTCTTCAGCTTATATTTTTCTAGTAAACTTCTGATATACTTCCCTTGAGAGAGATGAATCCTTGTTTCATGCCTTGTTACTTCAATCCCTAAGAAGTAATGAAGTTCACCCATGTCTTTCTCATGCCAAGCTCTTGGAGCTTGTTTCAGACCATAGAGTGCATTGTTCAATTTGCATAAAAAATCGGTTTTGGATGATACCTCAAATCCTTCTGGCTGTGACATAAAAACTTCTTCCTCCAAATCTCCATTCAAAAATGCATTATTTATATCAATTTGTCTCAGTTTCCAACCTCTTGACACAACAACTGTAAGTATAATTCTGAGTGTGGATGGTTTAATCACAGGGATAAAGGTTTCAAAGTAATCAATACCTGGATTTTGATGGAAACCTTTTGCCACCAACTAGACTTTGTATCTTTTTAGTGAACTATCAGCATTTTGCTTGAGTTTGAACACCCATTTGCCTCCCACAATGTTGTAATTGCTTGAGTAAGGAACTAGATTCCATGTCTTGTTGTTCATAAGTGCTTGATACTCTTCAACCATTGCTTGTTTCCATTTTTCACTCTGTAATGCTTCTACTGTGTTCTTTGGTTCTGAAACTTCTATTGAAAAGATCTAGAGGTGGCAATGGACCGAGCCGGCTCGGCCCGGCCCATGGCTCGGAATGCTCGCAGCTCGTGGGTCGAGCCGAGTTCGGCTCGTTTAGCTCGTGTAATTTTTTTTTTTTTTTAGGTTCAACTTCAGATGAATCAGTAACAATTTTTATTTTTATTTTTTCTTAGTATTTAACGTGAAAAAACGAGTTTAAATTTTTTTTTTTCACAAGCCGGTGCGCCGCTTGGCTCGTTGAGTTCATTGGCATGAGCTCGTGGCTCCTGCCAACGAGCCGCTCGTTGAACCATGAGCCGAGCCAAGCTCAGCTCGTGGTTCAACTATATTGTTTGGCTCGCCCACGAGCTCGTTCGTTTGACGAGCCGAGCCGCCCTCGACTCGTGTTTTCGCGACCGGTCGGCCCGTTTGCCACCTCTAAAAAGATATTTGGTCTGAAGATGCTTGTCTTGGCCCTAGTGATCATAGGATGTTCAATACCACAGGTATTGTTTCTATTTTCATCATCAGCAGTGTTAGTATCATTACCAGGATCAGCACCAGCATTAGTTTCAGCATTTTCATTGGTCTCATCCCCAACATTTTCAGTGATATCATCAATTCTATTATCAGCATCAAGATTAAGATCACTTTCACCAATTTCAGTATCACCATGTGAAACATTTTCCCTCTCAAAACCAGCTCTAGAACAAGAGTGACTGGAGGTTGCTAGTTGAGATGTAGAGACAATTGTATCAGCTGAATGTACTTGAGTTGAGATAGGACTTAGGAAGGGTAGATAGGAGAATGACTAAATAATTACAGATTTAGGTTATTCCTTTGTGGTAAGAAAATCAGTAGAGAAAGGAAATGAGGTTTCATCAAACACCACGTGTCTAGAGATATAGATTTTCCCTGAAGATGATAGGAACTTGTACCCTTTGTGGGAAGGGTTATAGCTTAGGAACACACATCTTGTTGAGTGGAAGTCAAATTTATGGGATTGGTAAGGTCTCAAGTTAGGATAGCAGGCACATCCAAACACCTTTAGGAAAGAATAGTCAACTTTGGTTTGAAAAATAATTGAGATGGAATTATTCATCTGGAGAACAGGGGTCGGCAGCCTATTAATGGGATAGGTTGCAGTGGAGAAGGCTTCCCACCAGTAGCACATAGGTAGTTTTGATTGAGCTAAGAGGGTTAAGACTACTTTTGTCACATGTCTGTGTTTTCTCTCGATTCTGTCATTTTGAGCTGACGAATGAGGACATGAGAATATATGTTCTATTCCACGTTGGTTTGTAATTGAAGAGAAAGATAAGTACTCTCCTCCACCATCAAATTGAAGTATTTTAATTCTTTTTCCAAATTTGTTTTCAACAAGTATTTTAAACTTGGAGAAGATATGAAGTGAGTTATATTTTCTTTTCATGGGATAGATCCAAGTGTACCTGCTATGATCATCAAGAAATAGAATGTAATATTTAAAGTATGAGGTGGAACATATGGGTGCAATTCCCCATACATCTGTATGAATGAGATCTAGAGGTTCCTTTGCACGTGAATTTGATCTAGAGTAGGGAAGAGAGTGTGCTTTACCAATTTGACAAGCTTCACAAAAACTGCTTTTATTAAATGGAATATTACAATATTGCACGACTTTAGACATGGTTTGGGAACAAGGATGTCCCAACCTTTGATGTCAAATACTAAAAGTAGGGGAATATGACTTAACAGACTCAAGACTTAGGGACTGACTGCTTGAAGATTTATTCTGACTAGACTTAGTTTTAGACACCAAAATTGTTGGAGTATTAGATGGACTGAGGCTCTTAGATTTTTGAGTGCTTTGACATGGAATATCTAGCTGATACAATCCTTCTCTACGGCTCCCTTCCAGCAGCAACTCCTTTGTCTTCGCTCACATGTGAAGATGTGAAAGTTTGACTCGTGTACACACAAGAATGGCAGCCAGTATTTTCCAGAATCCCCTTTCGACCAAGCATTTTTCATGATGGGGTAATGTCAAAAAATAATCTCCAAAGAAATATCCGAGAAATATGCTACTTGTACAAGTACAACTGTTGTCAAACTTATGGTTGACAACTATGAGGTGGCTAATTGTTATGTGTTGATTATGGAGATGATGTGATGTATTAATTAACAAGATTGTGCCACATCGTGAGTTGTCAACCATAGTTTTCAAAGATAGTTGTACAAGTAGCATTACTCAACTATTCATCTAGGGCTTCAAAGAAGGGATGATAAGAACTTTTGGCACTTTGAAAGGTTAGGTTGCTATTCGATTAAAGTGGGTATAAAATTTTGTTGAGCTTGAATAATAGAGCTATTGGAAGAAGTGTGAACTTCAACTCCAGATGGTAGGCTACATTGTGGGGCCTTCAAATTGCTCCCCATGAATAGATAGCATAGAGTTTACGTCCATAGGTAGCAGGGTAGTTCTTAACTTAAACGCATCCCATTCTCCTTCTTCGGTGATGGATTTTTTTTAACTGTAATGCAATTGGTATCATCCCTTGTGAGTGTCAAAAACCTTGGGAGAGTTATTAGCCAAGGATCCTGGAAAACGTTAATTCTATCACCATTACCCATATCCCATTTGATTCCCCAAGTCGATCATCTCCTTGCCCTATAAAATGCTGCTCCGGATGAAACAACAACCTGGTTTAATCTCTACCCTCTAGAAGTTAATATTTCCATGATATTTTCCTTTTAAGATTCTAGCTGGTAAGGATGAAGAATTATTACCAACCTCCAAGCCTTTTTTTGCCACTAGTACCTGATTGAAACTTATGAAATCTCTAAATACCAACTCTTCCTTAAACTTACTATCACACAAGTCTCCCAATTTTTTCTAGCAAAATTTACTTTCATCTCCACTAGCACCCTACAAAAAATTCCTTAAAAATGATGTAAGTTGGTTGCATAAACTCCCTAGAATTTTGAAAATACTCACAAAGTACGTAGGGATGGCATGTAAGATTGCTTTAATAATTGCCTCCTGACCGTCTACTAAAAAAACGTGTTTTTCCATCCCTGCACTCTTTTCCTCATTCTATCATTGATGGTGCCAAAGGCCTTTACCTTCTCCCTCCCATCACAGTAAGTAAACCCAAGCATTTGTCATGTTGGCGGCCCCTTAGAGATTTAAGATGTCCAGAATGACATCTCTGTCGGAATGCACCACATTAGGGTTGAAAGTAATTCTTGATTTGGTGAGGTTGATTTTTTGGCTAGACACCTTCTCATATGTAGACAACATGTTCAAAATGGTCTCGTAATCCTGCATTTTAACTTTTACATTTCCAAAAAGTTCGATCCATTATTTATTTCCCAAAAATTTGTCAATTTGTTCCATAATATTAGCTGCTCCCTGCCTCTTATTATTCCAAGTATATTTCTATCTAGAGAATCCTAAATCTCGAAAATCAAAGTCTTCCCATGTACATCTAAATTCTAAAATTGCTCTAGGATCTCAACATTCACCGCTGTCAAGGTTTGGAAGTATAAGGACCACTATGATCAATCTCCAAAGACCAAGAACTAAATAATCAATATCAGATTTTTCCTCTGTTGTCCAACCATTTCCGCAGATACTAGTGCACTTTCTGTATTGACTGGTTTCCTTATTCTTAGGGCTGCTAAATACAGATTCCACAGATATCACATTATAATTGGGTGATGATCATCACGTCATTTTTGTATTCGTTGTTCTTTTCTTTCTCATAGAGCTATATATATATATATATAGAGAGAGAGAGAGAGAGAGAGAGAGGAGCTCACAGGGTATAATGTATTCAATTCTGATTGCAAGAGAAATATATTTTTTTATTCCTTTTGTTGACCTGGTATCAGAGCTAGAACAAGGAAAATGCCAGTTCTACCAGCAACACATCTCCAACAAATTCCACCACCGAGATGACTTCACTGCTGGGTGTCAATCACACCTCTTCATTTGGGATGAATTTGATTCAGTCCCCCTCTGTGAAGCTGGAAAAGAACAATTTCCTTTTGTGGAAAAACATGATTATGCCAATAATCAAAGGGCATAATCTTGAAGAATTCATTCTCAGAACAAGTGTTTGCCCAGCTGAAACCATAAGCAACACAGTCACTCAAGGCACTGAAGAAATCACAGAATCAGTGCCTAATCCAAACTTCAAGAGATGGAAGTCTACTGATCAGCTTCTTCTTAGATGGCTGTACTCTTTAATGATGCCTAAGATATCTATGCGAGTTATGGGGAGCTCAAGCTCTCGTGAACTCTGGAAATCAATCCAAGAAATTTTTGGAGTTATGAACAAATCTAGAATGATATTTCTGACTGGAGAACTACAGAAGATGAGAAAAGGTTCGAAAAGTGATGATGAATATCTCAATGCAATCAAACAAATTGCAGATAACCTTGAAATTGTAGGAAGAGCAATACCTATCTCAGATCTGATCACACAAGTTTTGGCCAGTCTGGATGAAGAATTTCCACTAGTGGTCGTACAAATTAACAAGATGGATTCAATTTCTTGGTGTATATTGCAGTCATTGCTAATGACCTTCGAGAGCAGGCTCGAACACCTGAACTCAGTCAGAAATAGCCTAGCCTCAATGAATCTAATATAAACCACTACAAACTAATCCCAGAATTCCTACTCCTAAAACTTCAAAGGAGGAAGGTCCAACTATAATAGCATAAATTTCAGCCCCAGAGGAGGCACACGAAGCAGAGGAAGAGTTAGGAGAAACTATGAAGGAAGAGGACCGTGTCAAATCTATGGCTTAAACAACCACTCAGCCAACAAATGCTTCAATAGGTATGATGAAAGGTATATGGGAGGTAAACCCTATGATATAAACTACAATCTGAGTCAAGATCCCTTTGCATTCACTACCTCATCCAGCTCTGCCGCCAATGCCGGTTGGTTTGCAGATTCAGGTGCCAGTAACCATGTAACCAGTGACAAGGAGAAGCTGTTCATGGCTAGTGTCAACGGGTTCAAATTTTAACACAAATTTTCTCACCCACTACGGCACTAAGATCCGATCTTAATCAGCCTTCCAACCCAATTTGCTTACAATTATGAAAGAACAAACAGATTTAAAGGAACCCAAAATGAAATGCAACACACAACATAAAGCATACAGGAATCCTTCCCAACCTTTATTATCTCAATAAAAGAACACTCACGTTTTGCAAGGAACACAACAATGGCATAGATTTTTCTCTGTTTGCCTTTGTGACTCTTGCCCAAATAAATACAAAATTCATTTGCAGTTGACACCCCCAACTGCTAGGGGCAGATTTCAAGTTTTCCCACCAAGAAACCCTCCCAAACTGCCCATGTAACTGTCATACATGTGCTAATCCGAATTTCCATGTCAAAGCGTTTGACATGTGTCTAGTAATTGCCACACTGGAACATGAAGTCAGCCAGCTCCAACTTCCTGCCTTCCTAGTGAATCCGAGTTTGCATGCAACCGAGAGTCGAGCTGAAGGTAAACACTGCAACCTGCCAAAGCATGCCGAGATCCTCCCGTCCCATGCTAATCTGCCCAACGACTTCCATGCACAACAAGCTAATTCAATGCTCCCGAGTTACTCCCGCTCCGCCTTGAACTGTTCCCATGAAATGCACCACCAAAGTACATTTCTACCAAGGCCTCGACATGAGATCAAGGCAATGCCCATGTCTTAGCCAATCCGAGCATCAAGGTGCTAACAAACCACCCCCACCAGATGAATTCGACGCCCTCGTCGAATGATCTTTCAAGTACTGCTCAATCTGCTTTTCATATTGCCAAAGGGTCACATCCCATTCCCAAGTAGCTTCTGCCTCGCTGCTGCCTTTCCACTGAATCAAATACTCAATTCACCTGTTCTTTTTACTCATGCCAAGAACCCTGCGATCCAAAATCCGAGCAATTTCCTTCTCAAACTGCGTCCGGACAACTGGAGGTGCTCTCTTTGCCTGCACCCGATCAGCAGACTGATCTTCATGAAAAGGTTTCAAATAGCTAACATGAAAAGTAGGATGTACTTTGAATCTTTCCGGCATATTCAACCTGTAAGCAACTTTTCCAACACGTTTCACAATTTCAAACGGCCCATCATATCTAGGAACCAATCCTCGATGCACCACACTGCTCGAGATCTTCTTCCAAATTTGAGGTGTTAGTTTCAGCAACACCTTATCGCCCACCTGGAATTCCAGATCCCTCCTGCCTTTATCAGCATACTTCTTCATCCGCCTTGATGCTTTAGCTAAGCTGTCCTTCGCTTGTTCAAGCATATCCTGTTTATCTTGCACAAAGCGTTAGGCTGCAGGACAAGAATTTCGACCAGCATGTTTCGCAACTTCATGGGGAGTTCTTGGCTGCTGCCCCATTACTAACTCAGCCGGGCTGATTCCAGTAGACGAAGACCGATGAATGTTGTAACAAAACTGCGCAGTGTCCAGCAATTCAACCCAATTCTTCTGACTTGCTGTCATATAACGTCTCAGAAATTCTTCCAGCAGTCCATTTACCCGTTCAGTCTGACCATCTGTTTGAGGATGATTGGCTGTAGAAAATTTCAATTCTGACCCCATCAGATTGAACAACGCAGTCCAAAATCTGCCAGTGAAATGAGTATCCCTGTCACTTATGATATCTTCCGGTAACCCAAAGTACTTGATCACATTTTTGAACATAAGTTCAACTGCACGTTCTGCCTTGCATTCATGCGGTGCAACCATGAAAATCGCATACTTAGAAAACCGATCCACCACGACCATGATAGACTTCATTTCCCCAACCTTAGGGAACCCGCTAATGAAATCCATAGATATCGATTGCCATGGTCTGTCTGGAGTAGGAAGTGGCTGCAACAACCCCGCTTCCTTCTTCCTTTCTGCTTTATCCAGGTGACATACTAAACAAGTCTTCACATACATTTCCACATCTTCAGCCATCTTCGGCCAGTAGTATGACTTACCCAACAATGCCAACATTCTTTCAACACCGGGATGTCCTGCCCATTGAGGATCATGTGTTTCCCGCAGTAATTCCTGCCGAAGTCCCCCAACCAAAGGAATAAACAGCCTGCCACCACGTGCATAGATTAGGTCTTCATCAATCCAATACCGCCTAACAACTCCAGAACTGATTTCTTCCTTCAGTTTGTTGTAAGCAGCATCATTAGGAGCATTCCCACGAATTCTGTCAAGAAGGGTCGTCTGAACTAAACTCAAAGAAGCAACATAAGACTTTACCTATTTCCGACTCAGAGCATTAGCAACCTGATTCTGGCTTCCTGGTTTATGCAGCCATGTAAAGTCATATTCGGCCAGAAATTCCTGCCATCGTTCCTGCTTTGGAGACAACTTTTTCTGCGTTTTGAAGTAAGTATTTGCCACATTGTCCGTCAGCACACAAAACTTAGTTCCCAGCAGATAGTGACACCAAATTTCCAAACAGTGTATGACCCCAGTCATTTCCTTCTCATGGGTCGAATATCGTTGCTCAACATCTTTCAGCTTTCTGCTTTCAAAGGCCACGGGGTGTCCATCCTGCACCAATACCCCACCAATAGCTTTGTCTGAGGCGTCAGTATGCACCTCGAATGGTTTATCAAAATCTGGCAGTGCCAACACAGGTTCAATAGAGACAGCCTGCTTCAATCTCTCAAAAGCTTTCTGACATGCCTCTGACCACACCCACTTCTGATTCTTCTTCAGCAAATCAGTAAGGCAACTCACTTTCTTGGAATAGCCTTCTATAAAACGACGATAATAGTTAGCTAATCCAAGAAAATATCGTAATTCCAGAACTTTAGTAGGAGCAGGCCAATCCACAATTGCCTTCACCTTCCTTTCATCCATCTGAATTCTTCCATGACTCAACCAATGGCCTAGAAATTGAACTTCCTCTCTACAGAATTCACATTTCTCCTTTTTAACATACAACTGATATTCCCTAAGCCGAGAGAATACCCTTTTCAAATGCATCAAGTGATCATCTAGTGTCTCACTATAGATCACAATATCATCCAAATACACCACCACAAATCGATCCAAAAACTCATATAGAACATCATTCATCAAATTACAAAATGTAGCAGGGGCGTTTGTAAGACCAAAGGGCATGAAAAGAAATTCAAAGGAACCGTACCTTGTAACGCAAGCAATCTTCTGCTCATCACCAGCAGCAATTCTCACTTGCCAATAGCCCGCCCTTAAGTCCAGCTTTCTGAAGAAAGAAGCACGGAACAACCGATCAAACAAGTCTGCCGCATGAGGCACCGGGTATTTGTTCTTCATAGTCACCTTATTCAACGCACGATAATCCACACACATCCGCATCGAACCATCTTGCTTTCTTTGGAACAAAACAGGAGCACCGTAAGGAGCTTTCGAAGGCTGTATGTAACCTGCATCCAACAACTCATTCAACTGCCTTCGAAGTTCTGCTAATTCTGCAGGAGCCATTCTATATGGAGCTTGAGCTGGAGGCTTCGTTCCAGGCTCTAATTCGATTTTATGGTCAACTGTACGACGGGGTGGAAACACTTTCGGAAGTTCTGGTGGCATCACATCCAAAAATTCATCCAACACTACAACAACAGAATCTGGCACTTCCAAAAACTGATCCGGTTTGATTTCAATCAATTATGCCAAATATGTGGATTCCCCTCGTTTTAACCCGCCATCAACCTGTTTCGCTGACTGCACCATCCTAGTCAGTCTTATTTGCTGATTTCCAGGAACGTTCGTATCAAGAAACACTGCAGAGACAAAGCAAGGATTTACTTCATCTGCAATAAGCATCCCACGCAAATAAGGCACCACTGAAGCCTTTGCCTTCACGAAGAATTCCACTCCGAGAATCAGATCAAAGTCATCAAGTGGAAGGGCCATCAGATTGCACTGCCCCTCCCAACTTTCCACACGAACATCGCATTGAGCCATGCCCTTCAATGGTTGCGCCTCTGAATTTACTGCCTTAATCCGAGAAGTGGCCTGCACCAACATCAAACCCAACTTTTCTACAGTCTTCAAACTCAAAAAGTTTTTTGTAGCCCCGGTATCCAACATTGCCATCATTGTCTGCCCATTTATACTGATAGGAACATACATCAACCCACGCATAGGTACTTCCTTCTTCTCAGTAAGAGCATTCAAAAGTTGCAGAGGATTGACTAGTGTACTGACTTCTCCCTGTGCAGCACTCTCATCCTCGATCACTAAGGCACTGAATTTCTCCCGCTTAGGACAGTCACGAGCACGATGTGGCCCATTGCAGATAAAGCATCCACTACTAGAGTTTTTGCTTTTGCTTTAGGACGAATCACCATCTTTTGATTTAGCATAGTCACTGGTTTTAGCCTTGTGATCATGCTTTTTCCCCCCTTTGGAACCTAGTTTCTTCCCACCATGTTCCTTTTTACTGTCTTTGGTATAGGTCGAGCCAAGTTTGTAGTCAATCAAACTGTCAGCCGCCACAATAGCATATGCCAAGTCTTTAACACCCTGTCGCCTCAACTCAGTCTGTGCCCAGGATTGCAAACCCGAGATGAAGTTGAATAGCTTATCTTCATCGGACATATTCTCAATATCCAGCAGTAAAAACGTGTAGTCTTTCACATAATCACGTACCGAACCCGTCTATTTCAGCCTTTTCAATGCTTCCCTTGCAATCCAAGATGTATTGCAAGGCAGGAACTGATCCTTCAATTCCTTTGTCAGCGTTTCCCATGTTTCAATCCGAGGCCTTCCCACACTTTCGTCATCCCTCAGCCTAGTACGCCACCAAAGCTTCGCATCTCCTGTTAAGTACATGGAAGCAAAGTTCACCTTTTCTTCTGTAGGAACACGGGCAGTCTTGAAGTACTGCTCCATATCCCACAGAAAATTCTCCAATTCCTTAGCATTCCGAGCACCAGAAAATGCTTTAGGCTCAAGCACACGAATTTTGGAAGCCATCGGGTCCTTCGCACCAACCGGACTCGCTACAGCCCGCTTGACCAAGTTTAATTCGTGTTCCATGACCTCAAAACGTCGTTTCATGTTGTCGGTCACGTCCATCAGATCCTTCATCATGGACGTCCGGTTGACATTCATTTCTTTTGTGAAAGCGTCGAATTGGGCACGTAATTCCGCGAGAAGAACACGCTGATGATGTACCTGTGCTGCAAGATTAACCGCATCATCAGTCATAGGGGCACCAACGAAATCTTCCAACTTTCCCAATTGAACAATCACATCCTGATCTACCATCTTTCACAGCAACAACCCAAAACGGGGCTCTGATACCAATTGTCAACGGGTTCAAATTTTAACACAAATTTTCTCACCCACCACGGCACTAAGATCCGATCTTAGTTAGCCTTCCAACCCAATTTGCTTACAATTATGAAAGAACAAACAGATTTAAAGGAACCCAAAACGAAATGCACCAAACAACATAAAGCATACAGGAATCCTTCCCAACTTTTATTATCTCAATAAAAGAACACTCACGTTTTGCAAGGAACACAACAATGGCATAGATTTCTCTCCGTTTGCCTTTTTTACTCTTGCCCAAATAAATACAAAATTCGTTTACAGTTGACACCCCCAACTGCTAGGGTCAGATTTCAAGTTTTTCCACCAAGAAACCCTCCCAAACTGCCCATGTAACTGCCATACATGTGCTAATCCGAATTTCCATTTCAAAGCCTTTGACATGTGTCTAGTAACTTCCACACTGGAACATGAAGTCAGCCAGCTCCAACTTCCTGCCTTCCTAGTGAATCCGAGTTTGCATGTAACCGAGAGTCGAGCCGAAGGTAAACACTGAAACCTGCCGAAGCATGCCGAGATCCTCCCGTGCCATGCCAATCTGCCCAACAACTTGCCATGCACAACAAACTAATTCAATGCTCCCGAGCTACTCCCGCTCCGCCTTGAACTGTTCCCACAAAATGCACCCACCGAAGTACATTTCTACCAAGGTCTCGACATGAGATCAAGGCGATGCCCATGTCTTAGCCAATCCAAGCATCAAGGTGCTAACAGCTAGTCAGTATAGTGGTAAGAAAACTTTCACTTTGGGCAATGGTAATTCACTAGATACCACTCATATCGGCACTGCACAACTGTCTACATTTCATGAAAAATCACTTCAATTGAGTAAATTACTCTTAGGCTACGTTTGATTCGCCATATTTTCCATGAAACATATGATTTTCCAACTTTGCTCTGTTTGGTTGCCTAAGTTTTTCATGGAATTCATTTTTCCACTTGCCTCGAAATCCGGTATTTTCCTTGTTTTGGATGAATTTGTTTTCCGGGGGGGGGGGGGGGGGAGGTTTTATTTTCCATGGAAAATCTTATATCATTTTTGTTACGTTTGATCATTTTTGTTGTTGTTAATTGATTTATTGTTTTTCCAAAAATTAACATTATTGTTACTAAGTACAAACTTGTTAAAAAATGAAAAAAAATAATAATATTATAATAGCTAAATTTTACTTTATTTTCCATGGAAAATAATGTCAATCAAACAACAAAAGTTGGAAAATTCTCTACTTTTTCTACCTAGAAAATTAAACCAATCAAACACAATAAACTTTCAATTCCCAGGAATTTAATTCCCTAGAATTCAATTCCCTAGAATTCATTTTCTTTCTACCCAAATTCCACCATCACTATCAAACGCAGCCTTAGTGCCTGAAATCAAAAGGAATTTGATCAGTATATCCGAACTAATTTCAGATAATAAAATTTTTGTTGAGTTTCATTGCTCTTATTTTCTTGTAAAGGAGAAGAAGAAAAAGAAGGTAATGCTACAAGACAGACTTGAGGACGGCCTATACAAGTTTGAGCTTCCAAGTTCATTTCTAGAGTCTTATGCTTCAAAAGCCATCAACCAGAATAAAAGTCATCCATCTGCCTCTATCACCAGCCCCAAGAGTCATGTCTCTAGACTTAGTTTTAATTCCTCGGAAGCCAAATTTAGTGTTTGGCATAGAAAGTTAGGACATCCTTCAAATGCTATTATAACACAAGTACTCAAAGTCTGTAATGTAAATCTCAGTTCTAATGAAATGCAAAAATTCTGTGACGCCGCCATATTGGTAAATCACATTCCTTACCCTTTGAATTATCCACTTCACACGCCTCAAAAACACTTGAATTAATACACTCAGATGTATGGGGTCCAGCACCCTTAAACTTAACTTCTGGATTCAAGTTCTATGTCATTTTTGTTGATTATTTCAGTCGGTTCACTTGGATCTATTCAATGAAACATAAGTTTGAAACCTTAAACCATTTCATCCAATTCAAAACTCTTGTTGAAAACAAGTTTGAGTGCAAAATCAAAACCCTTCAAACTGATGGTGGGGGTGAATTTAAACCATTAACCTTCCCATAAAACTTGGGATTGAAATAAAAATCTATTTCCCTTACACGTCTCCTCAAAATGGACCGGGAAAGAGAAAGCATCGGCACATAACTAAGTTAGGCCTAACTTTTTTAGTTCAATCCAAAATACCCCTTTACTACTGGTGGGAATCATTTCATATGGCCACACACCTGATCAACAGACTTCCCACTCCAACTCTTAAAATGAATTCACCTTTTGAAGTACTCTTTAAGAAGATTCTAACTTACAACACACTAAAGACCTTTGGTTGCGCCTGTTTTCCCTGTCTTAGGCCTTATCTAAAAAGCAAGTTCGACTTTCACTCCATTGACTGTGTCTTCATAGGGTACAGCAACACTCAAAAGGGCTATAAATGCCTTAGCCCAACTGGTAAAGTATACATTTCCAGACTTATTATGTTCAATGAATTGGATTTTACCTTTGAGTCAGGTTTCCTAAATAAATTGATCACTCTGGAAACTGAGATATTGTCATCCAATTCATTGAACATTAATTGTTGTGGATTCCACCAAAAAGTACATGAAATGTCTTTTAAGAAGTTGTAGATTCCTCCAAATGTGTGGTTGAAATTAATTGTTGATTTTGACTTGAGATAAAATTACGGACAACAACCATATGACCATGAATATATATTTATATAGAATGCCTAATAGACTAAAAATACATGTGCACGCTCATACAAAAGGATAAGTTGGATATCAGTTTCATGGTCATGCAGTTAAATCAAAATCCCTCTCTTTAAAGGTTTTTGATTATGGACTCTCACTCTCATAACAATACTCTCGGTATCAACTTCAGGAGATCCCCAATTTGTTTACCCCACTTGCGCGTGCAGCAGTCCATGTCTCCAATAAGAGGAACGTCATGAATTTGTACCCAAAACGGGATCATAGAATAGTTGAAATCATTGATATAACCAATACTGACAGGTTTTTGGAGTAATATTAATTGATTGTTGAATTGCCAATACTTTCAAGCAAGAAAATATGTTGGTACAAATATTAATAAGATAAGGCGGAAGAAAAGAAAGAAAAAAATGAAGAACTATATCTTTTATAAATGGAGATGATCTTTGATTTGATCAGTCAATATGGCGGGTGATGAGACAAGTAATGACAATTAAAATTAAATGTAAAAATATGAGACACTTTATTGGTCTTATTATAAAAAAGGCTACATCACATATTGATCGTCTCCATTAGAATTAAAATTATTATTATTTGTCAAGATGTGATTATTGATTATCATGTTTAAATTAGTTTGAATGATAAGTCCAATAACATGATTTGTATTTCTCTTCATTTATTAACTAGATTTATTTATTTAGAAAAAAATACATAATTACAAAGCTTTGATCACTTTTTAAAATTGACAAACTTTAAATAATATTTTAAAAATGACCAGGTGGTAATTAACAAAATGGAAAATTAAATATATTTTATTAATAAATGAGTAATTAAATATATTTTATTAATTAAATAGATGAAAGTAAAAAATCACAAATTTTATATACACAAATTATTTATAGGTCAAAAATTATCAAATCGGTCAATTACGACTTATTCCTCGATTACAAATCACAAATTACATGTCATAAGTATAAGGATTTTAACCAATCATGTGGGCTTATATGTGAATTATTGTGTATTGAATAAAAGGCTATCAATTTTGGTTAATCCCATTTAAAGTGATCTAATAAGGATTTGGTATATTGGGCTTTAATGCATCTAATTAATGTATGGACTTTTATGTGTAGATACCAGGCCATTACCTAATTCATGATGGGCCAGATTAGGTTAACTGGCAATACAGTATATAAAGTCGTTTATGGTCCTTGAATCGTACGTATTGTTCATTCCTTTTGACACCCATCATCAGAGAGAAAATACGGACTACGTATCGATTTAGAAGATCCGACCTCCGAATCGTTTATCGTGAATCACGTTTGATTAAGTTACGCTTCCGCTTCAGTTATTTAATTCTTGATAATTCAGCATGATGATTTATTTTGGATCATAGATAAATAATTATTTGTGATAAATTTTCTAACAAGTGGTATCAGAGTCAATCATCAAGTTGAATTGTCAGATCCGTGTTTCATAATACGAGTTTGGATTTAGAAAATCTGTAAAATAGATACAGCCTTTATACGTGTGAATTTGTATGTATATATTTATGTTGAAATCAGTTGTCAATATGTATATGATCTTCGAAATTAGGTATTGAACATATGTATATACAGATTTAAATTGAAATCGGATTAAGTGTACAACATGTATGTAAGTGCGAAATTAAGGTTTCAAAACTAAACATATGGAATCTGTATGGATATGCCGTTCGAAATCAGGTATGGTTTTCGAGTCCGATTATGGATTGTTGAGAATGGGTTGAAGGAATCTGATTTTGAAGCTCGAATTGATGTTTGGGATGTTGGGTTTTTTCGATTTGGTTCTAGTCGGTTGAAGTCGGATTCCATTGAGTAAGGGTGGTATTGAATTTAGAGGTATGGGTATGGCCGGTGGCTTTAACCACAGTCGGCGCTAGCGGTACAAGCAAGCAGTGCCTCACAGGCGCTGCATTACGGTGGACGCTGCAGGTCGAATGCGTCCGGGATGGGCTGCGCGACTAAGGTGAGAAGCGCCGTTAGGCACGAAGGAGGGCCGCTGGACTGAGGCGGCTGCTCTTTCCGGACGGGCTGAGGCGGCAGCTAGGGTTTTAAGCCCTAGCTGTTGCGTTTTGGGCAGGACTTGGGTTCGAAAATTTGAAGCCTTCAGGGACCACTGTGCAATTTTTGGATCATTATGTTATTTGCATCTTCGGTCCTCTATATTCGTTTTAAATAATGTTTAATCCTAAAGTTTAAAAGGAATTTAAGCTGGACCTTAAAGTTCTTAATTTTATAAAATCAGCCCGTGAATTTACAAAATTATTAAAGTTGAGGTTATAAAAGTTCCTGATTTTATATTTCAGCCCCTGAAGTTTGAAATTTTTTTAATTCAGCCCCTAATGTTTGAGAATTTTCAAAACTGGTCCCTAAAGCTTGAAAATTTTCATTTTCAGTCCCTAAAAGTTTGAAAATTTTCATTTTCAGTCCCTAAAGTTTGAAAATTTTCTAATAAAGCACCTAAAGTTCTGAAATTCTCTAATTTGGTCCCTTAAAGTTTGAAAATTTTCATTTTCAGTCCCTAAAGTTTGAAAATTTTCTAATAAAGCACCTAAAGTTCTGAAATTCTTTAATTTGGTCCTTAAAGTTTGAAAATTTTCTAATTCAGTCACTAAAGTTTGGAAATTTTCAAAATTGGTCCTTAAAGTTTGAATTTTTTTTTAATTAAGTCCCTAAAGTTTGGGAATTTTCTAAATTGGCTCCTAAAGTTTGAAAATTTTCAAAATCAACCTTTAAAGATTGAAAATTTCCTATTTTGGACCTCCAAAGTTTGTTTTTCTTTCAAATTGGGACCTAAAGTTTAGAATTTCTCTAAATTGGCCAATAAGATTTTGGGAAAATTGTAATTTAAGCCCTTCAAGCTTAAAATTTTACATAATTGGCCACCTAAAGTTTAAGAATATTGCAATTGACTCTCTCAACTTAAGGATTGCTTTATTCTAAGGTTTTGAATTCTATAATACAAATCCTAAAGTCAAATATATATGCAAATCAGTGATTGCAGTTTCAAATCTTGGTACATCGGACTCTTTTGAAAGATATAATATTCGAAAGTAAGTTAGTTGAAGCAACATGTTGCCAAAGCAACCTCTCTTGTGGATATTAATTAACTTTGAATATTAGAAGGTATTTTTGTGTGTTATTCATTGCAGATATTGATCGGCCCAAAGGAAGGTCAATATTTGGCTCGAATTTCACATGCACCTGTGGTGATAAACACGTGGCAATTATTTGGTTTAACGTGTGACCAATAAATCGGTACAAAGAAAGGTTTATTGGTTAACATGTCTTATTGCCAGTGTTTGATCACTACACCAAGGGAAAATTAGGTGTTTGTGTGTTATTTCATGCAGATATTGATCGGCCCAAAGGAAGGTCAATATTTGGCCCGAATTTCACATGAACTTGTGGTGATAAATACGTGACGGTTATTTGGTTTTACGTGTGATCAATAAATCGGTCCAAAGAAAGGTTTGTTGGTTGACATGTCTTACTGTCAGTGTTTGATTAATACACCAAGAGTACCACTTACAAGTCAATATTTCTGTCCAAAGACTAAATATTGATGTTGTGCTAGGTATCTTGTGATGGGCCCTACCATTATTTGAAAATATGATTTGCATAATAAGGTACTTATGTGAGCTATTTTTGTTTAAGTGTTCTCTATTCGGTTTCAAATTCTGCTAGTAGTATATCTACAAGCTCAAATTTAATCCCTGTATTTATGGAACAAACTTTAAGGATCAAAACAAGAACATTAACTATTCGTTGGCTGCATGGATCTAGACCGTGTACTAAGGATTGAGCAACCTGCTCCTCTTACGGATGAAAGTTCATCTAATCAAATGAGGAACTTTGAGAAGTGGGATTGCTTAAATTACGTGAGTCTCGTGATCATTAAGTGCGGCATTCTGGAAGCCTTTAGTGGCACAGTATCTGAGGAGGTAAATGATGCCAATGAGTTCCTTACCGAAATTAAGAAACGTTTTGTGAAAAACGATAAGGCTGAAACAAGCACGCTTATGCAAAGCTTGATTTCAATAAAGTATAAAGGCAATGGGAAAATAAGGGAGTACATCATGTAGATGTCTCACACTGCTTCAAAACTTAAGGAACTAAAACTCGACTTGTCTAATGACTTGCTCGTGCATTTGGTATTGATATCGCTTCCTGCACAATATAGTTAATTTAAGGTTACTTATAACTGTCAAAGTAGAAATGGACTCTCAATGAGCTCATTTCATAGTGTGCAAGCTTCTTGCACAATTTAGTCAATTTAAGGTCAGTTATAACTGTTAAAGGGAGAAATGAACTCTAAATGAGCTCATTCTATTTTGTGTGCAAGAGGAAGAAAAGTTGAAGCAGAACAGAACTGAAAGTGTTCACTTGGAAAACACCTCTAAAGATAAGGGAAAGAAAACAAATAAAGAAAATAAAGTTGTTAAGGGGCTATTAATTTTATAATCCCAAACTTAAGTCAATTTTTTGAAAAAGGAACTGCAACATTTTTGAGGAAGTTGAGTTTGGGGGAGAAATAAGGTTAGAGATATTGTCTTTAATGAAGAAGTTGAGGAAGGATCGGTTTCGATTCCTATTTTTTTCTTTTGACAATGTGCAAGTTTTTATGCATGTCATTGATCAAGAAACATATCTGGAACCTCAACTAGACAATTTTGAAGAACCTCCCATCCAAAATAAGGTAAATTTCAGAAGTACAAACTCAACAACCTCAATAACTAAAGCCATTAAGGAGATCCACGAGAGAAAGGGAAAAATGCTATTCCGGATAATTTAAATAGTATTTTTTCAAGAATATAAGGAAATAATGGAATGGTGGAAGATGGTCCAATCAATTCCATCAGGCCATGCAGGGTTCTAACTCTCAAAAGAGGATTGATGCCATAAATAAGGAGTATAAGCATATGCAAAACAATAAAGTTTTGGATCTTGTCCTATTACCAGAAGGTGCGAAGCCCATTGGTTTTAAATGGATTTTTAAACCAAGAGGGATTCGAAAGGTAATGTGAAAAGATATAAAGTTCGTCTTGTATCTAAATGCTTTATATAGAATGATGGCATTGATTATAAAGAGACTTTCTCTTCGGTTTCTACGAAAGACTCTTTCAGGAAAGTCAGGTTGTTGCACATTTTGACCTCGAGTTACATCAAATGGATGTTAAGACGACGTTTCTCAATGGAGACATTGATGAGACGGTTTGAAGATTATAGAAATCCATTTATGTGCTCAAGCCAGCTTCTTGTTAAGGGTAATACAAATTTCATCAAGCAATTATCTCATTTGGTTTTGAGATTAATGTTGTTGATTGTTGTTTGTATTACAAGTTCAGTGGGAGTAAGTATATTGTCCTGGTTTTATATGTTGATTATTGCTTGCCACTAATGATATAGGTATGTCACATAAAATTATGAGATTTTTTGTCAAGGAGTTTTGAGATTAAAAATCTTGGTGATGTCTCTTTTGTATTAGGAATTCAGATACACCGGGATTGTTCTCGGGGTATTCTTGAATTGTCACAAAAGGGCTATATCGATAAAGTACTTAAGAGGTTTGGCATGCAAGACAGTAAATCAGGGGACAGCCCTATCGCTAAGGGAGACAAATTTAGTCTCGACTAATGCCCGAAAAGTTATCTTGAAGTTAAAGAAATGCAGAGGATCCCATATAGTTAAGCTATAGAAAATCTGATGTATGGTCAAATATGTATGCGTTCGGATATTGCATACATTATTGGGATACTAATGAGATATTTAAGTAACCCTGGGATGGATCATTTGGAAAGCAGCCAAACATGGGTTATAAAGTATTTAAAGAGAACAAAAGATTACATACTCACATACAGAAAATCGGATCAGTTGGAGATCATATGGTATTATGATTCCGATTTTTGCTAGATGCCAAAACAGTAGAAGATCCACATCAGGCTACATCTATCTGCTAGTTGGAGGAGCTATTTTCGGATGGAGTGTTTAACAGACACTTTAGCTTCTTTCACTTGGCAGCACAGTTGTAGCAATTTTGGGGGCATCTAATTATGAAATATAGCTGCGAAATTTTGTCACTGGGCTGCGTATTCTGTACGGTAAAGAAAGACCACTAAAGTTATATTGTGACAATAACTCAGCAGATTTATATTCCAGTAATAACAGGAACTCAACTAAGTTAAAATACATTGACGTAAGTTCATGGTTGTGAAGGATACAGTTCAGAGTGGACATGTGTCAATAAGAGCACATTGGGACAAACTCCATAATTGCGGATCCGCTTACTAAAGTATTACAACCCAAGGTCTTTCATGAGTACATTACTCATATGGGTGTTGTATTTCTTAAGGATATTCGGTTTCAGTGGGAGTTTGTATTTTGGGTGCATTAGACACATTTACTGTCCTTTTGGATACAGTTTAAAGTTAAAGTTATTTACAGCTGTAAGGTTTCAGGATTATTATCTCTGAACTCGTTTGAGGATGATCTCACTAAAGTCGGACCAGTTGGAAATAAGCATGTTGAAGATCACATTACATGTAATTTCCATGCTACACATCCATACTTGATCCATGTCATTCAGTTATGTCGATATACGTGACCATTGATAGGTTTAGTTACGATTAATGTAGCGAAAGCCGCTTTGATCCTACGCTGATATAATTGATGGACCAGATTGTTTGGGGATGCATTCAGTAATGATAGCAAAATTCTGAGTACTCATAAGGTTATGATTGATACACAATTGTAAGGTTACACATATAGCCCAAGTGGGAGATTGTAAGGATTTTAATCAATCGTGTGGGCTTATATGTGAATTATTGTGTATTGAATAAAAGGCTATCAATTTTGGTTAAGCCCATTTAAAGTGATCTAATAAGGATTTGGTATATTGGGCTTTAATGCATCTAATTAATGTATGGGCTTTTATGTGTAGATACCAGGCCATTACCTAATTCATGATGGGCCGGATTAGGTTAACTGGCAATACAGTATATAAAGTTTGTTATGGTCCCTGAATCGTACGTATTGTTCATTCCTTTTGACATCCCATAATCAGAGAGAAAATACGGACTACGTATCGATTTAGAAGATCCGACCGCCGAATCGTTTATCGTGAATCATGTTTGATTAAGGTACGCTTCCGCTTCAGTTATTTAATTCTTGATAATTTAGCATGATGATTTATTTTGGGTCATAGATAAATAATTATCTGTGATAAATTTTCTAACAATAAGTTATCAAATTAATCCATCACTACTTATTGGTAAGAAATACAAAATTTATAGGTTGCGCTTTATTTTTCGGTCACAAATCACAAATTTTATATTTGACAACATCGCAAGTTATCAAATTAATCCATCACGACTTTTGGTCACAAATTACAAATTTTGTAGAACACGACTTATTTTCCAATCACAAATTCTTAAGTTTATTGACCACAACTTATTTTTGGATCACAAATCATAAATTTTATAAGTTACAACGGTCACAATTATTAAATTAATCGAATCACACTATATTTTCTCGGTAACAAATCACAAATTTTATTGCCCACGGCTTATTACTTGATAAAAAATTATCATTAATCGGTCACGATTTATTTCTTTATCACAAATTATAAATTTTATAGGTCATGGTTATTAAGCTAAAAGGTCATGACTTATTATTATTATTATTTTTAATCACAATTCACAAATTGTATAGGTGATGTCACGAGTTATTAAATTAATAGTTAACAATTACACAATTAATTGTCACAAGTCATCTCTCATCTATCCACCACCACACCACAAATACTTATATGACAACCACCATAACACCATCACCACCAACACAACCACCACTATACCTCACCGCACTATACTATACCACACCTCACCTCACCATCACACCACACCACACCACACATTAGCAATGTATCACGTCCCTCCATCACTATCACCACCACTAACTAAGAACACACCACCGTACAACACAGCCAAAAACTTGCGACAATGTGCCTTTGAGCGAATGGAGCTTGTGGAGATAATGCTACTTCACCGTACTGCATTTCACAGTGTTGCCACGCCATCTTCACCATAAAATGTAGGCACTACGGGTGAAGAGATTGCCTACATCTTCAAAATGCACCATGTACCACGAGGGAAGCGACGTGCGACACTATCTTCATTGGTTGTGGGGCGGGGAGAGGGGGAGGTTGTGGGGCGGGGAGAGAGAGAGAGAGAGAGAGAGAGAGAGAGAGAGAGAGAGAGAGAGAGAGAGAGAGAGAGAGACTTTGACCTGTTTTGTGTTTCAGTTTTGAATTTATTTTCAATTTTATGTTTTATTGTGTTTTTTAAAACATTTTTGCTTTGTCATTTTGAAAAATTATTTCTCAAAAAAAAAAAAAAAGTTGAAAATGCATTTGCTTTGAATTTTTAGATATACCATATAAAATTAAGAGAATTGCACTAGAGGCCAACAACTTTCGAAGGTGTACAACAGGGTCTCATCTTCAACCTTCAACCTTTAGCCTACATCACCCCCAACCTGCACTCTGGCCACTAGATCTGTGCGAACCCAACCCCCTCAAGTTCTATCTCCAACAAAAAATGTAGCTAGTGTATGGACCCTATCCCTCCCCCATCCCCTTCCCACCGCATCTAGCAGGGTAGAAGCCTAATTTGGAGTTCAGGGATTTATCCAATGTTTCAAAGCACGCAATCGCGCTAGCGAACGACTTTTGTGTTTTCCCTGAGCCGGCAGCTAGCTCTGTCACTACAGCAACAATAATTTTTTTGATTGGATTCGAAGTTGGTGAATCCAAATTCAGTTCAAAATTGCATTAATCCACATATACACAACTGAATCATACACAACCAACACAACATCCAACTCCAAAAACCAAATTGATTCACTGATTGATTCTTGGAAGGTGTGGAAGAGGTGGTGGCATGGTGGAAGGTGTGGAAAAGGGAGTGGTGGTGGCAATGGTGAGAAGTGTGGAGGTGTTGGTGGTGGAGATCTAGGAAGAAATGGTGGTCGTCTCATGTTTGGGAAGAAATGACGGGGCTACAAAAGATTGAGGACAAAAATATAATTTACCAAAAAAAATTTTCACGTTTTGAGTGTTTTCAATTTTTTACACTGAAAACACTCAAAAGCCAAAATATCGAAGAATTCGTTTTCAGTTTCCTTTGAAATTTTTTTTCTTGTTTTCGAAATTGTGTACAAGCAAGTAAACACATTTTAGGTGTTTTCAAAAACTAAAAATTAAAAATACCACGAAAACAACGAAGAGAATGACACCTTAGGGTTTAAGGTGGATGGGACGGATCTATTATTATTATTATTATTATTATTATTATTATTATTATTAAAAAACAATAATTATAGAGAGAGATTTTTAAATAACATTGTGAAATGACGTACATTTATTGGATGGTGAAAAAGTAAGTAGTGTGGTAGTTATTTTCAACACCCAATGATTGTGTGACATATTACAATGTCACTTAAAAAAATATCTAAAAAATATCTACCTAGCTAGAATTACTCATAGTTAAAATATAGTGCTCCAGGTAATTTTCCCCATTATTTAATGCCATTGTGTTACATGGACATGATAAAAAAAAATCGTATTATTCGAGATAAGATCAACAAAATGTTGTGCAGGTAACGGGTTAATAATGATCTCCTTCATTTGTGGGGCGAGTTCCCCTCGCTTCTATGCGACATGGTCAAATCTATATCTCTATACTACTACTTATAAAAGTTCTTTAAATGAGAGAAACTTTTTTGGACCATTTTAACCTTGATGAGTTTATAGAACTACACATTAACCATTACTTCATTATATTATTTTTTATTCATTTTTATAATTAAAGTCAATTTGTTATGCTAACTTTAATTTTATTTTTACATACTTTTAAGAATGGATTCAATTATAATATCAATAAATTTCCCATTATAACTCGCATAGAAAATGAAAATGTATGACTTTTGTTTAGTTTTCTTTCTATGTATATATAGGAATAGATCCAATTACAGTATCATTTGATTTTAAATAAATAACAGACCCTATAGAAATTTAATATGCATAATATTTTGTTTCTATTATCTATCTATATCTATATCTATTCTATACTACCTATAAAAGTCTCTTAGATGGAAGAAACTTTTTTGGACCATTTTAACCTTGATGAGTTTATATAATTACACATTAACCATTACTTTATTATATTATTTTTTATTCATTTTTATAACTAAACTCAATTTGTTATGCCCACCTTTAATTTTCTTTTTACATACTTTTAAAAATGGATCCAATTATAACATCAATAAATTTACAAATATAAATCGCATAGAAAATGAAAAGGCATTACTTTGGTTTAGTTTTATTTCTACGTATATATAAGAATGGATCCAATTATAATATCATTTGATTTTAAATAACAGACCCATAGAAATTTAATATGCATAAGTTTTGTTTCTATTATATTCTCCTCATCTCAAAATTTTCCGTAAAAAACTCTAGAATGCAATACAACATACGCCGATTTTGTAATCCTCAATTTTGCTAATTAGTGCAAGATTTGTTAGCTAATCCCAAATTCTCACTGCCTGTAACAAAATATCTTGAGGATACATATCTCAATTATTACAATGCATGGCGATACCACTCCAATAACGTTGCTATTTTCTCAATTTTTTATGCAACGCTCTTATCAAGTATTCTTGATGTCTAAATGCAAGTTTTATATGGTCATGTATCTTCTAATGGTCTTTTGTTCTATACCTAATGAATATAATATGGAACTTTATGTGACTTGGTATAAGTCGATTGATAGATCTCGTAATCCTTATGACAAGAGTTTTGTAACTATAGAAGCTATGAAAGAGGGGGTGAGGGCCAAAAGCTTGAAAGGCATATTTTCATTTTCTTTCTCTATTCAATCCTCTTATAATCAAGATCATTTTTGTCAATTGATTTGCACTATTAATTTCTTAATTCATTGGATCATTTTGATTGTCTGATATATGTAATTGGTTTATATCTTTTATCTAATGACTAAAAAATCATGTTAACCAATGAATCATTCAAAGAAGATGACCGGAAATTGTTCAAATTTTTGCTCACTTTTTTTAAAACAAACTAACTATTCAAGATATATCAACTCAACAGAAAGAGTACAGGATGATTTTCCGCTCAATTCTTATCCATTCGAGACAGGTTTCTAGAACTGTTGTTCTAGAACTGTTCTATAACCAATTTTTACTCGAGATTTCTTTTACATATTTAAGGGTCAAGAGTCAGATTTAATTTCTAAAATAAAATGTATTTGAATTTGAATTGAATGGAGAGAAATTCACTGACATAGATACAAGAATGACTTTTTTTGGGTTTTTAGTACCTTTTGGGTTAAAAATAGAATTTGAGGAGACAATCAAAATTGTTAAATAAAAAATTATAAAATATTAATAATGACATATGAATTTTTTTAGTTTTTTGGTAATGTATTTTGAAATGTTTGGGCTATAGATTAATGATAAATGAAAACATTTAAGAATCAAGTTCCAACTTTAATTATAAAATTTTCTAGGACACTTATTTTGGAAAATATTGCTTGACATTTAATTTCATTTTGTATATGATTAAAATACAATACTCTAATCTTTATTTTATTCGATATTTGACATGAATAAATTTATCGTCATTTTCTTAATTATTATATGAACTCAAAATAAATATTATTTGATTAAAATAAATTGTTTAACATTTTGATAAATACATCTCATAATAATATTACAAAATCTCATGCATCACTCATTTCATAATAGTATTTTTAAGGGATTCTTTATTTATAATAAAACATATTGATTACAATAGAGATTAATTTTTTAAATTTAAAAGTAATTTTTTATACGCTGAAGCATACTCTTTATTTTATCATTTTTTCGATTAGTATACTTTTTTTTGGATATCAGTAAGTGGTAAATATTGAAAATTACATTTTTATTAAATGCAACCTTGATAAAATACGAGTATCACACTCGTGTGTTGCACGGAAGAACAATATGTAATGATTTTACTGTAAATATCATTAAAAAATAGGAAAAAAATTTGAACACATAATTTACTTTGATTAATGATATAAACTGTCAACGAATGCTCAAAATAGAAATAATCAAATAAATTACAATTCTCATTAATTTTGAAAAACTTCTTTAAATAATACATTGTTTGTACAGTTTGTAGTTGCTCACACTGTGTGATACACGAAAGTTGCTATAAACAAAACATATTTAAACAATTGCTCAAATTTAAATTAAATAATGCAATTTTTCAAATATATGCTATATAGAATAAATAAAAAAATTCGTTCAAATATTTTTGACTAAGGTGAAAGTTGCTATAGACAAAACATATTTAAACAATTGCTCAAATTTAAATTAAATAATGTAATTTTTCAAATATATGTTGTATAGAATAAATAAAAATATTTCGTCCAAATATTTTTAACTAACGTGAATAGAAATAATAACCCTCAAAATATTATAATTTACATAAAATAAAGTAATTGTAACAAATTAAATATACGCGGTCCTATATATAAATAAATGTAACAAATTAAGTAATATTGATGATGCATGAAAGTGAAAATCAACCTCAAGATTTGTGGTGTACGAACGTGAAACTCAATTCAAGAGATCCTTTACATGATTAGTAATTTTTAATTTTTAAATGCGATTCATTTAATTGAAAATATAAATAAAATATAAATAGTGAGTCTTTTTGTCTATATATGTTAGTAAAATTAAGAAACAAATTTTCATCGCTTTTTACGGAATATAATTATTTTTTTAATATTTTAATAAATTGTAAATCGTTGAATTGTTTTATCATCTTTACGGAAAAACAAGCCATGAATTAAGTATTTTAGAGATTGTACCGTGAACATATCAACTTCATTTTTGGAATTAACGTTCTAAATGAAATTTTCTTTTTTAAAAAAAAAACTTTTGAACTACAAAATTAAGCTCATACAATACATGTGCAAAACTTAACTTACATAGTCTCCTTAATATCGATGTTTTTCTTTTCATATATTGTTCTTCATTATATTCTTCCCAAAAAGAGGTATAGAATAGACTTTTTGGGTATAATTTGATTTTTTAATCATTAATTATTAATTTCAAGTGCTTTTCTAAAAAAATAATCATTAATTTTAATAAATATTGTTACATTAATTGATTCTTCTTTCTTCATACTGACAATTTCTTCATTCATATTGTTACATTATTATTTTAATAAAAATTATTGATTAATCAATTGTTTAATTGAAATTATACGAACTAATTGTTAAAATATGCAATATATTTTTGCGCATTTTAGTTATTTAAATTTAAATTTATAATTAAAAATAGAAAAATAAATATAATCAGTAAATAAATAAAAATAATGTGAAAATGATGAATGAATTGAAGAAATCTTATGTTTATAAAATTAACCCAACTTAATTAGATTTGCCTTAAAAAATGGTATAATTATTATTTATTTTAATTTGATGAGAAAAAATCAGAACAAAAATTAATCATTTATGACTAAAATGAATTTAGTTACTAATTATAGATAATATTATACGATTTAAATGATATAATTTAAAATGAATTAGATATTGAGGAAAAATATAAAATATAAAATAAAACTTTACCTTAAATTTTTTATATGATTTTACGGACAATATATTTACATTTTTCTCTCACTTTTTGTTAGCTTGAACTGAACTTCTCATTGTAATCTTTAATTTGACACACATATTACATATTTTTCAATTTCAAAATAATACAATAATTATTAAAAGAATAATAATAAAATAGAAAAAATAACATTTTGATGTTATTAATAGCATTACATTGATGTCAATGCAATTAATGACATATGTAAAATAATAATTGCTAAAATATTTAATATACTAATTTTAGCAAAAAAATTCAAATTTAAAAAGTTTTTTTGGCTAAAAACTATGTGTGTATTTTGATAACAACTATTCTATATATATATATATATATTAAGACTACCCAAAATTTAAAGAACCAAACTCAATGTATGTTTAAAACGTTGGAATAAAAAATCCACTTGAACCTAATTTTAAAATTTGGTTGTTTAAAATAAATAATATCTCAGTACAAAAATGTTATTTGAAATATTTTGTTGTTTAAAAAAAAAAAAAAATTAAACATTTTTCCAAAAAGAGGCTAAAATGTTACATTTATGAGTAGCTACTTTCAAAAATCAGTTTCTAGTTCTCTAACTTATTTATATATATGGACGACAATGGGGCGGGGAATCTCCTACAATGACGGGGATGGGAATTACTATCAAATCTCCTTTCCCGTCCTAGACCCGTCCCAAAACAATTCCCAATTAATAAGTTCAATTAAAAAAAAAAAAAAAAGTCAAACAATTTAAAAGTGTCATGAACCACCCGACACCCAAATATATAATTTTAAAATCAAGCCCTACATTTCAACTCTATATTACTTTTCATATCCCTCACCCTCACAAGTCTTATTTCATTTTCTCCAAATATACTTCTTAACATAATTACACTTGTACTACTATATAAAAGTCATTATGAGTTTTTTTTATTAATGTTAATTGTTGACCAAAAAATCCGGCTTGACATTGGACCAACACGTCTCACCTTCTCCCTCTTGAACACGCGGATCTCCTGCGCACTGTGACAAACAATCAGTTTGCAAAGGGAGCCGAGGTGGCTCCCGTTTGCACTCTGATGCTAAAGTCAGTGCCCATTTCAAGCAGATATAAAGTGGGTGCGGAAAATATAAGTGTGTAAAAGAGAGAAAAGGGTGTGAGAATAAAATATTTAGTTAAGAGTATAAGATTGCTAACCCCTTCTAAGGTGGGAGGAGCGTCCTATTTATAGAGGAATTTATAGTCTTGGATGGCGACACGTGGTAGACTTTACATGTATATTTACCCTAGCTGTTGGAGAGGGAAATCTTGCATTTTAACAATAATCATTACTACGTTTGGTAGGGGATGGGTGCCTGTCACTTCTTGGTAAAGGCGGTGTCACATCTTTGACTTCATCCCTTGTCCCATCACTCGTTTGGGATTTCACCGTAAAGCACCTCGGCTAAGCATAAAGCACATCGGCTAGACATAAATCAGTTCAGCCAAAGAAGTTTGTGTGCTATTCTACCTCAGCAGTTGGCCCAAGGTGATACCCTAGACTTTAATCATGGGCTAAGGTCCATTGGGCCCCTATTGGGCCTTCGCTGGTGGTTCAATGTACTATATTTTGGGCACGATCTCAAAACTAGTCCCTCAAATCCGATGTGGTCATTCATGAGCGGATCAAATTTGTCATAGTTTCGCAGCAATAATTTTGTTCAGATAGCGTCCTTCAATTAGAAGACCATGGGATTGCAATTTTGTTCAAGTTTCATCATTTGTTATATCCAATATTCTATAATTACTCCGCCATCCATCCGCTAGAAGTTACTATGTAACGCGGCAATTTTAAGGTTAGGAATGGCATTCTTTATGGAAAGTTCAGATTCAGAGTACAGCCGATTCCTACTTCAGATTTCCCTCCTAAGCGACGGTTGGGATCGTACTAGCATGTTTCTTAGGCGGCGTATTTAATAAAAAGGGACTACTGATATCGTTTCCCAAGAAATATAGAGGGGATGGGAGTGACATTTAGCCGCGCATGGCCCACACTGTGGTAGCTGAATGGTCTCTTCCCTTCCTCCGACAGCAGACGCCTTGATTAGCTCTTTCCCCAAGAGGCGTGGGTTACCCGCATCAATCATGCGGCTAAAAGATCAAGGATTCTAGATCCTTAGGTTCCCTATAAAGCCTCCTTCTTGCCATTATTTTTCCCTTTACTGTTTTCTCAGAATTTTCGTAGTAACACTCTCGCAAGAAGTTGTAGCGCTTTCTCCCTTCTTGTATGTTTTGCATCGTCTCTTCAAGGGTTTTCTACCCAGCAAACCGTCTTTTCCGTTCAACTGCTTTCTTTGGCAGGGTTCTCCTTTCGAGTGTACAGTCTAGGACGTTCGTTTTTTGAAGGTAAATTTCTTTTCCTTTGTATGTGCAAAACCTTTTTATTTCTAATCTTCGAGTGTGGGTTTGAAAATTTTGTTTTTCCTTTTGGTGAGTCTAGCCCATTTTTAAGAACAAAAAATGGAAAGAGTTGGGGAAACGGGTTCACAGGAACTATTTGCAATGGCGATTCCTGTCAGAGGTTTTTGCCCATTGTCTTTATCGGTTTTTAATTCCCGCTTCTTTAGGGAGCATATTAAGAGGAGAAATAGGAAATGCAGTGGTGTAATTTGTTTGGATTATTCTGACAGCGAAGAAGAAAAGAACCACACCTACATGGCTCATCTGTCATCCGATGAAGAGGCTTCCTTGCGGGAACTTCGAAGTAAGAGGGATATGGACTTGGAAAAAGGAGAGGCGGTGGGCACTTCTTCTGGTCATCAGGACCTCAGCTTAAGCATCAGGGCCCCATTTATGGCACATAGGGAAGAGTTAGGGCTATCCGAAGAGGAAATAGCCCAGGTTGAAGGTTGGGTGGACCTAGTGAATAAGGTGTCAGGGTTTCATGTGGACCCTGATCTAAACTCAGAGTCTTGGGAAAGCATTGAGATTGCCACGAAAATCCGATAAGTGGATTTGGCTGGAGCATCGACGAAATTCAGAACACCAAAAGGAGTTCGACTAGTGCACCCTACGCCTTCTTTCTGACCCTGTAGCCCTCTCCCAGAACATGTGGCAGTGTGTTACAACGATTTATCCTGCGGGATGAGGTTACCCCTGCACCCCTTTTTCAGGGAACTGCTTAGGAGTTACAACTTATGCCCCTACCAGTTGGCCCCTCATTCCTGGACGCAAGATGTGGGTACTTGGCTGGTGTGGCAAGAGGTTAATCCTTGGTACCCCATCTCGTTGCATATTATTCACACCTTATATACCCTGAAGAAGTTCGTTAGAAGGGATAAGGATGTGAGGTCGAATGTCAAGGATTGGTACTACTTGTCCCCCAGAGGCTCATATCCTCATGTTATCACTGGTTACCCCATTTCAATAAAGAACTGGAGGAACCAGTGGTTCTGGGTTGCGGGGGATTGGCAGAGCTCGCCTGTGGACCCTAGTCCAGAAATCACCGTTCCCTGAACTCTTTCCTCGCCTAGTGAGTCTTGTATTTGCTTTCGCGTCCTTAGGTGTTACGTGCCATTCATTTATTATTTTCTTTTCATCTTTCTTTATCTGTTTTCATACTTTGTTGGTTTGTGGCAGGGGACACTTTTGCTTGCCTCCTCTCCAACACAGATTTAGTGGCAGTGCAGCGAGTGTTTGCTTACCGGGGTACTTTCTAGGAGGTCATTCAACAGAACAAGCTTTTTGTTAAGCATGGCCTTATGTGAGCTATGGGTGAGTTCATTATCTTACTGCCTCCATTGCTTATGTCTCAATCACTCATAGCCTTATTCATCTTTCTTTCTTGCCAGGTTCCAAGGACTTCCCGAAGATCTCCTTGAAGGACCTTATGGCCAAGAAGGTCCCTCCTGCTCTTCGCCATGGCAGCGAGATTGAAAGGAGACAGAAAGCCGTGCTGGCTAATCTGCAAGTAGGGGTGGTGAAGGAGGCATCCGAAGCGTCTACCACCCAACTTAAAGGTCCTCTTCCTGCATTGCTGCCGCCGCCCAGTTTGTTGCTGGTGGGCCCCCAACAGCCCAGCTTGGAAGAAGGGATTGAACCCTAGAGGGTCAGGGCAACGGGGAAAGGAAAAAGATCAGATAAGGGTGGCTCAAAGAGGGAAAGGGAGTCTAAGAGTGCCTTGGTACCATCTCCCGTGTCCGAGGATACTTTCGAGCCTCTATCCGAGGAGGAGCCCGCCCCTTTAAAGAAGCTCAGGAGGGGAAAGGATACCACCTCTATTCCTCCGCCTCCGGAGACCCAGAACTTGGAGGATGAGCCTTCCGTGTCTATCCCAGACTTGGCCTACGAAATGACACCTGTGGGGGCAGAGGAGCTCAAACAAATTAAAGTCAGTGTCCTTCCCAAGGACATCACCTTCAGTCCTACTTTATTTGACTCCCCCAGTTCTCCTCCTGCCAGGGCTACCTTGGTCACTAGCAATTTTGGACTGAGGGTTGGTCTGCCTTCTCTTCCATTGTCACTCCATCCTGCAAGCTACTTGCTGTCGAAGCTATGAATGCTAGGGCACTGGCCTTTATTGATGAGGTGGAGTTTTCAGTGGATGAGGCGCAGTGGGACAAAAAAGATGCTGAGACTGCACTCCAGCATGCAGACAACATGCTGAAGGAGATTAATGATCTCAAAACTCAGCTGCCCATAGCCCGCAAATCTTCCTCAGAGGAGAGGGCTCACGCGAAGCGCCTCCAGGAAGATAATGAGAAACTGAAGCACGACCTCCAGGCCTCTGAGTCAGATGTGGGGGTTTTGTGCAAGAAGCTTGACGACTCCAACCGTTCGTAGTCCATCACATCTGAAGCCTTAGCAGAACCAAACTCCACAATGGCCAAGCTAGCATCTGAGGTGGCAGAAATCACCTCTAAACTACAAGGCGAGGTAGAGGTTAAGAAGAAGGCGGAGGAGGATTATGCCTCCCTGGAGAAACATATTGACTCCAGAATTGTTGAGGCCTTGGAGCGTACCATTGCAGCTAGGGTGAAGGAGGTTTTGGGGGCCGAAGTGTGGAAGGCGGTTCAAAACTTCAAGGATACTTTTGAAGAGACCCCTGAGTATGGAGCTATGAAGAGGGTTTTTGGGAACATTGGGGCTAGGATGGCCTTGGGATATGTGAAAGAGACTTTCCCAGATTTGGATATTTCCCAGATCGAGGCCTTATATTCAGAGCCACAAGATTTAGGGTAAGATCCTCTTGCTGACGTTCCCTCTGACCCCTGCCAGATCGTACCAGGCGAATATTTAGCCAAAAATCCCCCTCCCCCCAGGGTAATATACATGAATATGTGAAAGGAGTTGAAGAGTTTATGAAATGTGCGGACGAACACATGAGAGAGAAAGGTGAAGCAATGATTTTGTGTCCTTGTTGTGATTGTAAGAATCTGGGAAAGTTTCGTAGTTTTGAGCAAGTGAAGAGTCATTTGATTCGTCGTGGGTTTAAAGAAGGTTATAAACGATGGATATGGCATGGTGAGAGTATGCTTCCTAGGACATGCACTAGTGACGATGAAGGTGGACTGCAGGAGAATAATTTAGGCAATATTGATGAGAATGATGTAGAAAATGACAATAATGATATGATAGACGAAATGATGCGTGATATACAAGGGGAATTCATTGAAAAGCCTCATGTGTTCAATAGCTTGTTCAATGATTCTGAGAAGACTTTGTTTCCTGGATGTAAAAAATTCACAAAATTGTCTACTGTGTTGAAATCGTATAACTTGAAAGCAAGTAGTAGCTGGAGTGATAAGAGTTTCACGGCATTACTGGAACTCTTGCGAGAGATGCTTCCGGAGGATAACGAGCTTCCTAGTTCAATTTACGAAGCAAAGAAATTGTTCTGTCCAATGGGAATGGAGATCGAGAGGATACATGCATGTCCAAATGATTGTATACTGTATCGAAATGAGTATTAGGACTTGCGTCTGTGTCCAAAGTGTGGGGCATCACGGTATAAGCGAAAGAACATGAATGCTAATTCTGAGGATAAGAAAAGCCCTCCGGAAAAGGTGTTGTGGTACCTACCCGTAGCACCAAGATTTAAACGTTTGTTTGCCAATGCAAAGGATGCGAAGAACATGCGATGGCATGCTGATGGGAGGAAACAAGATGGAAAACTAAGACACGTGGCCGATTCTCCTCAATGGAGGAACATTAATAGGTTGTTTCCTGATTTTGTGGGTGAAGATAGGAATCTTAGGCTTGGACTATGTACAGATGGAATGAACCTGCACGGTAACATGAGTAATCGACATAGCACTTGGCCGGTTCTTCTAACGATTTACAATCTTCCTCCTTGGTTATGTATGAAGCGCAAGTATATCATGTTGTCTTTGTTAATATCAGGGCCTAAACAACCGGGGAATGACATAGATGTTTATCTTGCCCCACTAATTGAAGATTTAAAACTGATGTGGGATGAAGGTGTATCGATGTTTGATGCACATAGCCAGATGAATTTCACCTTACGTGCTATGATATTTTGCACCGTAAATGATTTTCCAGCATATGGTAACTTGTCAGGTTATACGAACAAAGGACCTAAAGCATGTCCCGTTTGTGAAGAAGACACGATTGATCTTTGGTTGAAAAACTGTAAGAAAAATGTCTTTATGAGTCATAGAAGATTTCTCCCCGCTGATCACCCTTATCGAAAGAAGAAGAAGGCATTCAATGGAAAAATTGAGGATCGAGCAGCTCGCTTGCCGTTAACAGGAGGTGAGGTATATGAACGAGTTAAAAATATTGATGTTTTGTTTGGAAAACCTTTTAAGCCTCCTCAAAAGAGTCTTTGAAAGAAGAGGTCCATATTCTGGGATCTACCTTATTGGCAACATTTATCAGTAAGACATTGTCTTGATGTAATGCACGTGGAGAAAAATGTTTGTGATAGCATCATTGGGACATTTTTGAACGTTCAAGGGAAGACGAAAGATGGTATCAAAGTCAGGAAGGACATGGTAGAAATGGGGATACGGGATCAATTAGCACCGCAAGAGTCGGAAAAACGTACTTATTTACCTCCAGCTTGCTATACTTTGTCCAGAAAAGAGAAAACATGTTTTTGTGAGTGCCTGCATGCTATTAAGGTTCCATCTGGATACTCATCAAACATCAAAAGTCTTGTGTCGATGAAGGACTTGAAATTGGTTGGTATGAAGTCTCATGATTGTCATGTGTTAATGCAACACTTGTTACCAGTTGCAATTCGAGGCATACTTCAAAAACATGTCAGACAAGTCATAATAAAACTTTGTTTTTTCTTCAATGCAATTTGCAGTAAAGTTGTTGATCCAGAGGCGTTGGGTGATTTGCAGGCCGATATTGTTATCACTCTATGTAAATTTGAAATGTATTTCCCGCCATCATTTTTTGACGTTATGGTGCACTTACTTGTTCACTTGGTAAGAGAAATTAAGATATGTGGTCCAGTGTTCTTGCGGTATATGTATCCATTTGAGAGATACATGGGTATTTTGAAAGGATATGTCAAAAATCGATTTCGACACCAAGGCAGTATCATTGAAGGTTATGCCGCTGAGGAGGCTATTGAATTTTGTACTGACTACCTTGATGACGTTGAGACTATTGGTGTTCCTAAATCTAGTCACGAGGGAAGACTCGAAGGTAAAGGGACGATTGGATGCAAATCAATTGTCCCTAGTGTTGAATTGCGAGATAAAGCACACCTCCTAGTATTACAACACCTTTCTCAAGTTCATCCATATTTGGACGAGCACATGTCCATCCTAAGGCAGCAGAATCCTTCTAAAGGTGAAAGGTGGGTAACTAATCAACACAATCGTTTATTTGCAAAATGGTTCAAAGATAGAGTCATGAAAGAGTTGTCACAAACGTCGAATACCATTGTTGAAATGGTAAAGTGGTTAGCGTATGGTCCTAGCACGATTGTGAGATCTTATGAAGCATATGACATTAATGGGTATACGTTTTACACTAAACGTGAAGATGATAAGAGTGCGGTGCAAAACAGTGGAGTGACACAAGTAGCACTATCAAGAGATTTTTCAAGTGCTAAAGATACAATGCCAATAGATGCCTCGATGTCCTATTATGGTGTCATTTAAGAAATTTGGGAACTTGATTACAGGGAGTTCAAGTTTCCTCTCTTCCAATGTAAATGGGTTGATAATCAACGGGGTGTTCGGGTGGATGAATTAGGTTTCACTTTGGTGGATTTTGGACGGTTGGGTTATCTTGACGAGCCATTCATACTTGCATCACAAGCCAAACAGGTATTTTATGTTCTTGATCCTGCCGACACTAAGTGGTCAGTGGTCCTTCAAGGCAAGAGACGCATTGTTGGCATTGGTGATGTAGTAAATGAAGAAGATTATGATCACTTTGATGAAACTCCTCCATTTTCTATTGGTATACAAGGGAGTGCAACTTTAGAGGAAGATAACATTGAATTCACTTAACTGCGTTGGGATCATGAAGAAGGATTATGGATTGACCGTCGTTCATGATTATTCATTGTGTGAGTTCATTTATACATTCTCGCATGCATATAACTCTCTTTTGTTCTTTATATATGCTCTATACGTTGTTCATATTAATTGTGTGAGTTCATTTACATATTCTTGCATATAACTTTCTTGTGTTTTTTATATATGCTCTATACGTTGTTAATATTCATTTATTTATATGTGCAGGTACGTAGACAATTTTCCCAATATAATGGCCGAGTCTTCACATTCTTCAGATGATCATAGTACTGCCCAAAAAAAAAAAGGACAAGAGGGCCAACTATGTGCAAAAACATGAAGAAAGCGGGCCAACAAGTGAATATTATTGAGTTCGATGACAAACATAGGCCGATCGGACCAGGCACGAAGAACTTCAAACATTTTGTCGGATCTTTAGCCCGCATTCATGTTGACATAAACATCAGTGATTGGCACAAAGTCGATCAAGGCCTTAAGGACATGATGTGGGAAGAGATAAAGGTACTATCACTTGATACATGGTAAATAATTGAAAAGTGAATGTAATTTCTTTATAAGGACATGGGAAGAGATAATGGTACTATCATTGTCTTTCAGAGGGAATTCAACATTCTCGATGACCGTCCAAAAAAAAGTGTTATGCGGGTTGCGGGGATGAGATGGAAAGATTTCAAGATAAGGCTGGTTCATAATTTCATTACACATGACCACCCAAAATATACATCTCCTACGCAGCTTTATGATTTCTTGACCGAAGAGCAATGGGAGTTGTTTAAAAAAGAATGACAGACGGAAACATTTAAGGTATATTTAAATGTACGCATGTGTCTTGTTGAGTGAAAACTAAAAACCTGTGATTTATTTCAGGAGAAAAGTAAGAAGGCGAGGGATAGTCAAATGCGGAACGAGCATCCTCATTATTTGGGCTCAGCCGGATATGCGGGGATGAAGCCACATTGGCTAGTAAATGACCCGCTATCTTCTAGCTCTTCATGTGACATGATTAGCTCCTCAATTGTAAGTGAGGATCGCAGGCTAGATTGGGTTCGAGCTAGATCGAAGAAGAAAGAAGATGGAACGTATTACATCCCCAACGAGAAAACGAGGGGGGTGTTTGATAAAATTGTAAGTATATCTTATCGATTTCTCATATATTCAATTGAAACTTACTTCAATTCTTATATTCAGTTTTCATTTTTTTTTTTAACAGGTAGAAAAAGCTGAGCAAGCCACGCAGGGGACATTTGTGTCGAGTAGACAACATGATATTCTGAGTGAAGCCCTTGGTAAAGAGGATCACTCTGGTAGGGTGAGGGGATATGGCGTGTATGTCACCACGCGGGATGTTTACGGCCGACCCGATGATTACCTTAGACGATCGTGTGGGGTCGTGTCAGTAGACGACATTAAAGATATCATCAGGAAGGAGATGGAGGATAGCATCACAGAGCGGGTCAGGCATCAAACCATGTCGGAGATGCAAAGTAAATTTGACAGTATGCAGAGCGCGTACCATAGTATGAAGAGTAAATATGATGCCATCCTCCAGCGCTTGGGCCTCAATGTTGATGCCGAGGTGGAGGTAATTGCATAGCCCCGACGACCAACTCGAAGTAGTTGCCACTCTGTGAATCCAGACCCATTTGATGGTCTTCAGGTACTTACCCATAAAGTATTTAGTTTTTTTAGTATTGCTTTTTTTTAATGGAAAGGCCTGACATATATGTTGAAAAATAGAAGCCGATTCCTTGTCGTCTCGCCGTATTTGTTGATGGTGACAAGCAAATAGTGGCCAGCGGGATGGTTTATCCGTCCGGACCCGAGACTGTGGTGCATCATCAACCACTCTGGCTTGATCATGTGAAGGTGTCCGTTGACCATGTTATAGATGGTGCAGAAGTGTTCTATCTTCCAGCGCCATCTCAGCACCACACCATGGTGGGGGGAAGCTATTGGAAGTTTTTTCCAATGGCCTAAGGAGTTGGTGATTTTTGGAGAGGTAATAAAATCAAGTTATATAAAAGTTTATGTCAATATTAATTTCTTTTAAATTTGTATCAGACGTTTTATAATGAAAAAAATTGTCTTATTGCAGGAAGAGGCCCCAAAAAAGATCGTAAAAAAATCTAATAAAGGGAAAAGGCCTCAGAGTTTTGAATTGTCATCTACCCAGCGACCTGCGATAGTCGACGATGAGACTTTACTACGTCTGGGTGATAAATGGAAAATGTTAAACACCCTGGTCCTTCAATTGCCTGTTGGTGATGACTTCTATCAGGTGCCCGTAGATGCCTCTGTCTTCAATTGTACGTTCGAGGATGGTATTTTTGTTACAATCGCAGACATTACCGATCTGCTTAAAATGCAATGGTTGGATACATCTATCCTACAAATATTTGCATTGTAAGACTTCTGATCACAAATTACAACTTCAATTTAAATCATTATTCGATCTCTATTTATTGGTGTCATTATTATTAGGTACCTTCATGAGTTATGTCAGGATTGAAGTATTGATTCAATTGGATTCATGTCTCCGTCACACATTGCGTCGGTGTCGGTAAGAACAAATGCCAATGGTGTTGTAAATTATATGGACGAGACCATGAGGGCAATGCAAACAAAGAAATTCATTCTAGCACCGTATTTTCAGGAGTAAGACCATTCTCTCTTGTTAACAGTTAATTTTTTTTTTTTGTAATTTGAATCGCACATGTTTGAAGTTGTATTTACATGTTCATAATACGTAGGAACCACTGGATGTTGCTAGTGATTTCTCCTCAGAAGAGTACGGTGTACTTATTGGATTCAGCTAGTGCATGCGTGACTTAGATATCAAGCCGCTATTGAATACGTAAGTTATGATAATTTTCATGAAATAATTGTGGAGTTGTGGTGAAATTGATTGTGGAGTTGTGGTTTCACTTTGATGAATATATGTTGTGATTGTTGAGAAGTTGTGATATATTCAATAGCAACGCGTCTATTTACAGGTTGGATAAGTTCAATTTATAGGGGAGACTCTGCCAAAATTTTTATAGAAATCTTAGTTTTTGTATTTATTTATTTTGTAACTGGTTCGAATAATTTAATTCAATTTTAGGGCTTTCAAACTATATTGGACACAAGGAGGCATTAGGACAAGAACCAATACAACGTGGCTAAAAATAAAGGTATGAAAACACATATTTAAAATATATTACAAATCTTTGAATTATTTTAATATTCTATTTAGTGTGATTATTAATGTTAGTTTTCAATGTGAAAATTCCAGTGTCCTCAACAGCCCGGAGGTTCTGAGTGTGGCTACTACGTCATGAAAAATATGTATGAGATAGTCACTAAACACTTTCAGCGTCTGTCGTTGGAAAAGGTATAAGTTATTGAACATGATAATTTTTAATTATGACTTCATATTTTATTACAAAATAACTGATAATTCATTTTGATTATTTGTAGGCATTTAAAGAGTATTACTCAACGGAGGAAATTGCTGAAATTCAAAACTTATGGGCTAAATACTTCGTCGATAGGTGTGTGTAAATCGACGTGTATTCAAACTTCTATTTACTCAATTACATGTGACATTAAAAATCTTGTAAATATAATTATTTCTCATTTATTTAACATTATTTTAATTGTGTCGATTATATACATATTTGGTGATGTGCATGTGGAAAATGTTCAGTCTACGTTTAGGTGATTGCAGGTCATGACTTGCAGTGATCTGGATCATTGCAGGTGACATCCAGGTCATTGCAGGTGACATCTAGGTCATTGCAGGTCATGACCTGCAGTGGCCTGGGTCATTGCAGGTCATGACCTGCAGTGGCTTGGGTCATTGCAGGTGACGTCCAGGCCAATGCAGGCCATGGCCTGCAGTGGCCTAGGTCATTGCAGGCCATGACCTGTAGTGGTCTGGGTTATTGCAGGCGACGTCCACGTCATTGCATGTCATGTCTAGGTCATTGTATTTTACTCTATAGGCAAATGAATTTCGTGCCAAAAAATAAAAATTTGAAAACGCGTCGGTTGTAATCCAAAACCGACGCCTAAAAAAAAAAATTTTTTTCTCAACTTTACGCGTCGGTTTATAAACAATCGACGCGTAAAGATAGCCTTTACGCGTCGTTTTACAACCGACGCGTAAAGTCTTCACTTTACGCGTTTGCTTCATACGCGTCGCCTCAAAAACCGACGCCTATTCTCTTAAATAACCGACGCGAAAGACTATTTCTGTACTAGTGTAGGTGGCCCCAGCATTTTTCAAGCCAAACGGCATGGCTTTGTAACAATAGAGTCCCCTGTCCGTAATAAATGAGGTGTGCTCCTCATCTGGTTCATGTATGGGGATTTGATTGTACCCGGAGTATGCATCCATAAAGCTCAGCATCTCATGCCCCGCTGTAGAGTCGACTAATTGATCAATCCGAGGCAGGGGAAAACTATCTTTAGGACATGCTTGGTTTAAATTCAAGAAATCAATACACACTCTCAATTTCCCATTCTATTTTGGGACCAACACAGGGTTTGATACCCACTTCGGATACCGGAATTCTCTGATGAAGTCATTTTTCAATAGCTTCATCACCTCTTCTTTCAAGGCCTAGTATTTTTCAGAACTCATAGGCCTTCTCTTTTGCCTATGCCCAGGGGTTCTTGGATCAAGTTGAAGCCTATGACAGGCTACCTTAGGATCAATTCCAATCATGTCATCATGATTCCATGCAAATACGTCAAGGTTTTTGAGTAAGAAGCCTTTTCGTTGACCTTTGTATTCAACCGACGAATCTAGCCCAATCTACAACTCCTTGATTGGATCAAGTGGATCAACACCAAAGCATTCCAGCCTTTCAGTTGGGGTAGAGCAATTGTCTCCGGCTATTCTTGGGTCTAGATCTGTTAGATCATCTTCCGGAATCATTGTAACATCTTCATTTTCCGAGGACCCTCCACCAAATCTTTTAGGGTCTGGAGCAGCCTCGGCCATGGCCACATCGCTGATCATGTTCAAGCTCTGGTCTTGAAATTTTCGGATAGCGTTTGTGTAACAGGCCCGTGATTTAGTTTGGCTTCCCCTTACAGTTGCAACACCATACTCCGTGGGGAATTTCATGCAAATGTATTTTGTATGGGTTGTAGCCCCCAAGTCAATGAGACCCGGCCTTCCAATTGAGCCATGATAATAGGAGATTTTGTCTACAATCAAGAACTCCATGGGGATTCTGGAGAAAGCTGGTGCTTGCCCTACCTCAGTCATAAGGGTTATGGATCCTCTATGACCGTGCGACCACACGATTTTTCAACCGTGCGGCCGCACGGTTATACCGGCAGCTACAGTATTCTTCTTTAAATTTCAGCAATTTGGTCATCATCCTTTTATTGCACAACATTTAGTATTTTGATCATATCTTTCTATTCCCTTATCCAATTGGAGTGATTCAAAGTCCGTTAGAAAGATAACTTAAAGGAATACAATTCTTCCTGAAATATGATTTTCCCAATTCAAACGTTTACTGCCTCGAAATTAGCTTTTAAATCTGACTAAAAATCTGCCAGAAATCTTGTTTGATTGGAATGAATTTATGGTAATATTCTTACCATATTTCATTCCTTTTTGACTTCTAATTTCATCCAATTGACTCCTAAAAGTCCTCAAGTATCTTATCTTGATCCGAATCAACTATTGAATATTTGTAATTTGGTCCTTGAACTTCTGAAATCTACCAATTTGGTTCTTTCTTTGACTTTTCTTTCAATTTAGCCCTTGATCTACTTCATCCATTCTTGATTTGCATACTTTGGTTCTTTTATCATCCAATTTGCTTGTTTTTGCTCCAATTTCATTGTTTTCTCGACTTTGGAATTATTTCTGAAATATAAACAAATAATACAAAATAAATAGCAAATATTCTAAAACAAACATATAAATTCATACTTTTAGGATAGAAATAAGCGTATAAAATACACTTATCAGTACTAATCCCCATTTTATAAAAAGTTACCCTATAAATCACGTTTACCGAGGCACCGTCATCCACCATCATTCGTGACAACCCATTCCGAGCCACCACTACCCTGATAACCGCGTCATTATGTGGAAAATGCACCCCAATAGCGTCATCCTGGGTGAATGTGATAGATTCTGTCCGAGGCATCCCAACAGGATGTGAATGGATTTGATAATTCACGTTGGCGGGCTTTTTGGCCTCTCTGATATACCTCTTCTGGGAGTTATTTGTGCTTCCACCTGAATGGGGGCCTCCAAGTATCGTGTCGATTTTGCGAATTGGCGGGTCATTTGTTGGCATAGGTGGCTCCCTCGTATCTTTATCATGGGCCAAGGAGTTATCATGACCTTTGCTCCTGTCCCTTTGACAACCGTCAATCCTTTCTTTGGTTGGGTTCTTCCATGGGGCTCGTCTGTCAGCTCGGTTAAACTTTTGGTTACCTGGTTTTTGTGTTCTTCCTTCGTCAGGAGAGAAATCACTTCCCCTTCTTCCGTGTGCCTTTTGGTCTACCAACATGTGGATTTCCCTACAATCTTCCATTTCGTGGCCATAATACTTGTGGTAGACGCAGTAAGCTCTAATCATGGGTTGTTTTCCACTTCGGCTACTTTCCATTCTTCCTTGAACTGTGGGGGGATTCAAAGAGGGAGCGTTGGAGTGCAAGTTAGGGATAGCTTCCGTGATCTCTTTAGTGTAGATGGACCCGGTTCCCGGAAATGGACGTGGCTCTCCACTTCGGTTACTGCCGAACCTATCCTTATTACCTTCTTTCCTAGGGTTCGCTTTATTGGGGTACCCAAGATTGTATCTCCCTTGAGGATGATGGTCTCTGGCCCTAGCCATCTCTTTTGAGACGATCTCTTCCTTCATCAGATCCACTAGGGCATTGTAATCCCTCGGCTTCCTGCTTCGGACATCCCTCCAAAACATGTTCGTCATGTCTAGCCCCCATTTTAACGCAGAAAACATCTCCGCCTCGGTGATGTTCTCACAAATGTACATTTCTTCAGTAAACCGAACTAAGTAGCTTTTCAAAGATTCCTCCCTTCCTTGCCTTAAGTCTTGAAGGCGTTGGAGTGGGATTTGCCTAGGCCTGGAGGAGACAAAGCCATTTTTAAAGGCTGCTTCAAATCTCTCCAACTGTGGATGCTACCAGGAGGAAGTTTTTTGTACCATCGTATTGCACTTCCCTCAAGGGTCAAAGCAAAGACTTTGTACTTCAGTGCCGGAGTGGCTCCGGCTATTTCCATGATAGCGCGGTAGTTTAACAGGTGATCGTCAGGGTCGACTCGGCCAAAATATTTTGTTATTTCTGGCATTTCAAAGTCCTGGGGCACTGGGCACCCTCGGATGCCCTCTGTAAAGGGGTTTATTTCCTCTTCGTCATCCAGCTCGAATGATGGTAATTCACTATTCTCGTCATGTCCGGAGTGCACTGGGTCATGGTGCTGGTTGTAAGGCGGCTGAGTGTAACCTTGCCTTCATGGTGGCAAAACTTGGCCGTAGTTTGGCCTTTCAAAGGTCGGAGGACCATTGGGAGTTTTGGTCCGAGCTGCTTCTGCCCTTCTTTCCTGCATATTCCTAGGCTCACAGGCAGGGCTCAATTTATCCGCCCCTGTGTCATACTTGTCTCCATGCATTTGGCTTCGTGACAAGGCTTCTTCAGCCTGTCGCTCCCACCTATTTCTAGGTTCAGCCGCATGGTGCCGACTTTGGTCTGTCCGGCCTCCTCGTTTGCCCCGGAATAATCCCCCTATTCGGCTAAAAATGCTACCAGACTTCGAAGGCAAAGCATCCCTGCGGCTAATAGGTGGTTGATCTTGTGCTCTTGGTGCTTCATGCACCGGGTCCTCATCGTTGAAAGGAACAGATTCCACCTCGACATGTGCCTACGGATCTTGATAATAATAAGAGGCGGTCGCTGCATCAGATGGTGAGTAATGTGGCTGTGAGTATTGCGGGGGCATCATGGGCTCGTTTATGACATACCCTCTAGCAATGTAGGCATTCATCGCAGCAGTTTGCACTATCTGCTGTTTCTGCATTTCCAACATCTGGGCTGCCATGCGAGTCATATCTCACAGCATATGGTGATTTCGGTGCCGGCGCGGAGGGTTAGGTTGGGCCACCCCCTCGTTTCTATTCTCATGAGGCCTCTGAGGAGCCTCTTCCTGGCTGAGCTGGTCATTTCTACTCCTACGAGGGTTAATATCATCGTCACTTTCATTCATATTCAGAGCAATTCCTTGGTTTTAACTTTTCTTTTCGAAGATAGGTGAAACTTTTTCAAGGTTGTTAAACTTTTTCAAGGTTGTTAAACTTATATTTCAAAGTTTCATGCCTTTTTCAAGGTTAATTAACTTATGTTTCAAAGTTCCACGCCTTTTTCAAGGTTAATAAACTTATGTTACAAAGTTCCATGCCTTTTTCAAGGTTAATAAACTTATGTTTCAAAGTTCTTGCAGTTCTTCTCTCTTTTGCAAGAGGTTATTCGCCCTTTTTCAAGGTTTCCTTTCTGTGAGTGGCTTTTTATCATGCGTTTTCGTGGTTAGCAGTATGGTTTCCCACAGACGGCGCCAAAATGTTGACCACAAAATCCGGCTAGACCTTAGACCAACACGTCTCAGCTCCTCCCTTTTGAACATGTGGATCTCCTACGCACTGTGACAAACAATCAGTTTGCAAAGGGGGCCGAGGTGGCTTTCCGTTGCACTCCGATGCTAAATTCAGTGCCCATTTCAAGCAGATATAAAGTGGGTGCGGGAAATATAAATGTGTAAAGGAGAGAAAAGGGAGTAAGAATAAAATATTTAGTTAAGAGTATAAGATTGCTAACCCCTTCTAAGGTGGGAGGAGCGTCCTATTTATAGAGGAATTTATAATCTTGGATGGCGACACGTGGTGAACTTTACACGTGTATTTACTCTAGTTGTTGGAGAGGAAAATCTTGCTTTTTGACAGTAATCATTACTACGTTTGGTAAGGGATGGGTGCTTGTCACTTCTTGGTAAATGCGGTATCACATCTCTGACTTCATCCCTTGTCCCATCACTTGTCTGGGATGTCACCATAAAGCACCTCGGCTAAGCATAAAGCACATCAACTAGACATAAATCAATTCGGCCAAAGAAGTTCGCGTGCTATTCTACGTCGGCAGTTGGCCCAAGGTGATACCCTAAACTTTAATCATGGGATAATGTCCATTGGGCCTTCGCTGGTAGTTCAATGTACTATATTTTGGGCACAGTCTCAACTTTAATCATTCTTTAAAGCTTTTAAATGAGATTTGTGTAAAATAATCTTACATTAAGAAAAGAATTTGTATAAGACATTAGATAATCATACATGCCCCAAACCCGCCCCTTTGTCATCTTTATCTTTATATATATCTTTATATATATAAAAGTAAAAGTGAGGAGAGAGAGAGTCATTTTGGAGGGAAATTTGCATTTAATGATTTTTTCTCCTCAATTCTACTTATATATATATATATATATATATATATATATATATATATATAAATAAATAAAAGATAAAGACTTTTGTAAGAAAATTTATTATTTATTACATATTTAATAAGAGTTATAATAAATATATTATGTATAAATGTATTACATTGGAAATGAAAAAATTAGATTAATATATTTGAACATAAATAAATGTGATATCTATTTAATTGTGTTATGTAGGAAATGAAAAAATTGTATTAATATATTTGAACATAAATAAATGTCATATCTATATAAATGTGTTATATTGAAAATGAATATTTTGGATTAATATATTTGAAAATAAATAAATACATGCTATATAAATTTGCTAACATAGAAATTAAAATTTTGAATTCATATATTTTGAAAATAAATGAATAAAATAAATATAGAAAAGATAAAGATTTTGTAGGAAAATTTATTATTTATTACATATTTAGTAAGAGTTGTAGTAAATGTAATATTTGTAAATGTGTTACATTGGAAATGAAAAAAATTAGATTAATATATTTAAGTATAAATAATGTGATATCTATGTAAATGTGTTATGTAGGAAATGAACATAAATAAATGTGATATCTATTTAAATGTGTTATATAGAAAATGAAAAAATTGTATTAATATATTTGAATATAAATAAATGTCATATCTATGTAAATGTGTTATATTGAAAATGAAAATTTTGGATTGATATATTTGAAAATAAATAAATAAATAAATACGTGCTATATAAATTTGTTAAGTTAAAAATGAAAATTTGAATTAATATATTTTGGAAATAAATAAATAAAATCATTGAAATTTTACTTTATAATATGTCAATAAATGAGTAGGTTCTTCAATAAGCATATTACAAAAATAATTAATTATTTGCTATCAACCTTTTACAGCCAATGATAAGTTGGTAGAAAATTTAATCCTTTCATCATTTTGACAAAAATTGGTATGTTTAAAAAATAAGGAAAAATAAAATATATGTAAGCAACATATTAAAAAATAAAGTTAATTAAAAATTATAACATATTAAAAGAAAAATAGGTGATAAGGTGGGCAAATTTTCAGAGAAAAACGTAAATAAAAGTCAAAAGAAATTTAATATAAAAAATTTAATTAAATATCAAACTTTGAATGGTGCAGTACACTGTGTGTGCACCATTTTTTATTTTGATTAGTTTTGTTTTTTTTTTTTTTTTCTAATTTTAAACTCAATGACATGTGTTATGGAGGAAATGAAAAAATTGGATTAATGTATTTTAAAATAAATAAATATATGCTATATAAATTTGTTAAGTTAGAAATTTAAAAATTGAATTAATATATTTTGAAAATAAATAAATAAAATCATTGAAATTTTACTTCATAATATGTAAATAAATGAGTAGGTTCTTCAATAAGCATATCACAAAAATTATTACCAAATGGAGGCTTAATTATTTCATTATTTTGATAAAAAATGACATGTTTAAAAAATAAGGAAAAATAAAATATATTAATTAATATATTGAATTTCAAATAAAATATATCTAAGTAACACATTAAAAAATATAGTTAATAATAAATTATAACTTATTAAAAGGGAAATAGATGATGAAGTGGGCAAATTTTCAGAGAAAAATGTAAATAAAAGTTTAAAAAAAAAATTATATAAAAAATTTAAATGAATGTCAAATTCTGAGTAGCGCGGTATACTAAATGTACATGTAACATTTTTTTATTTTGAATAGTTTTATCTTTTTTAAAGTTTCAAATTCAATAACATTTTGTATTGAAATTTCATTTAAATTATGTTTTTTATTTGATATGATTGAATCAAAATGTTTTTAAATTTATGATTTAAAAATTATATATTCCGTGCATTGCACGAGTAGACAACTAGTATATATAAAAGTAGAAGTGATGAGAGAGAGTCATTTTGGAGGGAAAATTACATTTAATGAGTCTCTCTCCTCATTTCTACTTTTATGTATAAAAAAATACATAAAAATAAATAAAGAAAAGAGAAATATTTTTGTAGGAAAGTTTATTATTTATTACATATTTAGTAAGATTTGTAATAAATATACTATGTGTAAATGTATTATATTGAAAATGAAAAAATCAGATTAATATATTTGAACATAAATAATGTGATACCTACGTAAATGTGTTATGTAGAAAATGAAAAACTTGGATTAATATATTTGAATATAAATAAATGTGATATCTATGTAAATGTATTATGTATGAAATGAAAAAATTGTATTAATATATTTGAATATAAATAAATGTCATATCTATGTAAATGTGTTAAATTGAAAATGAAAATTTTGGATTAATATATTTGAAAATAAAAAATACATGCTATATAAATTTGTTAAGTTAGAAATGAAGATTTTGAATCAATATATTTTGAAAATAAATAAATAAAATCATTAAAATTTTACTTTTTAATATGTCAATAAATGAGTAGGTTCTTCAATAATTATATTACAAAATTAATTAATTATTTGATATCAATTTTTTGCCACCAATGATAAATTGTTAGAAAATTTAATCATTTCATCATTTTGACAAAAATTGGTATGCTTAAAAAATAAGGAAAAATAAAATATATTAATTAGTATATATTGGATTTCGAATAAAATATATGTAAGCAACATATTAAAAAATAAAGTTAATTAAAAATTTTAACATATTAAAAGGAAAATAGGTGATAAGGTGGGAAAATTTTTAAAGAAAAACGTAAATAAAAGTAAAAAGAAATTTATACAAAAAATTTAATTAAGTGTCAAACTTTGATTGGCGCGGTACACTGAGTTTACATGCAGATTTTTTTTTCTTGATTAGTTTTTTTTTTTTTTTTAAGTTTCAAATTCTATAACATGTGTTATGTAGGAAATGAATAAATTGAATTAATATATTTTAAAATAAATAAATGTCATGGTATATAAATTTGTTAAATTAGAAATGAAAAAATTGAATTAATATATTTTGAAAATAAATAAATAAAATTATTGAAATTTTACTCTCTAATTTGTCAATAAATGAATAAGCTCTTCAATACGCATATTACAAAAATAATTAATTATTTTTTATTAACTTTTTAACCACACATATTTTCTCCCTCCAATTTTCAATCACTACTTTTTACCTCAAAATCATAAATAAACAAGTTTATAAACCAAACATTATTACCAAACGGAGGTTTAATCATTTCATTATTTTGACAAAAATTGACATGTTTAAAAAACAAGGAAAAATAAAATATATTAATTAATATATTGGATTTCAAATAAAATATATGTAAGCAACACATTAAAAAATATAGTTAATAAAAGATTATAAAATATTTAAAGGAAAATAGGTGATGAGGTGACAAATTTTCAGAGAAAAAAAATTATATAAAAAATTTAAATGAGTGCCAAATTTTGAGTGACGCGGTATACTTAGTGTACATGTAGTATTTTTTTTATTTTGAATAGTTTTATCTTTTTTAAAGTTTCAAATTAAAAAATATTTTGTATTGAAATTTTATTGAAATTATGTTTTTTATGTGATATAATTAGATCAAGATATTTTAAAAATTATATATTTCGTACATCGCACGGGTAGACAACTAGTTCCTATAAATATGTGTATACTAGTCCCTCGTGATTGAAATTGTATTGTGAATTTTAAAACCAACCACGACATCCAGTTAAATTGGAAAGAAACGTTGTCCCTCTTTGATTTTGTTTAAAAAGAATTTATTTGAATTGAATAGTGATTTTTTAGGCAAGGCGAACATGTGGTTAAAAAAGTAAGAAATCTTTTTTTTAGTTTATGTTTAGTATTTTTTTATTAATAAATATGAAGTCGAAAAAAATAGAGATAAAAATGTTTTAAATTTTTAAAGTAGACCAAAGAGAGGCTTAAAGTCATCCAAATTAATGATGACGTAGAAACTCAAATTCACATATTTAAGCAGGATGGGGACCAAGGTTAGATCAGCACGAAAGGTTGGGAAACAGAACCTTAATTTACCCTAATTTGTGTTACAACCATGCACCTATAAACAGCTAGAATTGATCATATTTGTTTAAAATTTGTATGTACGTATTACAGACTGTTATAAAGATGAAGAGAAAGGCAGGGGAGATCATCGTTGTCCAGTGGAAATGTCACTGTTTATGCGAAATTCAAGATGAAAACGACTGTTCATCTCTACAAGTCATCAATGCATGCATAAAGCTGTAAACATCACGCGTGCCAAGCATGAATCTCTCGTTGATACTCGTGTTATCATCATCCTCCTGAAATCGGCTTCTCTCTTTGTTCAGTTTGTTAACTTGGGCCCTCTAATTCTAGTGCTACTTATCTGTTACAGATAGTTTTCATCAAATGTAACGTCCTCCTCGAACAGGCGTGGGCTTGGAATTGCTTCAAATAAAGTGTGAAATTCGTACAGTATTCAGGCTGGCACCCTATGTAAGCATGTGTGGTGGTAACAGATTAAATTTACGATTTTCAAATTCAGGTCCTTGTCACAGTTCTATCATATTTACCACCTTGCTTTACGTTCTAATGCTTGTGGTACGTGAAGTTACCCGAACAACCACATAAATTCATTGTTCAAGAACTCTAAGAGCCTATTAAGTAATGTGATTTATAGATTTTTTTTTTTTTTTAATGGACGTGTGGTTTAAAAATTTAGAGAACTAAATTCACAATGCGTAGTCTAGGTTATATTTTCATGACCTCGTACCGGTAAACACAAATAGAAATCAAGAGCACATGTTAAGAGGAGGTCACAATACGTATTGTGGGCCATAAATTTATTATTTCAAATCTCTACTTGCAAAAGAAGTCAAAATGCGTAATCTAGCTAGGTCTATTTTTTCATGAATTCAAATCACTACCCCACCAATGCATATCAAGGTCACATGTAAAAGCAGAGGTCACGAGTCTTAGGTAGTGAATTTTCATGTCGTAAACAAGGAGAATCCATGAAAACACTTTGGAAGTTCACGAATTCCTGTTCGAAACATCCCCATGTCTCCATTTCAGTTTTTTGGATTATATTTCGAAATTTCTTTACGGGTATTTTCTCTCTTTCTTTTGTGGCATGCAATTTCCTTCTATTTCTCGAGCTTAGAGCATCTCTTTCTTTTTTCATTTTTATAAGAGAATCCCATCTGAGCTTTGGTGTGATTTTTATGCCTCCACCTCTACTCTTATGGGGTGATTAGGATGCCCCTACCCTTTTATGGAACAATAGCAAAATTACACTTAAAAGGAGGGGGACGCAGTGCCAAACCTCCAAATACGATGCCTAATGACATATATGATATTAGAACCAACTAGTATGATACAAAATAACAATTATAGAGTACTACTCCATATAAGTACAATACATAATAGAGAGCATTTTCAATATATTATTTATATTTTAAAGAGTATATTTTACATAATATAGAGCATCTTTAAATTTGAAGAGAAATTTTTTTTACAAGTTCAACAAACTCTTTATTTTTTACTCTTTATTTTACCTTTTCATAAAAATATTTATTTTCTTTCTTTATTTTTAGTTAATATTTATTTTTTTTAAAAAAAAAATGAATGGCCAATGATATCAAGTTAATGTACGAACATTGAAAATTGGAACTTAATGAATGCATTTAATAATAGAGAGTGAGCTTGACTCTCCAAATTTGAAAAGTTCAACTTATTCTCTAAATTTAAATGTTAAAGTAGAGAGTCTATTAAAATCAAATTTTAATGCTTGACTCTCTAAAATAAAGTGTATCTCAATACTAACTAAAAATAAGAAATACAATAATTATTTTGATGAAAAAGTAAAATAAAGAGTCAAAAATAAAGAGTTTGTTGACTAATTATTGAAATTTTAACTACATCTGATATTTAAAGTTGTATACATTTGAACAGATTTTTATAAAATAAGTGTGCATGTAAATTTTCACTTTTCATAAAATTACCAAATGCATAAAATAACCGTAATTGTTTGACATGTAGAAGTTATGGATATAAAAGCAATTCCAAATTGGACCTAAATTGGATGGAGAAAGTGACCATAAGCTGGATAAATACTATACTTAACCTTTGGTTTTCGTTTAATTTTCTTCCTAAAAAATAGTAATTAATCAAGTGGTTAAAGGTGCGAAATCATATCGAAATTTACATAAACACATCCATGCCGTTTAAAAAAAAAAAATTGTAAAATCAACTCCCGTGGTTGTCATTTCTTAGGAAGAAAACAAAAAAATAAATAAATAAATATAAAAAGGAAAAAGCAAAGGTCGCCAAACACGGCCATGGATTCGTTGAGTCTAATATTATTCACCCTTTAAAAAGGGGTGAACAATGAACATAACTCCCCACTAAATGACAAATGAGAAGTGAAAAAGGGATTTACAATTTAACGTTGAATTGATGGAAAAAAAAAAAAATATATATATATATATATATATATATATATATATATATATATATATATATATATTCTAGAGTTTGTCTTTACCTGGTAGTTCATTATTCTCGAAACCACTTGAGTTGGGATTATTTTGTCTGGACACATGTAGACATCACACCCGTCGTGGGCATATTAATGCATCTGTCCAAGGTGGGTAGGTAATCATTCTCGTACTTACTGTATGATTAACTTCAGTGCACATTTGGGGAACGTAGGGGAGGGAATAATAGGGTGGTATACCATAGAAATGGCCACATGAAAATGGCCATTTGAAAAAATAGCCAAAAATTTTATCAATTCATCAAAATGGCATTAAACACTATAAACTACCTCAAATACTCTTAAATATCATATTTCAACCAAGCCTATTAGATTTTAGAAAAGTTACAACTTAGTCCTTAAAACTTTACATATTTTTAATTAATTTGTTTATATGATTTTATTTGATTTTTGTTCGCTCATAGTAGCACCCCCTCACTTTGGTATCAAAGCCATATGGCAGATCTAAAAAATAAATATTATATAACACAAATTAAAAATAAATATATAATATATACATCAAGATTTATGATTATGCATAAATTAATATTACCCGATAATTACAAAATAGAAATCTCGAGAACTTTAAGAGACTTAAACAAAGATATAAGAAAATACATTTATGATCTAATAAATTTCGACATAATAAAAGAAGATTTTATCATAAACGAAATATTAGATTTAATTCACAAAGATATACTAGAAGAATTATACAAAGATTATAGAAATGGATTATCATAGAGGAGAACCCTTATTAATCAAGTATTTAGATATGAAAACAAATGAAAAATTAGATTCAATAATAGAACAAAGAGGAAATATATTAGACCAAATAATAGAAGAAAAAAATATAAAAAGAAAAGGATTTCTAAGACTAAAATCATTAGAAAGTAAAAGAAAATATTTTAATATAATTCTAAAACAATTACCTAATATACTTATGATCATAAATAACAAAGAAAAAATCAATATGAAAAAATATTATATAACTAGAGAAATAAAATATTACATAAAAAGTTATAGAGTACAACAAAGAAAAACGATGTTAAGATCAATTGAAGAATTTTGTGAATATAATATAATGATATGTAAAGAAGTAAAATATGATACAGAATTAAGATTAGAAGTTGAGCATATCAAAGGAAAAATTTAATGACAGAATTTCCAGAAATAAAATTTGAAAAACAAATAATAGAAAATATTAATCTACCAGTAGGATCTTACCAAATAAAAGGAGCCAATACAACTATGTTTCAACCATTAAGCTCATGGGGAGAATCCGATGGATTTCTTAATATGCAATTAAATTGGATAAGTGCATTTTTATGGCAAACATATAAAAACATAAATTTACAAAATAAATTAGCTATTGAAGAATTACAACAATTAAATATACAGGATATGAATATCAAAGAAAAACTACAAAATATTCAAAATAAACTAACAATACAATTCAAGGAATTAAAAGAAATGATAGGAGAAGTTAAAAATATAGATGAAGAAATCTTAAAAGAATTTCAAAGAAAGTCGGGAGAATTAATTAATCAAGATAAAATTGGAATAATTATAGAAAAAATAGATAAATTAAATGAGAATATAAGAAAGAATGAAAACGAAAAAAATTATATTAATAGAAGAAAAAATCAAAAATATAGAAATAAAAATAGATGATATGTATGACAGACTATTTAAGGTACAAAAAACTCAAAAACCAAGAGTATAAAATGTCAATAAGCGAATATATTGAAGATCTAAAAATATTAATAAAATCATTGATAGGTGATGTTCAAAAAGTAAAAAATGAATTAAAAGAAGTAAGAAATGATATAAATATACTAAAACTAGAAATTAGAGAATTCAAAGAAAATAATAAAACCAAAGATAAGAAAATAGATAAAAAATTCATAGAAAAAGAAATACTTAGAATAGGAAAAAAGGATTTCGAACAAGAAAAAATTATAATAGAAGCAAGAAGTATGGATGATGAATTCAGGAGAAACATATTACCAAAAATATTAGAGGAAGAATTAGAATTACAAAAATTTATAGAAAAAACTTTAGGAAAATTAAAAGCTGGAGAAAAAATTGAAGAAGACCGAAACAAAAATGAATGAAGAATTATATTTGCTTATAGAAAATTTTGATGAATACCAAGTTTTAATGAATACTGGAGGAGCACCTAACCCTGCTCCTATAGGAATTTCTAAATAAGAATTATCAGATCCAGATGAAAGTTATGCACCCTTATATAGTAAACCACACCGGCAATATTATGATAGAATTAGAGATAGACAACCACCTAGGGGAAATAAATATAAAGATAGGTTTGAACCAAATAATAATTATGATAAACCTATTAATCATGGAGGAACAAAATTAGATTTGGATTGTAAAATAGATACTAAAAAAGCCTTATTAACTTGGGCAGATTCAATGATACTATTTTTTTATACAATAAAGATGATACATGGGAAAATACTGATAGAATAATAATTTTTTTAGTAGCATCTTTTGAAGGACATGTTAGAAATTGGTGGGAAGAAATAAGTAATGAAACGAAAGCATTAATAAGAAGAAATGTACAGACGGAACTAATAAAATCAGATAGAAAGGGAATAGAAAAGTTAGTAGATTATATTGCGGATGAATTTTTAGGAGAAAATTGGATAAGTAATTCTGAAGCAGAATCAATAAGAGAAAAAGATAATGCAAGAGTAAGATTAATAAATTTAACAATATGTGATATGTGTAAAATCAAAGAATATACTTGTGAGTTTAAAGAATACTATTATGTCCAATTCTATAGTAATGAAAATCAAGAAGTATATAGAGATATGTATTACAATAAATTACCAGGTTCATGGGGAATATACTTTAAAATAGAATTTGAAAAATTTATTAGAGATAACCCTGGAACACCGAGAACATTAGGATCAAGAATAAGATTCATATTTGAGATATTAGCATATATATGTCAACAAAGACAATTATTAAAGAAATCAGGAAAATTAACCAGAATATGTTGTGAAGATATGGAAAAATCTACTCAATGTGGATGTAACCTTGAAAGAAGAAGAAATAATAATAAAAGAAAATATAAAAATAGAAAGTTTAAAAAATTCAGAAACTTCAGGAAAAAATATATAAAACCTAAGAGAAGATATTACAAAAGAAGATATAATCCAAATAAAAGACAGAAAAATAAAACTTATAAGAAAGACAAAAGCCAATGTAAATGTTGGAATTGTGGAGAAATTGGACATATAAGCCCTGATTGTAATAAAAAGAAGGTTAAAATATTACAAAAAGAATATCTAGAAATAGAAAGTGAACTAAGTGAAATATCAGACATTGAACAATACTATGATCAAGAAGTTTATATAAGTGAAACAGATTCAGAAAGTAATGAATCAGAATCAGAATAAAGAAATAGATAATAACATAAATAAACAAGAATATGAAGGAATAGAAGGTTATTGATTAAAGGTAACTTTTGATAATAATAAGTTCAGGAAGATACAAAAATTATCTTTATATTTGAAAATAGGAAAATGGGAAATATTAGATAGAATATGGAAAAGAGAAAAAGTAGCAATAAATGAATATCATAAAATTGAAAGGGCAATAGATGTTAGAACCACTCAAGGAACACACAAATTAAATCTTTTAACAAAAAATGCAGTTGCAAAATTATTAACAAAGATCAATAGAAAACAAAGTGAAAAGATTCGATATGTTTACTTAGCAGGTATCCAAATAATGTTTAAATTCCTGTTTAGAGAAGGATTAGATTCACCTTTAACTATAAGTTTACATGATGGAAGAATTATAAATTTAAAAGACAGTCATTTAGGAACAATAGAAGGAAATCTAGCATATAAGAAACTAATTTTTACATGTTACCCAAAATATTGTATATCATTAAAAGATAGGAGTTTTAATGAAGTTTTAGGATTACACTTCAAATTACATAAAGATGATATAATGGAATCAGGAGATAAAATTATGACTATAGAATACAGAGCATTATACACATTTACTAATTCTAATTATGGAAACATTTATTCTAAAAAACCATATATTGAAATTCATAAAGAATGTAAAGATTTTGGTAAAGCTGTAGAACCAGATAAACAAATAAGTTTAGTTCCAAGAAACTATGAACTTACTATAACAAAAAAATAAACTAGAAATCATAGAGTTACGAGAAGAAGAATACCCTAATAATAACATAACATTTGAAGATGGCATATTAATTAGGAGATCAGCAAGTTTACCTAATAGAAAAAAATTAGGAGAAACTAGTAATATAAAAGAAATAAAACTTAATAGAAATGCTGAAAATATGAAAATAGAAGGTGAATATTTTAATAAAATAGAGCATATAAAAGGATCAAATATATTAATTGACACAGGAGTTAGTGAATGTCATATAGCTTCAAATAGAAATAAAGGACTAATATCCCATAGAACTGATCCATATAGATATATAAATTTTGATGGACAAGTACATATGACTGAACTTGAAGTAAAAATACCAATAAAAATAGGAGGAATAAATCTCCTAGTACCATGTCATGTAGATAGTAGTATGGTAAATCCTTATGTATTGTTAGGAATGAGCTTTCTAGATGGATTAGAAGATTATAGTATAAAATGTGAAGGATTATATATAACTCATAATGGCCAAACTATACTATGCAGAAAAGCTGAATAAATGAATAATCAAATAAGTTTTCCATTAGCCGTTTATATACAAGTTACAATTGTTGAAACAAATATAACAACATGTGCATTAATTGACACGGGAAGTGATATAACAATATTCAAAAGTTTCTTAATAAAATCATGGAATACTAATGGAAAGATAAAAATTACAGGAGTAACAGGAGAAAGTACCCATATAATTAATAGTGCTGATAAAATTGATATAATACTTGGGAGTAAACAAATAGTTGTAAATAAAATATATAATTATAACAACTTAGAATGTGATATATTATTAGGAAATGACTTTATACAACAATTTCAATATTATAAACAAACTAATTACATGATAATGTTGCAAACACCTTGTGCACATTTACTAAAAATACCAAGAGAATTTAGACCTTACAGAGTTCAGCCAACACAGCGTGGTGATAAATGGGAGAAAAAACCAATTACACAAAATGAAATAAAAAATAAAAAAATAATGTATAAAAAAATCTTAAAAACAAACATACAAACAAACATGGAAAAAATCATTGATCAACTAGAAAAAATTTGTGGAGAAAATCCATTATTATTTTGGAAACCACATCATCCAAAAGCTAAAATAGAATTAACATAAAATATTATTATAAGAGTTAGACAAATGATGTATAGCATACAGGATACATAAGAATTTAAAACTCAGATAAAAGAATTACTTAACCAAAAATTAATCAGACCTAGTAATGGACTCCATAATAGTCCAGCTTTTATGGTTATGAAACATTCTGAGCAAAAAAGAGGAAAAGCTAGAATGGTGATAAATTATAAAGAGTTAAACAAATATACTAAATTTGATAGATAATTTTTACCAAATAAAGAGGTACTAATAAATCTTGCAAAAGGAAAACAATATTATTCTAAATTTGATTGCAAATCAGGATTTTGGCAAGTAAAAATGGAAGAAGATAGTATTCAATACACAGCATTTAGTACACCATAAGGTAAGTATGAATGGATGGTTATACCATTTGGTTTAAAAAATGCACTACAAATATATCAAAGAAAAATGGATAACATATTTAGAAAATTTAATGAATTCTTAATTGTCTATGTCGATGATATATTAATATGTTCTAATAATAGAGAAGAACATAGAAACCATTTAATTAAATTTATAAATGAATGCAAAAAAGAAGGAATTGTTCTTTCAAAAAATAAAGCTATAATAGAAAAACAAGAAATTGATTTTCTTGGATTATCAATAGATAAAAGGGGGATAAAATTACAAACCCACATATCTAAAAAGATATAAAGTTTTCCAGACAAATAAGAATCAAAAGAACAAATACAAAAATTTTTAGGATGTTTAAATTATGCAGAAATATTTATTGAAAATCTATCAAAAAAGAAACATAAAATTCAGATTTTACTCTGAAAAACAAATACCAAAGGATGGAGTGATGAACATACAGAAATTGTCAAATCACTAAAAGAAGAATGTAAAAATTTGCCAAAATTAAGATTACCAGATGAAAGAGATAATCTAATAGTTAATATTGATGCCTCAGATAAGTATTGGGCAGCAATATTAAAAACAGATCTTAATGAAATTTGTAGATACTTAAGTGGAACGTTTAATCAAGCAGAAATAAATTATACTACTCATGAGAAAGAACTGTTAGCAATCATCAGAGGAATAAAAAAGTTTTCATTATTTTTATTATCTAAGAAATTCATTGTTGAAACTGATAATTCTCAAGTTGCAGGTTTAGTAAAAAATAAATTACCACCAGAACCTCAATATAGAAGGCTCCATAGATGGCAAGCCTATTTGGCATTTTATAATTTTGATATAGTTCATATTAAAGGTGTTAATAATTATCTTGCGGACTTTTTAAGCAGGAATATTGAATTTGCAGATGGATAATATCAAACAATCTCTGATAGACGCCAAAAAGCGAATGAACTTCCTCATGGAGGAAGCTGAAGATATAAAGCTTGGAATTGAACAACTTGCAGAAACTTTCCAATGAAGTTTCAAACAATTGATGGAAATCTCAACATTTCATCACAATTATACTAAAGAATTGAGCGATAACATAATTGAGATTGAATCTCAGTTTGAATCGTTGATTACCAAACAGGCTGATACCAAACAGGTTATATCAAAAATACAAACAGGTACATCTTCTGGAAGCAGTGGTAGACCAACGATCAAAAGAGATGAACCAAGTCCCAAAAAAGTTGTTATAAATGAAGCCAGTCCTCGAAAAATCACAATCAATGCCAAATATGAACACACAAGGGTAGTCAGAATTCGTGCTGAAGAGGAAGATGATTCCCCTTTTTTACCAAAAGAAAACGAATATAAAACTACTGTTGAAGTTATATATGAACTTCAGGAATGTGATTGTTATTACATTTCATCGGGAGACCATGTATACCCAAGATTGATCGTTACCCAGGGAGGAGATCCCGTCATGACAAAAATGGCATCTGATTATGGATTTTTGGATCTTATCTATCCAGGAAAAGATCTGAAAGAAATCGAAAAATTTGATGATTTACTAAAAGGAGAAATTTCAAAGTTTGCCCAAGGAAGACCAATATATTTAAAATTTTATTCAATCAGTCCTGAAATTGATGGAAGGATATATTATCCTGCTGGGCATATTATCACGATTGGGTATATTGCTCGAAATTTTCGTATTGAAGTTGGAAAAAATACCAAGCCAGTACCAAACATTACAAGATCATGGTTTAGATCCCGAAGGGTATTGGGAATTAAAGTTCTCTACAACATTGCCAAAAACCTGTATGAGAAAAAATTCAAATGTATATGTCAGTACAATGGATGGACCCTACTCACTAATGGAGGAAAAGAAAAATCAACAATCTTGCAAGAATACATCAATAAATTTGACACTCATCAAATCCATGGAAGCTTTGTCACTTTGCAAGAGGCGTCCATAGCCAGAAACTGCCCCACATGCCAAAGGAATTGATGGACAAGTGGAAGCTATTTAATAGATCTACTTTAATTCAACAATGCAGGACAATGTAGGAGCCATATCAAGACCAAAAAAGAGAAGGATAACTGTCCTTATAATGTAAGGGTCATGTGATGTAATAAATAATAGAGGGACAGGTGTGTCCTTAGGTGAAAAAAAAAAGCTGTAAAATTGTTAGGACGATGATGTAAGCAATGATGTAATTGTGTCCAATGTAGTATTATAAATAGAGGCCTCCGGGCTAGTTGAGAGACAGAACACTCTTGAGCACTCAGTTTGTGAGAAAGTCAAAAATCTTCTGTCTTTGAAAAATTCTCATACCAATCCTTTGTCAATCTTCATATTATCAATAAAATTCCAATTTACTTATCATATTATGATGAGTTTCTAAATTCTTGTCTTCTAAATCCTATTTCCAAAAAGAAGATATATTATTAAGAAAACTCCCTACACTCTGTCCTAAAATATTTTCCATCTGAAGAGTTATACAGTGAAGGCATCCAGGTTTAGCTAATAACCCGTGAAGGCAGGAAGCCATTGGAGGGTGTGGAGCAGAAACCTATAAGCCTGAAGGTCACTAACAATAGAAGGAAAATACAAAGGTACTAAGAACAGGAAAAGAGGTTAGTATTCTTAATATATCTATCTTTACGGAATTAGGAGGAAGAAGAGCTTTTAACATGACAGAATCCAGAATTGTTAAATTCAATTATCAAAACAGTCCTTATAATGATGAATATCATAGCATAATTGAACATTTGTTCATGCATAAACAGTTCACTAGACCAAATAATGAAATAAAAAAGTTATATCATGTCTATATGCCATGTTTGTTAACCATCTTTCCAACATTAAAAAGAATATTAGGATTATAAATTACAAAATCGATTATTTGTTTTTGGCTTGATAGCGATAACACTGAAATAAATAATGAATTATATTTAGGATATGTATTTAGTAGTGATAATGATTATGATCCTGTAATAGATTATGACAGTGATGAAAGAGATGAATCTTTCTTTACCAGTTTTTGAAAAGCTTAATATCATGAATGAAAGTAATTATATCATGAAAAAATCCAGAACTAAAAGAGGTCCATATAAAGTTCAAAAGCATATCAAAAGTAAAAAGGGTATTAAATATGAAAATGAAATTGATAAAATAGGATACCAAGAGCAACTCTACGCATCACAAGAGATATTAAAAAATTTTAAAGAAAATCTGATAGAAAATTTTGCTAGAGGTACTGTAAGATCTATAATGATACGAGATATTCAAGATATAATTGATAAATTAGAAAAGAGAAAGAAAAGTATTTCAAAATATAATAAATCATTTGAACCAAGCATAGATATGATGGCTGACATAGATATTATCAATTCTCAAACATTCATAGAATTTGAAAAAGTATTTGAAACTTTATAAATTATTTATCTGTGTTTATAATGCCTGGATATACTATTGAAGGATTAGATAATTTATTAGAAAAAATAATGAAAAAAATAGATAACATTATATTTCATTTAATAGATATGGATGAATCATTTGAACAATATTATATACTTTCAGAAAATCATGATCAATACATTATAGATTATTCTGAAATATTAGAAATTAAAATAGATTTAGAAAATAAAATAATGACAAATACAGTCCAAACCTAATGCCAGGATATACAATAGAAGGACTAGATAACCTTTTAGAAAAATTGAAAGATAAAATGGAAGATATTAAACATCAAATGGAAAATGAAAATATATCTTCTGAAGAATATAATAAACTCTTAAAAAAATACGAACAATATATTGCAGAATATTGTATTTTACTAGATCAAAGAATGCACTTATACTAGAAAATTTTGTATAATAATTTACCAACCCGATAATTTATGGATACTTCACAAGCATCAACTTCTAATAATTATGATCATAAACTATATTTAGATAATAAAGAAATTTCATTTTTATTAACTACTGTTGAAAATCTAAAAATATACATTCTGTTGGACAATCCAAATTAAAAGAAATATACGAAGATATTGATTATGTTATCCTAAATAAAATAGAATTTAATTCTGTTGAAACAGCAAAGAATATAAATACAGTTCATAAAATTATAGAAGAATACGAGGATATAGAAGAAGAAGTTTCAGAAGGAATAACATTAGGATATATAACTAAAAAAGATCATCATAAATCTTTTGAGAAATTATCACAATATAGAATATTTTTAGAAGAACTTAAGAGATTAAAAAATATGGATATAACAAGAAGTATTGAATTAAATGAACCAAATTAAATTCAAGGGCATATCTTGCAAAGTAAATAACTAACTTCATTAAGGGTAATATGGACAAATTACTAAAAGTGGTCATTCTTAAAAATTGTATTTTTCACATGGCTAAACCAATAAATCCCCCGAATAATAGGACTAGAAGGGCACCCATAATCATTCGAGTGTTGCTCCTAATCCTTAGCGCACATTTTGTAAACTTGTAAACTTCTATATTATATTATTTCATTATCAATAAAACTTGTCACTTAAAGTAATTTATTTTTTTAGGATTCGTGGGGTTAGACGCTCAAGTGCACTCATACAAGTCATGGTTTCACGGATCGCAGGTCCAGCTCCCAAGGTTTCTCGCCTCTAGGTAACTTACCTCTCATTCATTGGCCGGTAAGGCAGAACAACTGGTACACACGCACGTTGATGAGTAGGATGTAAGGGAAATACCTGCAATATGATAATATCATTAGAGCACTTCATGGTAAAATAGGTCAACCGCCTAGCTGTTGCCGACTTGCCGAACCGAATTGGGAGATAAGCATTTTCACTGCGTGACATTCTCCCCCATTCGAATCCCCTTACGTCCTCGTAGCAGGAAGTGAGCTTCGTATCAACACGCACTCCTCAATTGCAGAATTAAACGACATCATCCCCTCATGGACGAGCATTCACATGGTGGTCCTCCCACACTTGCCCGCTGTAACTCGTACATACCGCCTCCGACACCAACCTTCACCATCTGCCCCCATAAACAGTAGTTCTTCAGTGGACGGCCTCCAACCGCAGCGCCTCCAGCACATGTCGAAGCACATACCCACTACACTCTCGTAGGCCCTGCAAAATGCGCTCCTCAAAACTCCTTCAAAAGCAATCGCGCAACGCTGCCCAGCACACCCATCTTCCCCACAGCTTCCTTCTTCGTGTTCCGCATGCTTGCCGACACGATCCGTGGTCCAAAATCTTTTCTCCGCGAGAATTCATATCATTGATCTCCACAAGACCAACAACGCATTCAAGTGGGACCGCTCTGATACCAACTTTCACGGATCGCAGGTCCAGCTCCCGAGGTTTCTCGCCTCTAGGTAGCTTACCTCTCATTCATTGGGCGGCAAGGCAGAACAACTGGCACACACGCATGCTGATGAGTAGGATGTAAGGGAAATACCTGCAATATGATCATATCATTAGAGCACTTCATGGTAAAAATAGGCCAACCGCCTAGCTGTTGCCGACTTGCCGAACTGAATGGGGAGATAAGCATTTTCACTGCGATCACATGGGTTTGAGTCCTTCCACCCCTCCCATATTATCCCCCTTCCCCTATTAAAAAAATATAAATAAATAGTAATAAAAATAATTTATTTTTTGAGATAATATCAAAGATACCCTCATCTTTCTATCAATATTTGAGATTTTTCTCAGGTTTTGGAAATATCACTTACATTTCTTATTTCTGATTTTGAGTTCATATACAACCCTCGACAACCTTTAAAATTAATTAGTGATTTAACATAAATTTTTCTTTTAAAAAATATATAAAACTTCATATAAACTACTTTTTAGGGTATCTCCAACCATACTATAAAGCTGCAAAAAAAAAGGAAAAAAATATGCAGTGTGCTACAGTGCAATTTCTCACACTGCATTTTTTGGACAAAGTTTGGTTTTGCCAATTTTGCCCCAAAATTTGATTATATGCCCATTTTCTTCCACGGACAGTGAAATACTCATTGAGGTGTACCTAGAATTTTGGTGAGATTGCTGCAATGGTTGGACGACGGTAGTGGGCGGAGCAGCGGAAAGTGGTGGTTGAGGAGTTTGAAAAGGGAAAAGCTAAGGCCATGTTCTCTTTATTGTTTTGAGGTCGTTTTCTGTTTTCAATTTCGAAAACACTAAAAACGAAAACGCGTTTTGAGATTATTTTTTTTTAAAGAATTATCCTAACTTAAAACTAAGTTTAATATAATTTTTTTTTTTTTTTAGAATAATCCTAGCTTGGAACTAAGCCTAAATAAAGATTTTTTTTTTTTTTTTTTTTTTTTTTTTTAGAATTATCCTAACTTAGAACTAAGCTTAAATAAAGTTTTATTGAATTCAATATCAACATTAAAAAAAAAAAAAAATTAAGTGAAAATTCTCGTTATATTTCAAAAAATGCCTTGATAAATGGACTCTGATGGTTTTGAAATAACTTGTGTTTTCTAGATTTTAATAGAACTAGAGCTTCCTCAAATCCCGAACATGATCAAGCTGTGTTAATATAGACTCTTAATGCTCACATTAGTGTGTTGTATGTAACCATGTTTTCAGTGTATTGTGAAAAGAAATTTAAGTTTCAGTCAGTAGTATTCTGCAAGCAAATTAATTAAAAATAGTCTAAGTAGTATTCTGCAAAATCTCAAACAGAACATGTTTTCCAATTTTTCATTTTCAAAAATAGTTTTCAGAAATGAAAAACCAAACGCGTTTTCAACAAATTTGAAAACAAAAATAAAAACAGGAAATACAAAACATTTTCGAAAATAAAAATACAAAATAAAATACAAACAAAACGCCACCTAAATCTCTAGGAATTGTTTGTTGGGAGTGCAGTGAAGAGCCCACATAATTTGAGTGGGTTGCTGGGCGAAGCAATGGAGAGTTCGGTGGTGGAGGAGTTGGAAAAGGGGAAGCAAAATGTTGTAGGAATTGAAGTTCGGGGGAAAAGGAAAATAAAAATATATTTATTTATATAGTGCGAAATATGAATATGAAGTTTTGGGTTGGAGATGTGATACAAGATAGAGTAAGAAAAATTGTATTTCAGTCTAAATTCGACTGCATTTTTTGTCTCCACTTCATAATCACACATTTTATTCAAAAACACAAATAAAATGTTGCAAAAATTTTATTGCATTGGTGAATGACAATTGTTGAGACCGTACCCAAAAAACATAGTACGTTGAACCACCAGTGAAGGCCCAATGGACCTTAGCCCACGATTAAATTATAGGGCATCACCTTGGGCCAACTGCCGAGGTAGAATAGCACGTGAACTTCTTTGGCCGAACTGATTTACGTTTAGCCGATGTGCTTTACGTTCAACCGAGGTCCTTTATGTTTAGCCGATGTGCTTTACGTTGATGTCACAGATGAGTGATGGGACAACGGATGAAGTAAGAAATGTGACACCGCCTTTACCAAAAGTTACAAGCGCTCATCCCCTACCAAACGTAGCAATGATTACTGTCAAAAAGTAAGATTTTCCTCCTCAACCTATAGGGTAAATACACGTGTAAAATCTACCACGTGTCGCCATCTAAGATTATAAATTCTCATATAAATAGAGCACTCCTCCCGCCTGGTAAAGGGTTAGCATTTTCACTCTCTTAACTGAATATTTTACTCACTCCCCTTTCTCTCTTTTACACAGTTATATTTCCCACACCCAATTTATATTTGCTTGAAATGAGCACTGACTTTGGCATCGGAGTGCAAACGGGAGCTACCTCGGCCCCCTTTGCAAACTGATTGTTTGTCACAGTGCGCAGGAGATCCATGTGTTCAAGAGGGAGGAGCTGAGACGTGTTGGTCCAAAGTCCAGCCGGATTTTGTGGTCAACATTTTGGCGCCGTCTGTGGGAAACCATACTGCTAACCACGAAAACAAATGATGAAAAGCCACACATAGAAAGGAAGTTTTGAAAAATGCGTGAAATTTTGAAATATAAGTTTATTAACCTTGAAAAAGGCGTGAAACTTTGAAATATAAGTTTATTAACCTTGAAAATGACGTGAAATTGTGAAATATAAGTTTATTAACCTCGAAAAAGGCAAGAACTTTGAAACATAAGTTTGCTAACCTTGAAAAAGGCAAGAACTTTGAAACATAAGTTTGCTAACCTTGAAAAAGGCAAGAACATTGAAACATAAGTTTGCTAACCTTGAAAAAGGCAAGAACTTTGAAACATAAGTTTGTTAACCTTGGAAAAGGCGTGAAACTTTGAAATACAAGTTTAATAACCTTGAAAAAGGCTTAGAGCTTTGAGATAAAAGTTCGCCTATCTTTGAAAGAGAAGATAAAACCAAAAAATTGCTCTGAACATAGATGAAAGTGACGATGATATTAACCCTCATAGGAGTAGAAATGACCAATACAGTGAGGAAGAGGCTCTTCAGAGGCCTCATGAGAACGCAAACGAGGGAATGGCCCAACCTAACCCTCCGCGCCGGCACCGAAATCGCCGCATGCTGTGAGACATGACTCACATGGCAGCACAAATGCTAGAAATGCAGAAATAGAAAATCGAACAAACTTTCTGAGATGAATGCCTACATGGCTCAAGGGTATGTTGTAAACGAGCCCATGATGACCCCGCAATACACGCATCGACGTTACTCACCATCTGATGCAACTACTGCCTCCTATTATTATCAAGATCCATAGGCATTCGCCGAGGTAGAATCTGCTCCTTTCAACGAAGAGGACCCGGTGCATGAAGCACCAAGAGTACAAGATCAACCCCCTATTAGCCGCAGGGAGACTTCACCTTCAAAGTCTGGTAGCGTTTTTAGCCGAATAGGGGGATTATTCCGGAGCAGACGAGGGGGATGGACTGACCAAGGTCAACACCATGCAGCTGAGCCTAGAAATAGGCAGGAGCGACGCGCTGAAGAAGCCCTGTCGCGGAGGCAAATGCATGGAGACCGGCATAACACGGAGGCATAAAAATTAGCCCCCACACATGAGCCTAGGAATAGGCAGGAAAGGAGAGCAGAAGCAGCTCGGACGAAATCTCGTAATGATCTTCTGACCTTCGAAAGGTCAAACTACGGGCGAGTTTTGCCACCACAAAGACAGGAGTACGCTCCACCGCCCTACGACCAACACCATGACCCGATATATTCCGGTTATGACGAGAACAGTGAATTACCGTCATACAAGCTAGATGACGAAGAGGAAATAAGCCCCTTCACGGAGGGAATCCGTAGGTGCCCAGTGCCTCATGACTTTGAAATGCCAGATATTGCAAAGTATTCTGGCCGAGGTGACCCTGACGATCACCTGTTAAACTACCGCACTAGCATGGAAATAGCCGGAGCCACTCCGGCACTGAAATGCAAGGCCTTTGCTTTAACCCTTGAAGGAAGTGCGATACAATGGTACAAAAAACTCCCTCCTGGTTGCATCCACAGTTGGAGAGATTTGAAGGTAGCTTTTAAAAATGGCTTTGTTTCCTCCAGGCCTGGCCAACTCCCACTCCAACACCTTCAGGACTTAAGGCAAGGAAGAGACGAATCTCTGAAAAGTTACCTAGCCTGGTTCACTGAAGAGATGCACATTTTTGAGCACATCACCGAGGCGGAGAAGTTTTCCGGGTTAAAAGGGGGGCTAGACATGACGAGCATGTTTTGGAGGGATGTCCGAAGCAAAAAACCGAGGGATTACAATGCCCTAGTAGATCTGATGAAGGAAGAGATCGTCTCAGAAGAAATGGCTAGGGCCAGAGACAATCATCTTCAAGGGAGATACAATCTTGGGTATCCAAATGAAGCGAACCTCAGGAAAGGAGGTAATAAGGACAGGTTCGGCAGTAACCGAAGTGGAGCGCCACGTACATTTCCAGGAACCGGGTCCAGCTCTGTAGCAGAGATCACGGAAGCTATCCCTAATTTGCACTTCAACGCTCCCTCTCAGAATCCCCCCATGGCTCAAGGAAGAATGGAAAGTATCCGAAGTGGAAAACAGCACATGATTGGGGCTTACTGCACCTACCACAAGTATTATGGCCACACAATGGAGGATTGTAGAGAAATTCACATGTTAACAGACCAAAAGGGACACGGGAGAAGGGGTAGTGATTTCTCTCCTGACAAGGGAAAAACACAAAAACCAGGTAGTCAAAAGTTCAACCGAGCTGACATGCGAGCTCTATGGAAGAACCCAACCAAAAAAGGATTGACAATCGTCAAAGAGACAGGAGCAAAGGTCAGGATAACTCCTTGACACATGTTAAAGATACGAGAGAGCCATCTATGCCTGCAAATGATCCGTCGATCCGTGAAATCAACATAATATTGGGAGGCCCCCATCCAGGTGGAAGCACTAATAACTCCCAGAAGAGATATATCAGAGAGGCCAAGCAGCCCGCCAATGTAAATTACCACATCCATTCACATCCTGTTAGGATGCTTCAGACATAATCTATCACATTCACCCAAGATGACGCTATTGGGGTGCATTTTCCACTTAATGACGTGTTGGTTATCAGGGTAGTGGTGGCTAAGAATGGGTTATCACGAATGATGGTGGATGATGGTGCCTTGGTAAACGTAATTTATAGAGTAACTTTCGATAAGATGGGGGATTAATACCCTACTCATTCCAGTTCCAGATCCAATATATGGATTCACGGGGAACAGCATAACTCCCAGAGGATCCATAACCCTTATGACTGAGGTAGGACAAGCACCAACTTTACCCAGAATCCCCATGGAATTCTTGGTTGTGGACAAGATCTCCTCTTATCATGGCTCAATTGGAAGGCCATGTCTCATCGACTTGGGGGGCTGCAACCCATACGAAATATATTTGCATGAATTTCCCCAGGGAGTACGATGTTACAACTCTTAGGGGGAGCCAAACTGAATCACGGTCCTGTTACACGAACGCTATCCGAAAATTTCAAGACCGGAGCTTGAACATGATTAGCAATGTGGCAATGGCCGAGGCTGCTCCGGACCCTGAAAGACTGGGTGGAGGGCCCTCAAAAAATGAGGATGTTACAATGACGCCAGAAGAAGATCTCGCTGATCTAGACCCAAGAATGGCTGGAAACAATTGCTCTACCCCAACTGAAAGGTTGGAATGTTTCGGTGTAGATCCACTTGACCCAATCAAGGAGTTGCAGATTGGATTAGATTCGCCGATTGAATACAAATATTAGCTGAAAAGCTTCTTACTTGAGAACCTCGATGTATTTGCATGGAAACAAGATGACATGGTTGGAATTGATCCTAAAGTGGCCTGTCACAGACTTCAGCTCAATCCCAGAAGTCCTGGCACAGGTAGAAGAGAAGAACGATGAGTTCTGATAAATACGAGGCCTTGAAAGAAGAGGTAACGAAGCTATTGAAAAATGGCTTTATCAGAGAATCCCAGTATCAGAAGTGGGTATCAAACCCTGTTTTGGTACCAAAACAAAATGGGAAGCTGAGAGTATGTATTGATTTTTCGAATTTAAACCAGGCATGCCCCAAAGACAGTTTTCCATTGCCTCGGATTGATCAGTTAGTTGACTCCACAGCGGGACATGAGATGCTAAGCTTTATGGATGCATACTCCGGATACAATCAAATCCCCATACACGAATCGGATGAGGAGCACACCTCGTTTATTACGGATAGGGGACTCTATTGTTACAAAGCTATGCCATTTGGCCTAAAGAATGCTGGAGCCACCTATCAAAGGTTAGTAAATCGTATGTTTTCATAACAATTGGGAAACACCATGGAAGTATATGTTGATGACATGCTGGTCAAAAGTATGGTTGCCACATAGCATATCCGCCATTTGTCAGAGGACTTTGATGTTTTGAGGAAATATCGAATGAAGCTCAACCCAGCGAAATGCGCTTTTGGATTAGCATTCAGAAAATCTCTAGGATTCATGGTAAACATAAGGGGGATTGAATCCAATCCCGATAAAATCAGAGCTTTGATGAACATGCGATCTCCTCGGAGCCCAAAAGAAGTGCAAAGCTTGACGGGAAGGATTGCGGCTTTAAATCAGTTCGTTTCTAAGTCCACTGACAAATGCTTGCCATTTTTTAAGATCTTGAAGGGAGGGAAGTGATACCAGTGGACGCCAGAATGTGAGCAAGCTTTTGTCGACCTGAAAGCATTCTTGGGGCAGGCCCCATTGTTATCAAAACCAAGAGCTGGCGAACCACTTTATCTATATTTAGCCATATTGAAAGAGGCTGTTAGCTCAGTACTAATTAGAGAGGAAGAGGGGAACCGATTCCCAGTGTATTATGTAAGCAAAGCCATGCTGGATGCAGAAACAGGTTACCCAGATATGGAGAAACTTGCTCTCTCATTGATCACAGCAGCTCGCAAACTCCGCCCCTACTTTCAATCGCACTCCATACATGTTCTCACCAACTTTCCCATGAGGCAGGTATTACAGAAACCAGATGTATCTGGGAGGTTAATGAAATGGGCAATAGAAATCAGCTAGTACGACCTACATTATGAACCTCGGACTGCTATAAAGGGTCAAGCATTGACAGATTTCATAGTTGAGTTCACCAATCTTCCATAGGTGGAAATGATTGATAACGCGGAGGATAGCCGTGAGTGGAAGTTGTTCGTTGATGGGTCCTCGACTGATGGAATGATGTGATCCAGAACCCCGATAATACTAATCATAGCAGGCTTGACGGAAAGAATTACAGATCAAGCCAAACAAGGCTTCCAGCATGTTCGAAGAGCTTCAAAGATCAAGTATTGCGAGAGTGAACAAGGTTCGAGCCAAAACGACGAGTGGATCAACCTCATTCAAGCCGTCGAAGAAAATTGTGAAATTTCAAGAATTACGGCCGTAACCTATAATTCTTAAGACCGTAACGAGCCCACTGATGAAAATTGTGATTTTGAAGAAAATTGGACTTACGGCCGTAACTTATATTTATCACGGCCGTAATGCAGGCTCGGGTTAAGAACAAGATCTTCAGAAAATATAAATTACGGCCGTAAAGAATTATGTCACGGCCGTAACTGTTAAACAGAAACCAAGTTACGACCCTAATGGAGTTAGTCACGGCCATAATTAGCCATATCCGTAATTTTAGGGTTTTTTATTTATTTCCTTATTTTTAGGTATTTGATTCCTAGTATAATTAAAACTCTTTAGTCAGGTTTTGACCCTATTTATAGGGATGTAATTTTCATTATTTGACACACAACTTTGATATTATAATTGAGAGGCTATTTTGCTTTTACAACCTTATTCTTCATTGAATAAAATCCGAACTTGCGAGTTATTCTTGTTTGTTCAAATCTCGGTGAGAATTATTATTGCTTGTGATCAAGAGGTCAATATATCCCAGTGATTGTATTGATTGCTTGGTTCAATTAATTTTAATTGGATCCATAAATCGTGGTTCTTTGGCGTTCTTGGGTCGATTTCAATATTTTGTGGTTTGCGTAGCTACAATTGTTACGTGGTTTGCATCATTTGGTATCAGAGCTTAGGCTCCAAAAATCAAGGTTATATCTTTATTTTGTTTTCTTGAGTTTTCTATCCAGTTTGATTTTTATGATTATCATCGAGTCCCATAAAAATCATCCATATCTTGTTGAGTGTTTTGTTTTTCAGTTTTTTGCGTTCTTCTTGTTCTTGAGTTTGTTGAGTCTTTAATCCAGAAATCGTTTCAAAAAATTTCAAAAATGTTTGTTTTGCTTAATTCTTATCCGAATTAAGTTCTGTTTGTTTTGTCGTGTTCGTTGTCGAATTTTTGGATTTATAAAAAAAAAAAGAGATTATTTTTTTTATTTTATTTTATTTATTCCGAAAATTTACCCAAAATTCAAAAAAAAAAAAAAAAAAAAAATTCCATTCAAGAACCACTTTCTTGAATTTCCTTAAATTCTTGATAAATCCTTACCTTCCAAGTCAAATTAAAATTCTTGATATTCTTTCCTTTCTAGTCAAAATTCAAGAACCACTTTCTTGAATTTCTAAAATTTTCTTGATATTCTTTCCGAGTCAAGTTAAAATTTCTTCTTGCTATTTGATGTCTAAATCCTCTTATTTTGAATATTCTTGAAATCTACGTAAAGGGATGGATTATGAGCTAAATCCTACTTTCATGACTAGATGTCGTGTGGGTGATAAGCTGTGTAGTTTGGCTATTGATAAGGAGTGCATCTCTAATTTGGCTAGTATCAACATGGTTGAAAAATTGGGGTTGCGTTTACTACAACATCCTAGACCTTATAGGATGACATGGTTGAAGGAGTGTGGGGAGTTCAAAGTGACCAAGCAAGTCTTAGTGAATTTCACCATTGGGAAGTATAGTGATGAAGTATTATGTGATGTGGTTCCTCTAGAGTCTTGTCATTTGTTGTGGGGTAGGCCATGGAGGCATGAGAGGAAAGCATTTTATGATAAGAATAGAAACAGGTACAAATTTGTGAAGGATGGAGAATCAATCACCCTAGCTAGTTTAACACTAGAGCAAATACTTGAAGATCAAAAGGAGGTGAAGGAAAAGATTAATCCGTTATCCAGATTGAATTATCAATTAAGACTTCTAGAAGAGGACATGATTGCACGGAGGGGTAAAAATGTAGTTTAGTTACAAGAAGAGCCTCAGGATATGAATGTTGGGAAGAAGGAGGGAGAGTTGAAAGTAGAAATAGTTGAAAAAAATCCAACATTTAAGGTAGGAGATGTGGAATTGGGTAATAAAGAGGTTGATGAACAAAAAGTTAAAATTATTAATGAGGATATGCATGAATTGAAAGTTGACGGGGTAGAGAATGAAACATGAAGGAGTTGGTTGGGGCCAAAAATTTAAAAGAGGTAGTTGAGCTTGAAAAGGTGGAGATAGGTGATCAAACTCCAAAATTTGATGAAGAAAAATTGGAAGTTGGGGTAGAAGTTCAAATCTTTAGCTTTGAATTGGAAGATCCACATTTTGGTAGTGATGAGGTAGTACATGAACATGGTGATTCAAATGTGGAGGTCGGAGATGTGGTTGAGTTTGAAGAAATTGCAAAGGAGGAAAGAGGCGAAGAGAAGAGCCTCGTGGTTTAAGAAGTGGAGTTGGTGGTGGTTTATCATGAATACAAGGATCCATACCTTGTACCTCATGAAGCTAACATGTCCCTCCCCATTCTGTTTAAATCTTTTTTGTAGGTTAATTATGTTGGGAAGCTTCAACCGCACTACGTATGGAAAAGGGAGTTCAAGCTCCATCTCTTCCATGTTTTCCAATCAAAGGAGCATAATTTATTAAAATCATGGCATGGAAGCAGAAATTTTCCGTTTGATCCAGGAGGAGCAGTGGCATTCATGAACAAAGTTATGATTCGGGACGAATCATCCTAAAGAAGGAGGGTATGATGTGATCCAGAACCCCGATAATACTAATCATAGCAGGCTTGACGGAAAGAATTACAGATCAAGCCAAACAAGGCTTCCAGCATGTTCGAAGAGCTTCAAAGATCAAGTATTGCGAGAGTGAACAAGGTTCGAGCCAAAACGACAACTAGATACCTCATTCAAGCCGTCGAAGAAAATTGTAAAATTTCAAGAATTACGACCGTAACCTATAATTCTTACGGCCGTAACGAGCCCACTGATGAAAATTGTGATTTTGAAGAAAATTGGACTTACGGCCGTAACTTATATTTATCACGGCCGTAATGCAGGCTCGGGTTAAGAACAAGATCTTCAGAAAATATAAATTACGGCCGTAAAGAATTATGTCACGGCCATAACTGTTAAACAGAAACCAAGTTACGGCCGTAATGGAGTTAGTCACGACCGTAATTAGCCATATCCGTAATTTTAGGGTTTTTTATTTATTTCCTTATTTTTAGTTATTTGATTCCTATTATAATTAAAACTCTTTAGTCAGATTTTGACCCTATTTATAGGGATTTAATTTTCATTATTTGACACAATTTTGATATTATAATTGAGAGGTTATTTTGCTTTCACAACCTTATTCTTCATTGAATAAAATTCGAACTTGCGAGTTATTCTTGTTTGTTCAAATCTCGGTGAGAATTATTGTTGCTTGTGATCAAGAGGTCAATATATCCCAGTAATTGTATTGGTTGCTTGGTTCAATTAATTTTAATTGGATCCATAAATCGTGGTTCTTTGGCGTTCTTGGGTCGATTTCAATATTTTGTGGGTTGCGTAGCTACAATTGCTACGTGGTTTGCATCATGGAAGATCCGGGGCAAGCATACTACTAATGAGTCTAGAAGGGTACAAACTACACAGTGCCATTTTCTTTGGCTTTAAAGCCTCAAACAACGTTAAAGAATACGAGGCACTCTTAGCTAGGCTAAGACTTGCGAAAGCTTTAAAGATTAGGTCTATGGTGGCAAATAGTGACTCACAGCTTGTCGTAAGCCAGTTTAACGGACAATTCGCTGCTAAAGAACCAACCATGGTTTCTTACTTGAAAAAAGTGAAAGATTTGGCTATGAACTTTGGAAAAATGGAGTTACAGCATATTCCCAGAAATGAGAATTCTAATGCAGATACTTTATCCAAACTAGCAAGCAGTAATGATTCCGGGCTCCACAATCTGATTCCAATTGAGCATTTGATGACCTCTTCTATTGAGCCAGGAATGGAGATTTTGGCAATAGAAAAAGAAGGATCTTGGATGAGTCCCATACTAGCCTACTTGAAGCATCAGACAGTACCAGACGAGCCGGAAGCAGCTCGAAAATTGCAAAGATATGCTGCAAATTTCGTACTCTTGGATGATCTACTTTATAAACAGAGTTACTCCTCTCCTTTGTTGAGATGTGTTGGGCCGGAGGAAGGATGGTAAGTGATTAGGTCTATTCGCCCATGAATGACAACATCGGATTTGAGGGACTAGTGTTGAGACCGTGCCCAAAAAACATAGTACATTGAACCACCAGTGAAGGCCCAATGGACCTTAGCCCATGATTAAAGTCTAGGGCATCACCTTGGGCCAACTGCCGAGGTAGAATAGCACGTGAACTTCTTTGGCCGAACTGATTTACGTTTAGCCGATGTGCTTTACATTCAGCCGAGGTCCTTTATGTTCAGCCGATGTGCTTTACGTTGACGCCACAAATGAGTGATGGAACAACGGATGAAGTCAGAGATGTGACACCGCCTTTACCAAAAGTGACAGGCGCCCATCCCCTACCAAATGTAGCAATGATTACTGTCAAAAAGTAAGATTTTCCTCCCCAACCGCTAGGGTAAATATACGTGTAAAATCTACCACGTGTTGTCATCCAAGATTAAAAATTCCCCTATAAATAGAGCACTCCTCCCGCCTAGTAAAGGGTTAGTATTTTCACTCTCTTAACTGAATATTTTACTCTCACTCCCCTTTCTCTCTTTTACACACTTATATTTCCCGTACCCAATTTATATTTGCTTGAAATGAGCACTGACTTTGACATCGAAGTGCAAACGGGAGCCACCTCGGCCCTCTTTGCAAACTGATTGTTTGTCACAGTGCGCAGGAGATTCACATGTTCAAGATGGAGGAGCTGAGACGTGTTGGTCCAAGGTCCAGCCGGATTTTGTGGTCAACAATAATTGCACTCCTGTAACCCTAGTTATTATTACTTTTTATATTATTATTGTTATCCCCTATATATATAGGATTCTGGTTTATAATAAAATAGACAAGTTTATTGGTGTATCTATTCTTCTCTCTTTTTATCTCTAGCTTATAATACGTTATCAGCAAAAGTCTCTACCAAATTGAGTTAGAAAAATTCTTCAAAATTTCATATATCAAAATATTAATTAGAAGGTAATATCATGTGCACCGAAATTAATTTGTTGACATATGATTTTCAAATTTTCGAAATTCAACTGATTATTCAAACTTTTCAATTCACTCAATTCAACTGCCTCTTTGTATGAATATTACTCTGTTCATGCCCAATTTTCCACTCAAATTAATTTGACCTATATGTGCCACCAGTTTCCAACCAAGTTTCAAAAGAATTCAGCCGCTGGAATACTACATGGACCTACATGGTGATGGGGGCTGTGCATATAATATTTTTGCCTCTGATACTTTGTACGTGTGAAAGGAAATTGGGTTCAGGGTCCAACACTACTTGATGATCTCAATATTTCGAATCTAACTTGTTTCCACTTATTGTTTGTTGAATCTTAGGCTTCGTTTGATCGCGATGGTGAAATTTAGGTGGAAAGAAAATGAATTCCTGAGAATTAAAAGTTAATGTGTTTAATTAGTTTAATATTCTAGGTGGAAAAGGTGAAAATTCTCAACTTTTGTTAATTGATTGACATTATTTTCCATGACAAATAAAGTAAAATTTAATTATTTTAATCAAAACAAAATTTTTTCACACATTTGTACTTGATAATAATAATGTTAATTTTTGAAAAAAAATAAATCAATTAACAACAACAAAACAGATCAAAAGCAACAAAATTTATTTTCCATGTAACATGGAAAATAAAAACCATGTATTTTGCAAGAATTGGTTTTCCTCATTTACAGGGAAATGAGGCGCGTGGAGTGCAAAGAAGAAAATCATTTTTCATTCCAATTTAAACCTATCAAACATACTAAGTAGGGGGAAAAAAAGGGTGGAAAATGATTCTTTTCCTTGGAAAATAACTCTTTCAAACATAGCCTTATTTGTTTTAATTTATGATTCTACTCTATAGATGTAATATTCTTTATATTAACGTCCTCTATGTATTTAATGTATATATTATTATTGATATTATCTTATAAATGTTAAATTGATAATTTATTATGTTGTTACTCTTGAAGTAGTACAATAGTATATTAATATTTTAGAAGAATATTAATTATAAATTTGCCAATTACAAATATTATTGATATTATTGATTATTATTGTTATTATAATTGAATGAGTTTCGAAATAATATTCCAGAAGAATATTGCACTATTGTTACAATTTCAATTTTTCAGCAAAAATATTGACTCAATGCTCTTGAAGAAGCATAATTTAAAGTATATTTTAAACGAATATGATGCTGGTGTTCTCGAAGAAACACAACCCACATTAGATGAATATTTCAGAAGAATATTTTATTGTTACTCTTGTAGAACACAAGTGTCAATTTTATATTGTTAACTTGAAAGGTAGAACTAACCGTTAATGTCAATTTTCAAGCAGAATATTTGACTTGTTATTTTTGAAGAAACAATAACACAATACAACGTGCTTTCAAAGTAGCACATGTTTGAAATAATATATCATTTTGAGTTCATATTTGTCCCTGAAAGAAAACATATAACTAATGTCTTAAGGACATTGATTAGTTTGATTACTTGAATGATATATGATTATATAATATTTAATCATTGAATTATATTGAACCAGAAGTTCAATTTGATTTTATTATTTGGAATGACCAGTTGTACCATCACTGGATCAATAATGATGCGAAATTAAAATGGATACTTGATGAAGAACCAGAAGATTCTTCAATTCAGCCCTATATGATGTTTGTTCTCTTTCATGAAATTTTTTCAGTAACCATCATTAGCTAAAATAGGGATTAAATTCCCTATGTTTCTAAAAATTAATTAGGATAATAAATGGGGCTCATCATCCTCCACGTTGATCATCTAAATATTATTTGTATATAATAAACTTGATACATATACTAGATGATTACATAGTGTTCGCAACCTGATGTTTGCAAAATTACTGCTCATTTTAAATTATGAGCATAATATCCAGATTATATAATCAACATTATGTCTTGTTAATACTAGTGGACATAAATTTCAACAAGTGTTAGTTGAGATGTTGATAAATAGTTTAACATTATTGCTTGTTAAACGCCTCCAATTAATTTAATTGAGAACAAAATATTTTCCTTTTGTTTACGAAATACTATTGTGCATTATGCCAACATCGTAGTTCTTCCTGCAATGATTGACTTATGATTAGAGCCTAATTTTTCCATCTAAATTTTTTTATAGTGCAATTGATCCACCACGATGCATTTAGATGGAAAATAAAAAAATGCTGATAATAAATGCGTAGTTTGAACTCATATCCTAAATGGGTGATATTTTATAGCACTAAAAAGAAATGATTATCAAAATAATTGGATAATTCTCTCAACGCTGGGGAGCGACTTAAAAAGCTGAAAATAATATACAAATGCATTATTATTCTCGCAAAAGATCACTCGAACCAGAATTTCGAAAGATAATTTATTTAGATGCATTTATTGATTAAAATGATCAATTATATCTCACACATCAGCTTTAAATGCTTCATCCCGAATTAATATCCTAAGGAAAATTAGTTAATATGATATTTGATGGTATCTTGATGCGTAATGATATTCGATTCTAATCTTCGAATGAAAATGGAGTAATTAGCAAAGATGGCTTCATTGAGGAGGCATATAGAAAAACGACGCCTAAAAAACGCGATGGAAAATTTGTAAATAAAAATTTATAAAAAGTGTCGGTTCTTTAGTAAGAACCGACGCTGGTGGAGCCGCCCAAGTAAGGGCGTCGGTTCTTACTAAAGAACCGACGCCTTTTAATTAAAGGCGGCGATTTTTGAAAGGAACCGCCACCTTTAAGTTAAGTATATTGACAGCCGCTATAGGTCTTAATCTTCAGCTCCAGTCTTAATCCCATAGCGCTGCTCACTAGCTCCACTGTGCGTCAAAGCTCAGCACACTCCCCCGCCGTAGCCACCGTCACCACCGACCGGCAGTGCAGCTTTGGCGCCACCACAGCTCTCCCCCGCGGCCAGTACCTGCGCTTTCTCTTCCTCATCGCGAGCTAGCCATCTCTTTTCTTCTCCGTCGTGCACCACTCCCACCCCGCTCCCCTCTCTTTTCCCTCCGTGCGCCACACCAAGCCCACCACCGTTCATCCATACCAGCACCTCAGCCAACCGCCACCGTCCCTCCCCCAGCCGTGTTCATCCGTAGAGAACCCCAGGCATCACCTCCGCCAGTGGCCACCTTCCCTCCCCCAGCCGCCACCGTCCCACCAACACGGTAATTTTTTATTTTTTTAAGCTTAAACTAGTTTGTTTATTTTGTTAGTTTATAATAGAATTTATTATTTATGATTTAATGTATTTATTGATTTAAATGAACTTATTAGTCTTGTTTGAATTTCGAATTTAGATTGATTTTGAGTTAGTAGATTTATAAATTCAATTTTTAAATTATTGGAGTTTTACTGAAATTGTAGAATGTTAATTTTATTTTAGTAATGATTGTGAGATATTTATAAATGAATTATTTGAGATGTTTTGTACTTGTTGGATGTTTTGGTGAGTTGAGATGATTATGTTGTGATGATCTGGAGATATGAGCGTATATAGTGAATAATTAAAAGACTAAAAATGTTTGAGTTTTTAACATGTTGAGGTTGAATATTTTAGACTAGATGAAAATGTTGAAGTTCGAATGGAGTTCTGTGTGAGTTTTGAATATGTTGAAGTTAAATATTTTAGTTTTATTGTGGCATTTTGATTCCACCTACAGGTTGGTTAAGTTCAATTCATAGGGGAGATTCTGTCAAAATTTTCGTAAGATTTTATAAATAAAAATGAAAATAATAAATTAAGGTGATTTCATTCGTTTTAACACATGGTGAATATCTTGATATATGTGTTATTAGATATGGATCGGAGTTGGATGTATGGGAGACATAATAAACATGAATATGTGAAAGGAGTTGAAGAGTTTATGAAATGTGCCGAGGAAAACAAAATAAAAGAAGGTGAAGAAATGCTTTTGTGTCCTTATTGTGATTGTGAGAATCTGAGAAAGTTCCGTAGCTCTGAACAAGTCAAGAGTCATTTGATCCGTCGTGGGTTTAAGGAAGGTTATGTACGGTGGATATGGCACAGTGAGAGTATACTTCCTAGGACGAGCACCGGTAATGAAAAGGGTGATCAAGAGGAGAATAATTTGGACAATGATCAGAATGATGTGGATAATGATCGGATAGATGAAATGATGCGTGACATACAAGAGGATTTCATTGAAAAGTCTCATATTTTCGATAGCCTGTTTAATGATTCTGAACAACCTTTATTTTCTGGTTGTAAGAAATTCACAAAATTGTTTGCCGTGTTTAATTTGTATAACTTGAAAGCGAAGAATAGGTGGAGTGATTGGAGTTTCACGGATTTATTGAAACTTTTACGAGATATGCTTCCGGAGGATAAAAAAACTTCCTAGTTCAATTTATGAGACAAAGAAAATGTTGTGCCCGATGGGAATGGAGATCGAGAGGATACATGCATGTCCAAATGATTGTGTATTGTATCGGAATGAGTATAAGGACTTGAACAAAGTGTGGAGCATGGAGGTATAAGCGAAAGGAATGCAATGTTAATTGGGAGGATAACAAAGGCTCTCCGGCAAAGGTGTTATGGTACCTACCCGTAATATCAAGATTTAAATGCTTATTTACCAATGCAAAGGATGCGAAGAACATGCGGTGGCATGCCGATGGGAGGAAAGAAGATGGAAAGCTAAGACACCCAGCTGATTCTCCTCAATGGAGGACCATTAATAGGATTTTTCCCAAATTTGGTGGAGAAGATAGGAATCTTAAGCTTGGACTATGTACATATGGGATGAACCCGCATGGTAACATGAGTAGTCAACATAGCACTTGGACGGTTCTTTTGGTGAATTACAATCTTCCTCCTTGTTTATATATGAAGCTGATGAGATCCCAGTCGGGGAATCTCGTCGAAAACGCGGAATAACGACAATTAAAACCTAGGAAAGATCTAAATCAGATTTGACTCGAAAATAATAAGAACACGAAGAAACTAACGAAAAAATAGAAGATAGATTTGACGATAAAATCTTGACCCAACAATCACGACGCAATTAATTGACGATGCGGATTGAAGAACCAAGATTGGTGAACGCCACAAGGACTTGTCAATTTCCTTGATAAGTCTCGAATTTGGAAACGCCACAAATATTCTTGCGAATATTTGATAAGTTTGTTGGAAGAACGCCACAAAGATCGGATCTTTGATAAGTTCAAGAAAAAATGAATAAACTCAACCTCTCAATTTTGGAGAATCCTCTCACAAATTTTATAAATCAAACTCAACTTAATTTTTACAATGAATGGAAAAGAGTATAAATAAGCAAAATAACCTAGCATCTAATTTACTCAAAATAGAATCCTAATTAGACTAAAATTCTAAAATAGGAAAATAACCAAAAACTAAAAGGGAAATAAAATAATTGAAAATTCCGGAAAATCTGGCGCTGCTTGTTTACGGCCGTGACGAACGATCTTACGGCCGTAAAGACCTTTCTGTTCAAAATTGTGCTATTAGTTACGGCCGTGACACAATGCTTACGGTCGTGAATTTCCTTCGGTTTGCATGTTACGGCCGTAAGACTGGACATTACGGCCGTAAGACCTTTTCTGCCTGAAATTCTGCCTTTTCCTTCGATAACTTGTTACGGTCGTGATAATAAGTGTTACGGACGTGAATATATGTATTACGGCCGTGAAGATCCTCTTTTACGGCCGTAAGGTATTTTCTGCCCAAATTACTTCTTTTTCTTGATTCGGCTCGATCCGTCCCTCTTCTCGGCTCGACCCCAAAACGGAACTTGCTCCGTTTTGCATGTAAATCACTGTCATATTTCCGATGGCTCGACTTCGCCCTTCGATGCCTGGTCCGGATCACATCAGAAGCGCAAGTACATCATGTTGTCGTTGCTAATATCAGGGCCTAAACAACCGGGAAATGACATAGATGTTTACCTAGCACTACTAATTGAAGATTTAAAACTGTTGTGGAATGAATGTGTGTTAGCATTTGATGCACATAGCCAAATGAATTTCACGTTACGTGCTATGATATTTTGTACCATAAATGATTTTCCAGCTTATGACAATTTGTCGGGGTATACTAATAAAGGAGATAAAGCGTGTCCCGTTTGTGAAGAAGATACGTTTGATATTTGGTTGAAAAATTGTAAGAAAAATGTGTTTATGAGTCATCGTATATTTCTCCCTGTTCACCACCATTATCGAAAGAAGAAAAATCTCTTCAATGGAAAAGTCGAGACTCGAGTTTCCCGCTTACCATTAACAGGAAATGAGGTTTATGAACGAGTTAAAAATATTGATGTTATGTTTGGAAAACCTTTTAAACCTCCTCAGAAGAGTCTTTGGAAGAAGAGATCAATATTTTGGGATCTACCCTACTGGGAACACTTACAGGTAAGGCATTGTCTTGATGTAATGCATGTGGAGAAAAATGTATGTTATAGTGTCATCGGGACATTATTGAACATTCAAGGAAAGACAAAAGATGCTATCAAAGCTAGAAAAGACATGGTAGAAATGAGGATACGAGATAAGTTAGCACCGCAAGAGTTGGAAAAGCGTACATATTTACCCCCAGCTTGTTACACTTTGTCTAGAAAGGAGAAAACAAGTTTTTGTGAGTGCCTAAATTATGTTAAGGTTCCATCTGGATACTCGTCGAATATCAAAAGTCTTGTGTCAATGAAGGACTTGAAATTGGTTGGTATGAAGTCTCATGACTGTCATGTCTTAATGCAACACTTGTTACTAGTTGCAGTTCGTGGGATACTCCCAAAACATGTTAGAAATGTCATTATGAAACTTTACTTTTTTTTCAATGCAATTTGCAGTAAAGTTGTTGATCCAGATGCGCTGGATGATTTGCAGGCTGATATTGTTATCACTTTATGTCAATTTGAAATGTATTTTCCTCCATCATTTTTTGACATTATGGTGCACTTACTTGTTCACTTGGTAAGAGAAATTAAGATTTTTGGTCCGGTGTTCTTGAGGTATATGTATCAATTTGAGAGATACATGGGTATATTAAAAGGATATGTGAGAAATCGATTTCGACCTGAAGGCAGTATCATTGAAGGTTATATTGCTGAGGTAGGGATGGCAAAAAAACCCGAAGGACCCGAAACCCGGAGGACCCGAAATGACCCGCCCCGAAAATTACCCTCCCCTTCGGGTCCGCGGGGCGGCCCCGCGACGGGTTTCGGGGCGGGTTCAGGGCGGACCCACCACGCCCCGCCCCGTGACCCGGTAAAAATAATTTTTTTTAAAAAAAATAATGAAATGAGAAACTAAAATAAATTTGATGAAGTCCAGAAGAATTGAACATTGGTGGAATTTAGGGATATGAGAATATACAACCACTATACCATTATATTGTTTATTGATTTTTTTTCTTCAAGTATATACATATTATTTTTAAAGTTCAAACTTAAAAACTCTAACTAGTTCAATGCCTAAATTTTTCACGTAAAATTTCATTACCAATTTTTTTATTAAAAAAAATAAAAAAATTCGGGTCCTTAGCGGGGCGGGAGGTCGCCCCGCCCCGCCCCGAGACCCGCGACTTCGCGGGTCGCGGGGCGGGGTGTTTTCGGGTCCGGGGCGGGGCGGCCCTGACCCGCCCCATTGCCATCCATATGCTGAGGAGGTTATTGATTTTTGTACTGATTACCTAGATGATATTGATACTATTGGTATTCCTAAATCTCGTCACGAGGGAAGACTGAAAGGTAAAGGTATGATTTGATGCAAAACAATTGTGCCTAGTGTTGAATTGCGAGATAAAACACACCTCCTTGTCTTGCAACACCTTACTAAGGTTCATCCATATTCGAACGAGCACATTTCCATTTTAAGGCGGGATAATCCTTCAAAAGGTGAGAGGTGGGTGACTACTGAACATAATCACTCATTTGCAAAATGGTTCAAAGATAAAGTGCTGGAAGAATTATCACAAATGTCGAATAACATTTTTGAAATTGTAAAGTGGTTAGCGTATGGCCCTGGCATGCTTGTGAGGTCTGATGAAGCATATGACATTAATGGGTATACATTTTATACAAGACGTCAAGATGATAAGAGCTCGATGCAAAATAGTGGAGTGACTCAAGTAGCAATGTCAAGCGATTTTTCCGTAATGTCTTATTATGGAGTCATTGAAGATATTTGGGAACTTGATTACAGGGAGTTCAAGTTTCCTCTATTTCAATGTAAATGGGTTGATAATAAACGGGGTGTTCGAGTGGATGAATTAGGCTTCACTTTGGTGGATTTTGGTCCGTTGGGTTATTTTGATGTGCCATTCATACTGGCATCACAAGCTAAACAGATATTTTACTTTCTTGATCCAACAAATACTAAATGGTCAGTTGTCCTTCAAGGCAAAAGAAATATTGTTGGCATTGGTAATGTGGTGGATGAAGAAGAGTACGATCATTTTGATGAAACTCCTCCATTTTCTATTGGTATACAACCAAATGCAATTATAAGGGAAGATAATCTTGAAACAAATTACATGCGTGAGGATCATGAAGAAGGATTGTTGATTGACCGTCGTTCGTGAGGCAATATAATTGTGTAAGATCGTTTACTTTCTTACTTAGAACTTTTTAATATTGTTCATATATGCTCTATTCATTGTTATTACTTGCTTACTAATTTGTTTATATATTTTTGTTTTGTTATATATGCAGATACGTGCACAGTCCCGTGAAAGTCATGGCTGATTCTTCCAGTTCATCTGATGATCAGAATATCAGTAAAAAAAAGACTAGAGGACCAACTAGTTGCAAAAACATGAGGAGGAAGGGGGATGAAGTAAATGCGATTGAAATTGATGATTTCCATAGGCCGATCGGACCCCATAAGAAGAACTTCAATTCTTATATAGGGTCTTTGGTCCGTATTCATGTGGATATAAATATTAGTGATTGGCATAAAGTCCCTAAAGGCCTTAAAGACATGATTTGGGAAGATATAAAGGTATTACATCATTTCATACATAGTAAACTTAATAACTGGTTATATATTTTTTTGTTATGAGTATAAATATCGCTTATTATTGTTGTATTTCAGAAGGAGTTCAGCATACCCGACGACGAAAGGAAATGAATTATTTTAAGAGTTATTAGGATGCGATGGAAAGATTTCAAGAGTAAGTTGGTGCATAAGTTCATTAACAATAAGCACCCAAGATACGCATCACCTACTATAATAAATAATTATCTGACCGAAGAGAAATGTGAGCAATTCAAGAAAGAGCGTGAGACTGAGATTTTCAAGGTATATGACATTATAATTCCTACTCTCCTATGTGATGATTCTTAATAATTTTTTATGATTGAGTTGAAAATTGATGAATGTGATGCTTTATTTTTCAAGGAAAAAAGCAAGAAGGCCAGGGAAATCCAGTCGCATAATGAGCATCCACATTTTTTGGGCTCCGCTGGTTATGCCGGGATGAAGTCACAGTGACTTTTATCAGATCCACTACTGTCTTTTGCCTCTTCGTGTGCATCACTTAGCTCGTCCATGCTAAGTGATGATCGAAGCTTAGATTGGATTCGAGCTCGATCAAAGAAGAAAGAAGACGGATCTTATTACATCCCCAACCAGAAAACGAGCGGGGTGTACGGAAAAATTGTAAGTATAGCCTCTCATTTTTTCATAATATGAATTAAATTTCATTTAAGTACTAATATTTAGTTTTCATAATTTTTTTTTTTTTTTTTTTTGAGAACAAATTGAAAAATCTGAGGAAGCAACTCAAGGGACATTTGTCCCAAGGAGACACCATGACATCTTATCGGAAGCCCTTGGTAAAGAGGATCATCCTGGTCGGGTTAGGGGATATGGTGTCTACGTCACGGTGAGGGATGTATATGGCAGACCTGATGCTGCCAGCAGATGATCGAGAGGGGTTATATCGGTAGATGATATTAAGGATATTATAATGAAGGATTTGGAGGTTGGTATCACCGAACGTGTTAGGAAAGAGTATGCAGCAGAGGTACAGAGTAAGATTGACAGTATGCAGTAGAAATACGAAGCTATCTTTCAGCGTATGGGCTTAAATGTTGATGCCGAAGTGGACATAACTCCACAACCCCGACCACCAACTCGCAGTAGTTGCTACTCAGTTAATCTAGATCCATTTGATGGCCTTCAGGTTTTTACTCTTAAAATATTATGTTTTTCAATATTATTGATTATATTTCAATTTTAAGGGCTATAACATTGATTTACATTCATGTTGAACAACAGAAGCCGATCCCTTGTCGTCTCGCCATAGGTTGTAATGGTGAGCATCAAATCGTGGCTAGAGGAATGGTTTTTCCATCCGGACTTGAGACTGTTGTGCACCATCAACAACTCTTGATCGATCATATTAAAGTGTCGGTTGATGATGTTATACAAGGTGTCGAAGCATCACTTCTTCCAGTACCATCTCCATACTACACCGTGGTGGGGGAAGGTATTGGAAGTTTCTGTCAATGGCCTAAAGATTTGGTGATTTTGGGAGAGGTAATAATTTTTATATTTATAAAAAGCTTCTTTAAAGTTTTAATTACTTTTAAAAATTTATTAGAAATGTTATGATGACCAAAAACCTGTAATTGTAGGAAGAGTTGACAAAACAGTTGAAAAAAGTAAAAAAGTATCAGAGTTTTGATATGTCATCTAACAAACGACCCCCACTCATTGATGATGCAACATTACAACGTCTGGGTAATGATTGTAAGATGTTACACTCTTTAGTTCTTACACTTCCTGTTGGTACAGACTACATCCAAGTGCCTCTAGACGCGACTGTGTTTCATCACACAGACGGTGAAAGTTTTTATGTTACGATCAACGACATCACCGACTTGCTCTCAATGAAATGGCTGAATGTATCTATCTTGCAAGTATTCATAATGTAAGATTCTGAACACGCGTTTATGTCTTTCATTTAAATTTTCATTTTATTTTTATTCATTGGTTATTATTTTTAGGTTCCTTCATAGGTTGTGTGAGCAAATTGGTGTTCAGTCAATTGGATTTATGTGTTCATTACAGATTACGTCGATCAGAGTTAAAACACATTTAGAAAGTGTTGTGAGTTACATGGATGAAATAATGAATACACTGAGATCCAAGCAATTCATTTTAGTGTCATACTATCAAGAGCAAGACCATTATTATTGTTTATGTATTTCTTTATTTATTTAAAGAATACTTACACGTTCATAATACGTAGGAATCATTGGAAGTTGCTCACGATATGTTGTGAAGCCAATACTGTGTACTTCATAGATTTAGCACAATCATGTAGGCGTAACATAGAAATCAAACCGTCATTAAATGTGTAAGTAATTATTGCAGTGTTCAAACTTTTGTGTTTAGTGCATTGTAGATAAGTTGGGTTACTTTCATGAAATAATCGTAGAGAGTTTGAGGTGAAACTGATGTGTTTGTGTTGTGATTATGATAATTGTTAAGATAATTTTCAATAATATATAGGTATCTATATAGGTTGGTTACATTAAATTTATAGGGGAGACTCTGACAAAATTTATGTAAGAATTTTGAGTTTTATTATTATTTTTGTAACTTATTCATATTTATTGAAACTTTAGGGCTCGAGCATTTTGGTCAGTAGGAGGCAAGAGGGCAACATCCAATGTAAATTAGAAAAAGATCTCGGTATGAAAACTAGAATTTTATAAGTTTCTACAAATTCTCAAATTAGTTTAATATATATTCACTTTCATTAGATTATTAATAGTAGTTTTAATTTTAAATATTCAAATTTCAGTGTCCTCGGCAACCTGGAAGAGATGAGTGTGACTATTATGTTATGAGAAACATGTTCGAGATAGTTACAGTCCATTCTCAACTTACTTCTCTACACTAGATATAAGTTATTGATGATAGTTGTTTAATTATGATTTATATGTAATTGTCATAATAAATATTAATTCTTATTAATTATTTTTAGGCATTTCAAGAATTTTATTCAACAAATGAAATTGACGAGGTTCGGAATTTATGGGCCAAATATTTCGTCGAAGAGTGTATGTAAATTTGGCTTATTTTATGTTAACATGTACAAATTTTTTAACAATATTGTGAATACAAAATTAGTTATTTCAAAATTATTTTTATTGAGTTATTAAGTTTTGTTTTGCATTCCTCAATTATATATTTGTTGAAGATAATTAGTTGATGTGTATGTTATTGTTATAGTGTATATAGGTATAATGGAAATATAAATAAATGAATAATTAAAAAAAAATTCATACTAAAAGGCGTCGGTTGTTGTCGAAAACCGACGCCTATAAGTATGACTTAAGGCGTCGATTGTTATAAAAAAATCGATGCCTGAAGTCATTAAAAGGCGTCGGTTGTTATAAACAACCGACGCCTTTATATGACTTAAGGCGTCGATTGTTACTTAACAACCAACGCCTTAAATTAATATAAGGCGTCGGTTTACATCCGACGCCTTAAGTATACAGTTTTAGCATCGCTACTATAGGCGTCTCCTGTACAACCGATGCATTTTCCGCTTTACAACCGATGCCTTCGACTCTTATTGTACTAGTGTGAAATCTCTATAGTTATGTTTTGTGGGAAAACAAAATTAAATTATAACGATAATTTTGTCGACAGACTTTATAAAGCACTTTTGCAAAAGCAAACTACGAAAATGGCCGTATCATAATATGAATGATAGCGAGGATAATAAAAGAAAATATGTCAAAGAAAATCGACATAAAAATAGTTGGTCAAAATATGCATTTAGGCTAAATTGAACTTACTATAAAACTTGAAGTTTTGGAACTTGAAGTCTAAACACTTAAAGTGTAAATCCAGTAATATACATATAGGTAAAGTTGTAATACACGACTTGTTGTACAATGAATGTTTCAAAGATTTGACAATGCATTTGAAACAATATGCAGTACATGTAATGTTTTATTTGCCTAACAATGCATAATAAGTGCTAATAAATATATGATTATTAAAAATGTTAATACTGAAAGATGATTGACTCTAATTACTGGCTTGTGTGCTCTTTGATATGATGGAATAGTGTCCAAGCCCAATTGGTTGGGCCGAACTTGGGTTACTTGTTGGACAAGATTGACCTAAGCCCGCTATCTTAATTCTAATTATGGTATTACTTAAACCTACAAGAACTAGGTTTAGTTTTAAGAGAATCAAGAGAGTCGTTTTTTCAAATTAGGGTTTTTCTCTTGCTAACACAAAGAGAAAAATCAATTCTCTCAAATTCATTTCAATAGTTGGAGATTTATGAAGTTCCAAATTCAACTCGTTGTGTAAATTCAATATGATTGAATTAGTTTTTTTTTCCTTGTTTCAAGCTTTTGAGAAATTTATTTTTTCTTTTTCTAAATTTGATTTGGAGAAGAAAATTAATTTTGGGTCGAAAAATGGATCGAAAAACAAGTTGGGAAAAATCGGTGGCAGCCACCGCCGGAGGTGGCGGCGGTGCTGCAGCATGGCTGCAAAACGCTTTCGCGCTGGTTGCTGGCAATAACATTCGCTGCTACATAGTTTTGCAGTGGCTACGGGCTATAGCGACGCTTTTTGCCGTTGTAGCAGTAGGTTATGCTGTCGTTGCAATCGCGGCGGCAGGGTGGCTGCAGCGCGAAGGTCGCTCTGCTGTAGTGGGAAGTTGCCGCACAATAGCGACAGTTCCTATCGTGGGTGAAGTAAGCGACGATGCAGGTGCTCGGTTATCAGCTTCGCTGCTGCAATTGGTAGGAGCAGCAAAGACGCTTTTCTCAACAACCCGCGATGCTGCTTCAAAGGCAACGTCCCATGAGGCTGTGTGGGAAGTGGTGCCTGGTGTACCACGTGGTTACAGGCTATGGCGCCGGAGAGGCGCAGCCATCTAGAAGGAAGTCATCGGCGTCGCAAAGAAGGGAGAGACTCAGTTTCGGTCTTCAGATTTTTGGGGGTGGGGGCTTCCTCTGAAATTTAGGAATTTACAAGGTCCCATTTGTAATTCTTATTAGGGTTTAGAATTTAGGCAGTGCATTGTTGAGGTTTTCGAAATTTTAAGCCCCTGTCTGCAATTATGAAATAAGGGTCAAATTATAATTTTTTAAATAAAGGACCTGTCATGCAATTTGTGAAATTGGAGGGTCCGATTGTAATTTTAAATATTGGTCAGATTGTAATTTTTAAAAGAGTTTAAAATTTGATTTTGAAAGGGTTTGACCCAATTTAAAACTTTGACCAGAAAATTAATTTGGACCCATTCCAAAATTTTATTTTAAAATTCACAACTTTCAAATTATTGTTAAAATTGGATTTTACCAAAATATATAATTTTAACCATAAATTGAATTTTATTTTGTTTAGGAGTTTTATCCTAAATTAAAATATTAATTCAATTTGCCCTAATTTTGGAATTAGAGCTTGGACTCTAATTTGGTGATTAATTAAAATTTGATTTTAATTATATTAAATTTAATAATTAGTTAATTCGATTAATTGATTATTAATTAAATCTTATTTAGGATTTGATCCTAAACTCAATTAGTCATGGAATCTAGAAATTGGAGTTGGACTCTAATTTGATATTTAATTAAAATTTGATTTTAATTAAATCAACCCGTCAATTAATGTAATTGATTAATATGATTAATTAATTAATTACTAAATTGAATTTTATTTTATTTTAGGAGTTTTATCCTAAATTAAGATGTTAGTTTAATTTGCCTATTTTGGATTTAGAGTTGGACTCTAATTTGGTATTTGATTAAAATATGATTCTAATTAAATAAGAACCGCTAATTAAAGTTGATTAATTAATTGGTTTTCTGATCCGTTTTATCTAAATTAGTTTAGACGACCTAAATTGCTAGAAACTTGAAAGTTGTATATATAATATTAGATATTATATTTTTATACATTTATATGATGAATGTATATTTGGTGGATGATTATGGACTCGACCCATGTGATTGGTTGAATGGTTAATTTATTCTGCTTTTGTTGGTTGGACCTGCGAGCCTATTGTTATTTAATTGAATTTGCGTGCCTATTATTTAATTTATTTGGGCATGCGAGCTCTAGTTTGTAGATATGAGCCTATGCGTCCATTTGATATAGGCTTGCGTCCCAACTAGTATAGGATATAGGTTGCAGCTGGCCACAAGAATATAACTAGTATATAATACAGGTTGTAGTAGTAGATGGAGATTAGTGCATTTAGCATTCGATAATCGGATGCAATGTCCCCCGGGAATTGACCAACTAGTCTTCTTCATGGCTCGAGAAGACTAGATAGATGTTGTCCATAATTATCCACATTAATATGATATGTATGATTAATTGCATGACGGATGTTAGTTAATATACATAGGAATGATGAGATCAAATCCCTCGCTTAAATATTATATTAAGTCATATGTTTTCCATTGTTATAATGAAAAACCAGAGTTTGCTATCAATGTCATCTTGTTGAGTCACTCAAGGCTACTCCCTAGTAGATATGTTTCTCATTATGAAGTATCAAATACTTCTGAACAATGGGTTGGACTTAATCGAAACTTCATCCTTTATTGAGTAAATAAACAGGGATATAATTTTGGAAGCAATTTATTAAATTCGTATTAATTGGTTAATACAAAGTGCCTTCCATTGTTATAGTGAAAAACCAGAATCCGCCCTCGATGCGGTTTGTTGAGTCACTCAAGGCTAGGAGTGGGAAGGTGTGTTTGTCATTATGAAACATAAGACGTTTCTGAACAATGAGTAGGATTTAACTGAAATCTATCTTTTGTTGAGTCATTCAAGGAGATGAGGTTTTGGAGGCACAATCAAGTAAATACATAAGCTATGTGCGACAAAGAGTTGTCTACTTGATGATGTAGGAGTCACATGGAGATGTGATTGATAGGAGTATCTAACTAAATGTTTTGTTAGAGCTTGTTGAGTCACTCAAGGTTCAAATGGAATAAACGGAATCCTAGTCTACTGTGAATTTAATAGGATTCTACGAGATTAATGTCGAGGGCCATTAATTCAAGTAAAAAAGCGGGAACAATCGATTTAATAAAAGACCTTATCAAATTGATTTATGCATGATAATATGTGATTCTATTTTTGATTTATTATTGTTGGTGTATGAGTTTAAAAATTTGAGTTGTTACTTGAACTTCTGGAGTGTAATTGACACTCTGTAAGTTCATTAGACTGAAATCCTTGAATTGGCATCGTCCTTTGAGAAATGATCTCAAAACACGATATGATCGAGAATACTCTTCTCGAACATGCCAATAATAGGACACTACATTTATAATTGCGAGGCTTCCTTAATCGAACTAAAGAAGTAAGAAGTTTGGAGAGTCTTCTACTTCAGTTTTCTATTTGATAGAGGTTAAATAATCTACTTAACCAATCGAGTATTAGATACCGATAATATACAATGGCTAAAAGTAGAATAATTGCGAAAAATGGTGATATACCTATTTGTAAGTAATAAAGCAAAAGTTTCTTGAACAACTTAAGACGCTATCACCTATCTTTACCTTCTGATTCAGTTTAAAATTAGACAATTGTTAATTATAGTTCTTATGAAGAATGAAACTTCCACTTCATGCTTGGACATGAAATGATTGTCCTATTTATTTAAGAATAATATTTATCCGTTAAATTAGATGGGATAATATGGAAGTTAGGTAAATAACAAATAGTCTACATTCTGAATATTGATAAGGCAAAGAAGAAGTCACACTTAAATATGACACTTGACTTATTCAATTAATAGAGATATATGTATATCTCACCTTGTAGGTAAATTGATAAGTCAATTTTCTTAGAAAAGGGAAATGTGGGATGGTTGATCCAGTGAGCCTGTTACATTCGGATGTAAGTGAGCATATGTCAGAGTAGTCTTTAGTTATCAGATAACATTGATAGTCATTTTTATTTATAATGCAGTTTAAATCTGAGAGTTTGAAAATTTCAAATAATACAGATATAAATTAGAAGGCCAAAATGAGAAAAATATTCTAAGCACATAGATTTGATCAAAGTGGAGAATATTTTAAAGTGATTGACTTCAAGATTATGTTATAAGAACATAATTTTCACATAGATAACTCTTTCACATACACATCGGCACAATGGAGAATCTGAAAGGACAAAGATTGCAATTGATGCAATCATTGATGAAGCCACGCAAAATCTCCAAAACAGTTTTTGGAGCTTTGCACTGAAAACTTTATATTACACATTTATTCGTGTTCCATGATAATCGGTTGATGAAGGTCCATATAAGATATAGATTTCAAGGGTCTAATCTTTCTTACATTAAGATTTAAGACCTCAATACTTATTAGAAGTATACCAAATTTGGATAAGCAATAACTTTACTCTAATATGTATATTTGTGAGATATCTAAAAGATGGTTGAATATTATTTCTACATTCCTATTGAGAAAGAAAGTCTATCTCAAGTTTTTTCAATATCTTGAAGAAATAGTTCATCTAAGAGAAGACAGTAGGAGTAAAAGTATAACATGAAAGAATTCATGATTACACATATATACTTAACCGATTAAATAAGCTCGAATATGTGTTTGCATTGGATGAGGCACAAATCAATGCTTGGGATGCGATCGTTACGTAGGACGTGGTGACGACTGAGAACGCACTAGCTCCATGTACAGACATTAGGATCACGCGTACTCCGTTGAGTTACACATCCCTGATTGCTAATATTGTATTAGTCATCAAGGATAATGAGTCTATATTTACATAGAGGATAAGTTAAATGTTGACTAAATGAGATGACATGAAGCCATGGAATCCGAGATAAAAATAAGTTTTGGAACTTCTTTGATCCGCCTGAAATGGGTAATACCCATAGGTTGTAAAAGCGTTTACTTTGAATTAATTCGAATTCTTCTTGCGGTAGAAACATGCTGTGATTATGAGATTTTTTATATGGATATCAAGTCGTATTCCTTGAAAGGAATCTTGACAAGATATTTGTGTGTGACAAAATCCAAATATCCAAACATAGGGTGCAAGCTAAAGGATTTAATTATGGATTAAAGCAAGTCTCACGGAGTTAGAATCTTAATTTTGATGAGATAATCAAAATGTTTGATTTTATCAAAAATTGTAGATAAATCATGTGGGTGTATAAAAGGTTAGTGAGAGTGTTCAATATTTTTGATACTATATGTAGATGGCATATTATTGGTCAGAAGTTGAATCTCTAACCTTGAAAGTGAAAGTGCAATTATTTAAATTTCTCCATGAAGGATGAGAAATGAAACATTTAATTTGGGAACTAGAATCTATAGAGATAGATATGGAAGGTTGTTTTGATTTTTCAATCCACGTATATAGATATAATGCTAATGTGGTTAGCATAAAAGAATTCAATGTAGGATTCGATCCTAAGAGACATGGGGTTAATCTTCTCAAAATGGTGTTTAGAACACATATTGAGGAAGAATTATATGGAGAAGATACTTGATTGTTTGACAATAATATCTTCTTAAACATGACACTATGTACGACATTTTTTGTATTCTTGAGTACTTGTGAAGCACTAAGAATACAATAGACATGAGGAGAAATGTAGATTTATAGCCTTTGGGTATAGATATACCATCCTTCAGTCCGGAAAGGATGAAGGAAATATTCAGTCTGATTGTTAATTAACTCATAGTAGTGGTGTGGTCAGTTTGAAATGGTTCAAACAAGGGAGACCGCTAACTATACAACTAAGACTAAATACATAAGTGCTTGTGAAGCAATCTTGATCGTTAAGTTTATTAGTGAACTATAAGTGTTCCTAGCATTATAGTTTCAGTAATGAGTACTGTAACGAAAATGGAGCCATCGTGCAAGCGTGGGAACTGGGTCTCATTGATGATCTGAGTATGTATTTAGGGGCTACTATCTCATTCGAAGATTGTAGAAAAATATAATTCACGCTCACTAACCTTGCGAATTTTGAATATGTGAAGAGCCACATATCAGAGATCCACTTGTAAAACCACTATCCCAATTGGAATGTGATTGTCACATAAATTCGTTATGTATATGATACATGAGTTATTGGATCTAGTGGGAGTATGTCAATGTTATACTCTAAATTCAATCGTTGAGATAGCATAACACATATTATCATTGTCTCAAAAGGCCGATCTATTATTACATTGAGTTTAACTCATCATTTAAATAATAGAGTCCGTAGAGTAAGTTTAAATAACTTGTAAGTCACAAGGTGTTGTGACTGTGAGATACAAGTCATTGATAACCTATTCTAAAATTATCCCTAGTCGAAGTAACAACAAGATGCGGATACGGATATTGTTTTTGCAGTTACACTATCATGTGTTGCATTTTTTCTTATGAAGAAAGTAACTTATCTCAAGAGCTAGAATGTAGAGGAACATTCGAATGAACACATGGATACATTGTTAGATGAATAAGGCATTGGATGACCCACCTAGAGATTCAACATGGATAACTATCCAAGGGTCAGTGGTGAATCTTTAATACGCGGTTGTGGATTTGGTCTTTTTACTTGAGGGCCTCATAAAATCTTATATGAGGATTGCTATGCTTTGGCGAACGTTGATGTTGGCTCTTGAGAGGGAGTCAGGAGGATGACGTCATAAGGGTATAGATAGAGTCATATGAAGGTTGTGTATGTCCAACATGAGGATCTGTCACTCTTGGGTAGTAGGAAATTATAGCCTGTATTTCGTCCACTTAAGTTGATGTAAATTCCTCGGTCGGGGTGAAGTTATGAGTTGAAAAATGTGTTTTCAATCATAACGAGATCAATTAAGATAAGAAGTAAATAACATAATTGGTTGAAATGAGATTGACGCTATCTATATCTCTTAATCAATTGAGTTATATTGATGAAGAGATTATATTTCCATGGTAATCCCACATGAACAGGTCTTGTCATGCCACATGACTTTTCCTTTCATATGGATTGCCTTGACACATTACTAGATGTCGATATAGGACGGCGACGTGAATTAATCAATCTTGGTGAGTCGAGAATGAATTAGAAATAGAGATTTCAATTTATCTTATTCCAATCAGATTGAAATAATAATAACAAGGAGTTTGCCATCGTGAATGGAACCTAATGGGTCACAGACAAAATGCGAGAATTGAGTATCTGGAATTGGATCTTGTCCAAGTGGAAGATTGTTGGAATAGTGTCCAAACCCAATTGATTGGGCTGGACTTGAGTTACTTGTTGGACAAGAATGGCCCAAGCATACTATCTTAACCCTAATTAGGGTATTACTTAAACCTACAAGAACTAGGTTTAGTTGTAAGAGAATCAAGAAAGTCGTTTTTTCAAGTCAGGGTTTTTCTCTTACTAGTACAAAGAAAAAAACCAATTCTCTCAAATCCATTTCAATAGTTGGAGGTTGATGGAGTTCCAAATTCAACTGGCTGTGTAGATTTCTTTTAGAGACTGGACAATTGGACAGCTGGTGGTGACAAGATTGTACCTTCCGTTTCAAGTTTCAGATTCACAGCGTTCATCAAAGGTATCATCTTTATCACAAATTATATCGAAGTGCAAGGTTGATTCGGGCTATGGTTTCTGAGTCTATTTAATTCTCGTTGTGCATGTTTGACTCGAATCCTTACATGATATACCAATGAGTGATATCAAAATGTATGATCATTAACTCGATACTTTGGGAGTATTCTTTAAAATACCAATGAGTGAGATTAAAAGGGTAATCAATACCTCGGTACTTTGGGATTGGGTAAAATGATCAGAAAAAATCTATTTGAAATATAGGAATCATTACCTATCTAAAATTTCACGACTTAAATTTGGTGGTGGTAATTTAACAATTGCAATGTGAAGCATATACGAAGATTGAAGCATAGTATAGAATCCTTGAAGGATTAAATATATCTGAAATACGATATAGTTCTCCAAGTTCATAGGATGAATTGAATTTGTATTCAAAGAACAAATAATATGAGATATGTGTCATTTATATATGTTGGTGAACATATTTGATATTTTATCAATTAACAGTTGAAATAATTATATGCAATATCAATATAATTGTAATGTTACCATGAGTGGAAGTTAATATGAGCCACACTCTTTTTTGCCTTAGTCGAGGTTTTATAACACAGAGTTTTCCTAGCAAGGTTTTTAATGATGTAATTGTTATCAATGTCTATTGATATACTTACCTATACGAGATTTCTGAATAGATTAAGATATAGATGATTCAATAGAGATTGAATCAGGGAGAGTAACTATATGAATGATCCAATACAAATTGAATCACATGGAGTTGCTGTACTCTTTTTCCTTTGTTTAGGTTTTGTCCCACTGAGTTTTTTTGACAAAGTTTAACCGAGGCAACATCAAAATACTCTAGAATTTTTAGCAAATTCACTCAAGTGACAATGTAGCTAATTTATCCATAAAAGTATTGCCAACAACTACATTCAAGAAATCGGTTCACAAGATTGGGATGCATCAATTCGATGATTTACAGTGATCAACATTAGGGGGAGTAGTTGTACTATTTTTCCTTAACTAAGGTTTTGTCCTATTGGATTTTCATGGCGAGGTTTTAACGAGGCTGCATTCATCTTAATACTCTAAGAATAATTGTACTCTTTTTCTTTTGTTTTATATATTTGTTCCATTGAGCTTTTATCAAACAATGTTTTAATGAGACAGATATTTTGTAATATGTCATTCAAGGGGGAGTGTTGTAAATATTATATTGTATTGTATTGTTGAATGACAATTGTACCCCTGGAATCCTAAACATTATTACTTTGTATATCATTATTCCTCCTATATATATGGAGTTTTGGTTCATAATAAAATACACAAGTTGATTGGTGTCTCTATTCTTCTCTCTTTTTCTCTCTAATTTATAACATAAACTAATTTATAAATATAAACTAATTTATAAATGCTACATAGTTACGAAATAGAGTCTACTTTACTTAAATCAGCAACAATTCTACTGTTTCTTTTAATTAATTAACTATTTTTTTATTTTTTAAATATGATTTAAATTGCAAAAAAATAAAAATAAAAATAAAAATAAAAAGATTCGAACATGTTCGGTGAATTTGAGAGACCATGTTCTCCGTTCCCGTCCCGTTTGCAAGACAATGCGAGGATAGAGGACGGAAAATATTGCTGCTATCCCTACTGGTTAAGGAATATAATGAAGTAAATATATGCACTGTTGAACATTTAAACTTTTAATAAACTGATAGTAAAGCTAATTAATCAATGTAACTAGTTTTGATAATAGGATGCCATGTTTTTTAATATATGAAAGGGCTAAAATTAACGCATATTTCATATTTTATATATAACATCAAGGACAATTTATATATTTAAATAATTTATAATTAATCACTATTTATTTAACCTTAAAGGCGGTATGGGGATCCATGTGATGCTCAAAATTAAAAATAGGGAAGATTAATATTATTTTTTAAACGTGAGAATTGTAGGGGGTATTTATGATATTCTCTCTTATTTATGATTTTCAAAAATCTGACTTAAATTAGAACCTAAATCCGACCAATAACTTGACCGGTTCACCATGTGTTGTACACATAGGAATGGACAAAAAAAGGGAATCGAGTCTAGGAAATGGAAACCGAATAAAAGAAAAACAAAAACAAAATCGTTCGATTTTGTTCAAAAATAAAATAAAAACAACATCGAAACTGATTTTAAAAAAACCTAAACCGGCTCAATTTCCTAAGCAATTTCAGTGCTGCTATCTTTCATAGCTTGAGTCTGTATTTCACTTCACTTCGCTAGTTCGCTTGTTTTTTTTTTTTTTAATGTTTACTTCAATTTATTTTTATTATTATTTTTTTTTTAGCCTTGATTTTCACACAAGTTTAGAAACGTTGATTTTTTTTCCCCCAAAATCTGAAAAAATAATCAAAATCAAAACATGATCGAAGTAGTTTGATTTTTGCAATTGAAGAAAATCGTACAAAAGTATACACTCTATATACTCTAATTGGGTCACATACGGCCGAAAGGTCAGCAATAACCTTCTAGAGCTTATAGCTTATGTGTTGTGATTAGCGGGCAAGAGCATCGATTATAAATATGAGTTTTTAGTTAAATGAGTTTGGTACGTAATAAGTTTAGTAAAATAGACTCCTTTATTAAAATGTCAAAATTATCTTTAATGAAAAGGACGGTTTAATTTGCAAGATATATCCCCGAACTTAGTCATGTTGATTTAATTCAGTGCTTCTGGTTATATTTATATTTTTTAATCTTTTAAGTTCTTCTAAAAATGTTCTATATTGTAATAATTTTTCAAAAGTTTTAGGATGATCTTTTTTAGTTATATATCCTAACGTTATTCATTATGATACTTCATCTTCTATATCTTCGCATTCTTCTATAATTTTATGAACCATATTTATATTTTTTGTTGTTTCAACAGAATTAAATTCTATTCTATTTAGGATAGTATAGTCAATATTTTCGTATATCTCTTTTAGTTTAGATTGTCCAACAGAATGTATATTTTTAGATTTTTTAACGATAGTTGATAAAAATGAAATTTCTTTATTTTCTAAATATAGTTTATAATCACAGTTATTAGATGTTGATGTTTGTAAAGTATTCATAGATTATTGGATTGGTAAATTATTATACAAAATTTTCTGGTATAAGTTCATTCTTTGATCTAGTAAAATACAATAATCTGCAATATATTGTTCGTATTTTTTTAAAAGTTTATTATATTCTTCAGAAGATATATTTTCATTTTCCATTTAATGTTTAATATCTTCCATTTTATCTTTCAATTTTTTTAAAAGATTACCTAGTCCTTCTATTGTATATCCTGACATTTAGGTTTGTATTGTATTTGTTACTATTTTATTTTCTAAATATATTTTAAGTTGTAATATATCAGAATAATCTATAATGTATTGATCATGATTTTCTAAAAGTACATAATATTGTTCAGATGATTCATCCATATCTATTAATTGAGAAATAATGTTATCTATTTTTTCCATTATCCTATTGTAGCGACTCAGAATTTTTACGCAATATATAATTATTTTAATATTTAGAAAATTGTGTCGCTACTATTTCACCCATTGTTTTGAAGTTAACGCCGCGACGAATTCGTCTAGCCAAGTCAAGAAATATCGAATTTGTTCGATTTTAAATTAAAATCCGAATTTCTAAAATTATGTTATTTTAATTATTTATTCAAAGTATTATTTTCATCATCATTTTGTATAAAGAATATTACACCATTTTCTATTTCATATTACACCAAATTCTACACTATCTTATTCTATAATACCAAATCAATACATATATCCCTCTTATTCTCCATTCACAAGCAATACCATCATTATCATCATATAACACGGCAAGACACAAACCACCATTTCTTTATTTTATCATTCCAATTATGAGTATTCCATTCAATGATTCCTCTTCATATTATTATGTCCTCCATATTGATCACTTTCCATCTCATTCCCAATTTCATAATTCATCCTCACCAACCACCTTCACTACCTTATTCAAATACTATCTCTACTCCTACGAGATTCAATCTGCACAATTCAAATCATGGCACAACCCATATTCCATTCTATTATTTATTTTGATTCCTCATGTCTCCCCTTTAATCATTTCCTTTTTCCTTTTCTTTTCCTTTAAACCACAACAAAACCTAATCATTTTATTCTAACACTTTACATCTAATCTAATTCCTACTCAACCTAAAACTCCACCACGGTTTCACCAAACCAACCCATGCTCCACTTATCACATCATTACCTCCACTTACCTCAATTCCACAATTTCAAACCCAATCTGTATATATTCACCTGCGAAATCTTCATCATCAATCTACAATCAGTTCATAACCATCATCCTCAATTCACCAAACAATGCCACTGTAGTCTTCATCTGTACCACCACTAACCGGGTTCCAGCCTACAATCAATTCAGACCACCACCTCGCCATTTATCATCATCACCAATGAATCTATATCAATCCGCCACTGCCATTCAACACCAAATTGAATCATGAACACCCAACTTCATTTCAGACAATCACTTCAGCTTCATCCATTTTCACCCCTGTCACTAAATTCAATCCACCACCAGAGTCTCTGATCGTCATCACCACCAATTTGCAATCAACCCAACATCCACGAGAATCAGGAAATAGAACAGCAACCATGACCATCTCCATCATCAAATCACTACTGCTGCCCAACCTGGAGAAGTTCCACAATCAACTCAAGCCACACCGAACCACTAATCACCGCCTCCTGCTCATTTCGTTTGATATCCAATCGAATCCCAAATAAAAACCCAACACCCAGAATAAGCTAAGTCCAGAACATTACTCACCTTGACCGCCGCCATCTTAACCGGGTTTTTGGCCGGAAGAACCGCGAACCCTAGCTTCGGTTTCACCTTAAATCGCCCCCAAATCAGCCCAGAAACTATCCTAATTTCACCATCGCCACTCCCCGTACCCAGCGCCGGTGCTGCGCCGGTAGAAATCACCGACAGTAACCACGGATCTTCTTCTTCTTCCCTGATTTTGTTCTGCCATCGTCACTCTCTCTCTAAATTTTCAGAGGAATACGAATGAGAGAGAGAGAGAATAAAATCTGAATATATATTTTACTTTCGAAAATTTCAACTTTAGTCCCTATAGTTTTAATTTGTTTCGAATCAGTCCCCAAGTTTTAAAAAGGTTTTATTTCAGTCCTTTCAGCTTTTAAACTTATCAATTTCAGCCCTTAAGTTTTAAATGAGTTTTAATCAGCCCTTTCATTTTTAAAATCTATTATTCAGTCCCTGCTGATTAACTTTATTTGATTTTAAATCCCAACTTTTCAAAATATTCATTTTAGTCCCTCAACTATCAAAAGTATTCATTTTAATCCCTCAACTTTCAAAGTATCTATTTTAGTCCCTGGACTTTCAAAAGTATTTATTTTAGTTCCTCAACTTTCAAAACATCAATTTTAGTCCTCAAATTATAATTTATCATTTTGAGCTATATATTCGATAGACTAAAGTGACTTATTGGCTAAGACGAAGCGTACGGAGAATTTAAAGAAATTGAAGTCATTCCCGCTCAACTTTGCACTCGTCGGATTTGAGGTAGACTCGCACTTATTGATTGATTTAAATTATGATTTCATATGAATGTCATGTGACTTGTGAAAGTCAATTTTTAAGAAAAACAAGTATGTTTTTATGAAAGGTAAATATACCTTATGTTTTTATGAAAAGTAAGTATGTTTTTATGAAAAAAAAATATACTTTATGTTTTTACGAAAAGTAAGTATACCCTATGCTTCACGAAAATGTTTTTTTGGATCATTGCTATGAAATCAATCTACCAAGATTGTTATGGGTCCCATATGATAAGTTATGATATGTTAAGGGGACCGGAGTTTTAGTAGCGCTACACATAAGAATTCTTGCCACGAAGTTCGGTAACATTCTTGTGTCTCCTATGTTTATGAGGATTTGCCACGAAGTTCGGTAAAATTCCTATGTTTCCATATGTTTATGAGGATTTGCCACCTAAGTTCGGTAAAATTCCTGTCGCATATGTTTATGAGGATTTCGATCCTATCTTATGTTATGATGCAATTGATCCCTATGAATTTCAAAAATTATGCTTGGTATACTTACTACATAAGAATTCTTGCCACCGAAGTTCGGTAAAATTCTTATGTTTATGAGGATTTCGATCTTATCCTATGTTATGATGGAAATGATCCCTATGCTTTCAAAAGAAAATTATGCTTGGCATAATTAAAATGTGTTTTATAAGTATATGGTTTTCAAAGAGCTATTTTCAAAGAGATGTTTTCAAAGAGCTATTTTCAAAGAGTTGTTTTCAAAGAGCTGTTTTCAAAGAACTATTTTCAAAGAGATGTTTTCAAAGAGCTATTTTCAAAGAGTTGTTTTCAAAGAGCTGTTTTCAAAGAACTATTTTCAAAGAGATGTTTTCAAAGAGCTGTTTTCAAAGTGCTATTTTCAAAGAGCTGTTTTCAAAGAGATGTTTTCAAAGAGCTGTTTTCAAAGAGATATTTTCAAAGAGCTATTTTCAAAGAGCCTATGATTTGCAAAATATGTCCCGTGCTGTAATGCACAATATGAGTTTTATCAAGAGCCGTTTTATAAAGAAGCTCTATCAATGCCCGTTTTATAAAGAGCCGGGATTTATGTGTTTAATCATCTTATAAATTAAATTAATTTACGATGAGTCTACTGAGTATTTCCCCCATGAAATACTCACCCTACTTTTTAACAGTTTTGCAGATTTCGGAGACGGTGGCGAGCGATGAATGATGGTGGCAATAATCGTTAAACGGTTGAAAGTTTGACGTTAATGATTTCCGTATTTTTCCAAACAATCGAATAATTTAGAGAAGTTCATTTATTTGAGAAATTATGACATTGTCAATTTCTTTACAAAATTAATGGTTCGATTTACTATTTCAAATGGTTTCATAAATGTTTCAATTTTATCGGCCATTACAGTTTATTTAATGTTGCCAAAAATGAATTTCAATTATTTCTTCCGCAAAAATATTATTCGAAAAAATTTAGACAGAAAATGACGTAGTGAATCGGGTATATGGAACTCGGGGCGCTACACCTATCTAACAAATTGTCTAATCCTTCAATAGTATATCCAGACATTATAAACACAAAGATAAATAATTTATAAAATCTCAAGTAATTTTTCAAACTCTATCAGTGTTTGAGAATTTATAATATCTATATCAGCCATAATATCTATGCTTGGTTCAAATGGTATATTATATTTTGAAATACTTTTCTTTCTCTTTTCTAATTTATCAATTATATCTTGAATATCTTGTATCATTATTACAGTACATCTAGCAAAGTTTTCTATCAATTTTTTTTTTAAAATTTTTTAATATCTCTTGTTATGCGTAGAGTTACTCTTGGTATCCTATTTTATCAATTTCATTTTCGTATTCAATACCTTTTTTACTTTTGATATGCTTTTGAACTTTATATGGACCTCTTTTAGTTCTGAATTTTTTCATGATATAATTACTATTATTCATGATATTAAGATTTTCAAAAACTGGTAAAGAAAGATTCATCTCTTCCATCACTGTCATAATCTATTACATGGTTATAATCATTATCACTACTAAACACATATCCTAAATATAATTCATTATTTATTTCAGTATTATCACTATCAAGCCAAAAATAAATAATTGATTTTAAATTTCTAATCCTAGTATCCTTTTTAATGTCAGAAAGATAACTAACAAACATGGCATATACACATGATATAACTTTTTTATTTCATTATTAGGTCTAGTAAACTGTTTATGCATGAATAAATGTTCAATTATGCTATGGTATTCATCATTGTAAAGACTGTTTTGATATTTAAACTTAATAATCCTGAATTCTGTCATGTTAAAAACTCTTCTTCCTCCTAATTTCGTAAAGATAGATATATTAAGAATACTAACATTTTTTCCTGTTCTCAGTACCTTTGTATTTTCCTTCTATTTTTAGTGACCTTCAAGCTTATAGGTTTCTGCTCCACACCCTTCAATGGCTTCCTACCTTCATGGGTTATTAGCTAAACCCGGATGCCTTCACCGTAAAACTTTTTAGATATAAAATGTTTTAGGACAGAGTGTAGGGGATTTTCTTAATAATATATCTTCTTTTTAGAAATAGGATTTAGAAGACAAGAACTTAGAAACTCATCATAATTTGATAAGTGGATTGAGATTTTATTGATAATATGAAGATTGAAATAGGATTTGTATGAGAATTTTTTCAAGACAGAAAATTTCTTGGCTTTCTCAGAAACTGAGTGCTCAAATTGGTTCTGCCTTTTCCTAGGCAGAAGGCCTCCATTTATAGAACTTCACGAGGTATTACTATGAAACCTCTTACATCATTGCTTACGTAATAGGCATAATAATTTGAATAATGTTACAAGGATATACAAGGACACACATCTCCATCTATCATTTACTACAAGGACACACCTCTCCATCTATCTTCTATCATTTACTACAAGGACACATCTGTCCCTTCATTTCCTCACATGGCTATATTATAGGGACACATATCCCTCTATTTTTAGTCTTCACATGGCCTCTACATTGTGCTGTCTTGTTCCATCGAATAAGATTTATCAATCGTCTTCCATCTGTCCATCAATTATGCTGGCATGTGGGGCAATTTCTAATATTTTCTCATGTATCATCTTTATTGTATAAAAAGAATAGTATCATTGAATCTGTTCAAGTTAATAAGACTTTTTTAGTATCTATTTTACAATCCATATCTAATTTTGTTCCTCCATGATTAATAGGTTTATCATAATTATTATTTGGTTCAAATCTATCTTTATATTTATTTCCTCTAGGTGGTTGTCTATCTCTGATTCTATCATAATATTGTCGGTGTAGTTTACTGTATAAGGGTGCGTAACTTTCATCTGGATCTGGTAATTCTTGTTTGGAAGTTCCTATTGGAGCTGTGTTAGGTGCTCCTCCAGTATTCATTAAAACTTTGTATTCATTAAGATTTTATATGCTTAACTGGTCAAAATTTTCTATAAGCAAATCTAATTCTTCATTCATTTTTGTTTTGTTCTTCTTCAATTTTTTCTTCAGCTTTTAATTTTCCTAAAGTTTTTTCTATAAATTTTTGTAATTCTAATTCTTCTTCTAATATTTTTGGTAATATGTTTCTCCTAAATTCATCATCCATGTTTTCTGCTTCTATTATAATTTTATCTTGTTCAAAATAATTCTTTCCTATTCTAAGTATTTCTTTTTCTATGAATTTTTTGTCTATTTTCTTATCTTTGCTTTTAATTCTTTAAATTGTATTGTTAGTTTATTTTGAATATTTTGTAATTTCTCTTTGACCTTCATGTCCTATATATTTAATTGTTGTAATTCTTCAATAGCTAATTTATCTTGTAAATTTATGTTTTTATATGTTTGTCATAAAACTGCACTTGTCCAATTTAATTGCATATTAAGAAATCCATCGGATTCTCCCCATGAGCTTAATGGTTGAAGCATAGTTGTATTAGCTCCTTTTATTTGGTAAGATTCTACTGGTAGATTAATATTTTCTATTATTTGTTTTTCAAATTTTATTTCTGGAAATTCCGTCATTAAATCCTTCCCCTAATATGATCAACTTCTAATCTTAGTTCTGTATCATATTTTACTTATTTATATATCATTATATTATATTCACAAAATTCTTCAATCGATCTTAACATTGATTTTCTCTGTTGTGCTCTATAATATTTTATTTCTCCAGTTATCTCATATTTTTCCATATTGATTTTTTCTTTATTATCTATGATCATAAGTATATTAGGTAATTGTTTTAGAATTGTATTAAAATATTTTATTTTACTTTCTAATGTTTTTAATCTTAAAAAAATCCTTTTCTTTTTATATTTCTTTCTTCTATCATTTAATCTAATAGATTTCCTCTTTGTTCTATTATTGAATCTAATTTTTCATTTGTTTTCATATCTAGGTATTTGATTAATAAAGGTTCTCCTCTATGATAATTCATTTCTATAATCTTTATATAATTCTTCTAGTATATCTTTGTGAATTAAATCTAATATTTCATTTATGATAAAATCTTCTTTTATTATATCGAAATTTATCAGATCATATATTTCTCTTCTTATATCTTTATCCAAATCTTTTAAAGTGTTCAAGATTTCTATTTTATGATTATCGGGTAGTATTATTGTATGCATAATTATAAATCTTGATGTATAAATTATAAATAATAAATTTATTTTTTGTCATATTATTTTATCTTTTCGATCTGCCATATGGCTCTGATACCAATTGACGGGGTACTACTATGAACGAACAAAAATCGTATAAACAAAAATCAACTATAATTGTATAAACAAAATTATCTAAGGACTTAAATGGAGTTTTTCTATACTTCAATGACTTATATTGAAAATCCATGTATGAGGGTATTTATGGTGGTTTGAATGGTTAAATGTCATTTTCCAAATATTATGATTTCAAAGTCTATTTTGTAAACTATTATGGTTGTTGGATCCATTTATGGTTATTTCCCTTATAAATATAATAATTATAGGCAGACATTAATAATAAGATATCTTTTAAGTGTCATTGTGATCTGACGCACTTTCGTTGGGTGATGAAAAGTAAGTTATGAAGTAGTTATAATCATTACCCAATTAATATACGTCACATCACAATGTCACTTAAAATGTTCTTTATTAATGTCTCCCTAAATTACTCTTATAAATATGAATTTAAAAAAAAAAAAATTAAAATCTTATCCATTGTTTTCTGTAGTACCGGTACATCCAATACTACGTACCAAATGTATTATACACATTAGATGTAGACTTATTGTTTGGGAAAGTAACAATATTTTTTTTGTTGCTACTGCTGAACATTCGTGAAAGCTAGAGATGTGTTCCAATTACCGGTCATGCTACACAATTTTACAGTATTCAAAAAGTACGACTTTTCAAGAAGATGAAAAATAGGACGACAAAGTTTGTTTTAGTATATTATTACATTATTTTTACTAGAAATTGATGACACTGACCGTCATTTTCTCTTCTGCCAGAGATGGTACCGTTTAGCAGTGTCGTATCTGTGATTTTGTAGGCCTGAAACAAACAGTTTGTTCTTGAAGATACGAGCCTCGCGCTTTATGGAGTTTCGCTGCCCCCGATTTTTTTTTTTTTGGAAAAAAAATCTGAAAATAAAAATAGAAATTCATTTTTTTGAAGGACTAATTAGGTCCACTCATGCATTAAAATTTAAAATCTTTAAAACCAGATCATTTAATAATATTTCACCAAATCAAGTGTTTATTCCAACACCCTTCTCTCCCACGGCGACTTCCATCTTCACTTCCCCTTCTCTCAAACTTTAGCAGTGGTAGGGCGTCACTGATCGGAGCATAGTTGCGACGCCACTGATCGAATCTATAAACGGACAGAACCGAGAGAAACGAGTGGCAAAACGAAAGCAGAAGGATATGAAGGTGGGTGTTGAAGTGGAGTTCGGAGTCCCAGGCGTCCCTGCTTTCCCGACGATTCTCTATAGCCGCCGTAAACCTACTTTTCGATGTTACTCTTCTTCTCCTCCGGGTACATTAACCACACATTTTCACTATATCTTCAATTTGATGAATTCCCTTCTCTCCGACACTTCCACCGCCGCTTACTCCTCTGATTTATCATCCCCTTCTTCCATCCTTAAATCCACCTTTGTTGCACCCTTCCTCTTCTTTACTAACAAGGTTATTTTCATATTAGCTACTAAGCTTTACCTTGAGTTTATGAAAATCCTCGTTTCCCAACGTCGTCTCATGGAGAATATGCAAGGGTTTCAGGAATTAACCCCATTCTGAATATTTGTGGGGCTGTTGATTGGACTTTTGTGAAGCTACATAAGCGTAGTCCTGAATCTCTTGCTGTATCAATGGTTCCATGTATTGAAGCAAATATGGTTTCCTTGATTTTGTTGCAGGTTGATGTGGGAAACATGAAGGTTTTCTGGGATGTGTTCGTGAAGCTCTGAAGTGTCTATGATGATTCCTCTCATTTTGTGGATAGTTTTTGTATAATTGATTGATTTCTTGTGATAAAGAATCATTCCAATTGTCATCTTCTCGACTTTTCTTGTGTGTATGTATTGATCTTAGATAAATTACAGTGGTCAATTACGAATTACACTAATATTTTATGAATTTATTAGTTACAATTGTAATTAATTACAAATTTGAAATAAATTTATAATTGTAATTAATTGAAATATGTAATTCATTAGATAATGTAATTAAGTTGTAATTGTGTTTATAATTAAGGTGAATGTAACTAATTCAATTAATTTTAGCAAAAAAAAAAAAATGTCACATTTCACATATTTGTTAGTTATAATTGTAACTAATTGCAAAATTGAAATAAAATTACAATTTTAATTAATTACAACGTGTAACTAAGTTACAATTATAATTAATTACAAACCGCAATTGATTGCAAAATGTAGTTAATTTGCAGTGGTAATAAAGGAGAATGTAACTAATTCTATTAATTTTAAAAAATATATCATGTTTTACAAAATCGTTAATTACAATTGTAATTAATTGCAAAATTAAAATAAAGATAATTGTAATTAATTACAAATAGTCTTTGTGATTTTCATTACCTAATTACTTGATTTTGATAATAAATTTTACATTTTTAAAATATCTTTTCAAGTACCTGATTTTAAAAAATAGGTACCTTAATGTTTTGTATTTGCGTACTTAACCCTTTTTTGAATTTGATATTATCTTATTGAGTTACTTAGCTATTTGACATTGACTATTGGGCATGGACTGATTTTTTTAAGAAATGTCTTTATATGGGTCCCTAAAAAAATTAGGCCTATGGGCCCTAAAACAGAGGGTTCACTGGCCTATAAACAGGTCCGGTCATGCCGTTTAGCAACACATTATATCAGTAAAAAATAATTTACACATAAATTCAAAAATATTCATTACTTTCTAACCACATTTTTCAAAAATTTACTAGTACAAATAACATTATTTAAAATAATGAATCACAAACAGGGGCTTAAGTATACTCTTTAGTAGTTTTTCTCTTCGATTATCTGGATTTTTGAATTTCATTTTGTAATATCTGTAAATTACTTTTTGAAATATTTAATGATAACTCGTTACTTTGGATTTGAGTTATCTCAATTTTTCAATCTAAATTCTCGATTTTCTGCGCGAAAAAAATTAGTGTCTATAAAATACACTAGTATACAGTAAACTAACAAATCAACACCTAGATTATACAGCATTTGAAAGAGAGAAAATTATAAAATCGTGTTTATTGCACCACCACCTTTCTAATATTTTGTACCAAACACAGTATAGTACATCTAAGTATAGGTATAACAATCAAATGCAGAACTTGTCAAGACATTCTGTAAATTCATTGAATAAGGTTTAAGAGAACAATAGAAATCTGATTTGAAATATCAGGAATATTATACCGGGTGCTTTTATTTGAGAACAGTAGTAGTAGAACAACTGAGTAGCTCTTATAAAGAATAAAAGGATGAAGCCAAAATACACTCGTTGCATGGTACAAATGATTCCACAACTTTCAAACGTAGAAGACAAATCGCAAAAGCTCGACTCCAGACAAACCGTGGCACGTACATATAAACCTATGGAAGGTAAAAATAGCATAATCTCTAACGTTTACATGATCTCGGACTTGAGTTTTAGCAGCAGTTGATTCGTATAACCCCACTTAACCATTCCTTGAACTTGAAACCTATGCACAATATCCTTCTTCCTGTCAATAATAAAACTGATGCCGAATTTGTAATGCTAAGTGATAAAACTCGAATTTGGATGTTTCAAGCTCCATCAAGATGAATAAGTTCAACTAAGTTCTACTGTTTCTCTACCTTTGACGAGCTAAAGTTGACATTTACCAACTGAGAGGCTGTACGTGCAGCAGCTGATGCACGCTCTGCTGCTGCAATGGCAATGCGAGCCCTTGTCAACACATCCGATGATTGTGAATTTGTGTCCTTGGTATCAGTGACTGGTTCCGCATTTTGATCCTTGATTAATGGTTCAGTTCTACTGGGAGCTACCAAAGGCTTGGTAGGTTGAAAGTACTGATCCACTTGTTTACCATTTCTAGAAATTGTGGAGTGTTCTTGATTGGGTGGATCTTCACGAGTATCCAGCCTCGAATGTGCTTGAGGAAGTGCAGCTATTCGCTTTGGTCCATTCTACAAAACACACGGAAACATGGGGATACAAAGTGGTTGAATTAAGGAACTGAAGGAAATGAAATTAGCATGGAGATGATGTAAAAAAAATGACAGAAAAAGCTCGAGTTTTTAATACTATTTTTATTTTTTTGAGGGGAGTGGAGAAGAGGGAGATACCAGTCTTTGAAGCTTAACCTCAATTGTGGAAACAACAATCGTCAAAAAGAACACCAACGAGATGAAAATATTTTTATGAAAACATTGAATTAATGAAAAAATTCAGCATATCGTTTTCTGAGCTTTCATTGACGAATCCTTTGAATGAGAGACTGGACACGAGTCTTATTTTATCTGTGTTGTATGGCAATCAATGAAGATAAAGGATGAGACATAAAAGCACCCAGCAAAAATAAGCAGCCCTCTTATCACATATTACCTAAAATCTGTGTTCTCAAAAGCTTGCTAGGTGGCACTTAGGCTCGAAGCTTGGGAAAAATGCTTCGCCTTGCCCTGGTTAATGCGCGCCTTGTCAGACTTTATGATTATTATTATTATTATCATCATCATCATCCCCCCCCCCCCCCCCCTCCCTTTAAAAGCTTTTTATTTGACTTTAATTTGAATTTCTTAAATGACTTTATCTATACAAAAGTCAGAATGAAAACATGATATAAAATTTCAAATACAACAGTGGCCAAAGGAAAAATGAAAAAACTTGAAAATTGTTTAATTGACCATTTGTTGTAATAATTATTAAGTAAACATAGTATTTTATAATTTTAGATATTTGGTACGTATTTTTTAATTATTAAATGATTTTTAGAATGATTAAAAATTTGAAATAATATTAAAAATAAGAAAACACATAGCCTAGGCTTGTAAAGTTTGAAACTTGCCTCCACGTATGGCGAAACTTTACGCTTTATAGAACACTACCTAAAAGCACAGCCCCAGAATTGAAGAATGAATTGTTTACCTCCTATTTCCATATTAAATTTTATAAACATTGTAGCAAATGTTCTGAATGAGAACAAACCAAGAATACCCTTATTATTATTATTATTATTATTATTATTATTATTATCCTACGCAACCAACCCCCCCCCCCCCCCCCCCCCCAAAAAAAAAAAAATAGAAAAGGAAAAAGAAACAGAATATACCCAATAGAGAGAGAGAGAGAGAGAGAGAGAGAGAGAGCAAATTGGGTCATTTTTGTTTTCATACGTTGAAACAGATGTCTAGAAAAGGCCTAAAAATACTGAATGTAAATCAACTAGGTTGCAACATAATATGGAGAAACAAAAATAAGAAGATACCAGAAGATCCTCTGGTTTTTTACTGAATTCTGTTTCAGTTTTAGAAGAGTCCCAATTCACATTAAATTCCGCTGCAATTTCATTCAGCGTATTGAGCTTTACTTCTGGGGACGGAGCAATCACTGAGAGTTTCTCAATTATCTGAAACATCAATTAGATATATCCAATTAGAATGGAGAGATGGAATCAATACATTAAAGCATGAGCTAGAGTCAATTAACTGTACGATTGACACTAGTATCAGGGCGAAGTTCAGATGCAGCAGAAATGAATTCTTTTCCATATTTTGCGGCAAACAAATTTCTGACATGTAATAGGTCTGGCAAATCTGAACATCTGGGGGCTGCAAAGATTATGCTTGCAACTGCTTCCCGCAACTCTCCTGGACATTCCCTGTTTAAATAGAAATGGACTGACACTTAGTGACACCAGAAGAAAATGGATGTTACAACTTGCCATATTCACACTTTTAACCAAAACTACTGGCTACATTATAACATGAACAAATCGATATATGCTGGATTATTTCATCAATCAAGTATAAAAAGAAAGGAAAAAGAGAACTACTGATCTGTTCTGTTGGTCAGGAATTCTAGAAACATAGTGTTCAGGAGTAATAGGCATGAAGATTTTTTATTATTTGTTGAAGAAATGAATTTCAAAATAAATTTAGTAAGTGTTAGATCATAAATTTGCCTTGTCTCCAGAATTTCAAACTAAATTTAGTAAGTGTTAGATCATAAATTTGCCTTGTCTCCAGAATGTCAAACTAAATTTAGTAAGTGTTAGATCATAAATTTGCCTTGTCTCCAGAGAACAAAAGGGATAAAGGCACATATAATGTCCTGAGCATCTTTTAAACTTCAATGAGAAGAAAATTTTAAGAATATTGTAAAGAACATTGAAAACAAGATTCAGTTATATAATATTATATGAAACCATATGTCCTAGGAGAAATATGTCTATATGTTCTCCAAGGAAACATTATTAGAAAGCAAATATGATTAACACTGAGCAAGTTTTTCCTGTTATGATAGAGTGTAATAATCAAGAAATAAAAGGAATATAAGAAAAAAGAAACAACTGTATGTGCATTTTACAAGCAAAGCCTATGTTCACGAGTGAAATCAACAGTGGATTCTCACTATTGGATAGCCAAACATGCATATCTAGAACTCTCCCTCTCCCAAATGTCAACCTGAATGCAAATTTACAATGGATCAATGTTCCAACACAATTTCTTTCCATTTAAAAACCATCAAGGTTGAAAACTTGGCCAGCCATCAATGGTGTCCCAAATACTAGTCATCACTTTCATTTGCTCCAGTCAACTAACCAACCTTGAATATGAGATCAAGAAAATTTATTTTGTTTCTTTCTATAGATTATTAATCAAGACAAGTAAACAGACAAGAATTTATCCAAGTTGTCACCACATGACATAGTCAGAACTTCCAGAATCTCCCACACCTGTATGAAATAATCAGCAACCATTTCTAGCACTGTTTACCAAAAAGATATCAGCACGAGGTGCAGGCGTGTATTGATGACAAAGTCAATCTGTTAAGAATGTAAGTTCTCGTCTGATTAGACCATTTTCACTTGATTTATTAGAGTTTTTGCATTATCAAGAACAAGAGCATCCCATCTTGCATCAAAAAAGCAACTGCTGATTATAGAGTCCATTATGTATTGTTGTTTTACATGAAGTTTATGAGTCAATGGCACTTCAGCAATTTTCAGCATGTTTAGATGAGTACTTTATTGTTGCTTGAGTTATAACCTCAACTAGCACACGATTGGTCTTTCATAAGTTTTGTCAGTAATTTCCAACTTTTGATCATATTCTTTATTCTAGTATAGGAGAAATCTACAGTCTGTAAATACTCATTCAATTGATTTATTTTAAATAGAGTAGATTGAAATTGAGAATTGGAACTCTGTGTACATTTCTTTTATCTGTTCGATAAAGCATTCTATTCTTCCCATATTTACTTTCTTTTGTTGTTCTTCTAAAGAAATAATGGTCTGATCCTACTGATCAGCACAGAAAACAGCTCCAAGAAATTGCTAAAAAAATCGTCCCCTCTTCTAGAAAATCATCCTCCAAGGCTGATTACCTAAATCATTGGCCATGTCATCCATATCAGACCCCGCCACAAATCATATCCTAATTCCTACAATAATTATTTGGTACTCTTCAATTACAACGAGGAGTGATGGGAAATGATGATAAAGATTGACAAGATAAGGGAAGAAATAGACAGACAAAGAAAACAAAACATGGGAGGTCAGGATGCAAGGAAAGACAGAGTATGAGATAACCAGACATCCTGGTTAATGCCAATTTGACCAAGTTTCCGAGCCAAAGAATTTTGCAAGTGGGATCATTTGACAACATCTCTCAACTAAAAGATAAAGTATTTGCTACGAAGGGAACTTTAACAGTAAACGAAAATAAATCCATATATAAGTTTACTAAAATCATAATAGACTAGTGCATAGGATGTATGAATATTAAGTATAATTATGCTTCCTTTTTATTAATAATCCCAACCGCAGTCAAGAATAAAAAGTCAAGCATATTCTTACAACATTAAATACAGGGTCACTGATCAACAACTTTACCTTTGGCTTTCAAGAATAGGAACACGGGCAAGAACGAATTCACAGAACATCTCCAAAATCTCATATGCAGCCCATATATTTTGTTCCCGTATCACATGCTCTACCTAAACCAAAAGGCATGAACTACAAATCAAAAGGAGAACAATTATGACTATAGTATATAAAAAGTGCTTGAGTAGAAACAAGTTTGATCATGTACTCTAATTCGAGCAATCGCTTCTTGTCCAGCCTGCAAAAATTGGGCTATCTCCTTCCTCATAAGCTTAAGTTGCACATCTCTCTTGTTTTGTAACAACTTGATGCGTGAGATTGCCAAGGTCAAGCATGTTTTACTAGAAATTCATCAATTAAAATCAGTACTAATACCAAACATTAATAGAAATTCTTACGTACAACCGTTGATTTGTCCAGTGCTGCACGAATTAGAAACCAAAAGTACCACACAACTTTGAAGGGGGAAAATGTTAGTGAGGGAAATTTCTTTGATTAGATATGTAATTTCATAGGTTACTCTGTTATTTTGTGCAATTGAGTCCTTCTAAATTTGATCCAAATTTGTTTTGCTATATGCCTACATTCACATAACTCACAATTCATCGATTCAAGTGGTAGTAAAAAATTGACCGGAATTTTAAATCACGTCGCATATGAAAGTTTCTTATCATGGTGATAAGACACTAATAATCTTAATTTTTTAAAGAGTCGCCAAATTCCAATAAACAATTAAAATCCATTTACAATTCAGCCTAAAATGTATGAATTCTAGCATTAATGTAGAAAAATACTAAATGATATTTCACGACACGAAAGAGAAAAGGGAAAAAAAAAAGGAAAAAGGAAAAAATAAAAAAGAAATGGAAGATGAAGGAGAAGCAAATTTAACACGACAATTTAAAAACGATTACGTCGATTGATCGATATATGACGGGAGTTGTCTTATCAGCGTGTTTCTCCCCAACAAAATCTCCAGATTTTCATTTTTCCTTTACGAATTACCATCAATATACATACTTCAGAGAGAAAAAAAAAAGGTGATTAATTGGACTTACCATTTTGCTCCGAGGACACCCCTGTTGAAGATTTGATTCAGCAGAGACATCTGATGATGGCTTTTAACAAAATTGTACACAATTACTGCAAGTAATCTGTATGCATATGTGTGTATAATAATATATATATAGAAATTAGTAGAACAATTAAAGGGAAGATTGAAACAAATACGATTATCAGAATATTACAGCACTTCAGTGGGCCCACAATATTTACATGAATGTACAATTCTATCCTTTCGTTCAGAAATACCTCTACTAGGCTACCTGTTAAACGATGGGGTGCTTTATAGAGGTGGACAAAACCGACCGAACCCGTCCAATCCGATCCAACCAGATTGATTTGGGTCAATTTTTCATGAAAATTGGGTTGGATTTTGGTTTTTTTTTTTTTTTTAGTCGGGTTGCGGGTTGGATGAAAACTCGACCCAAATAAAAAAAAAAATCTGTTTTTTTTTTAATGAAACTTAACTTATTTAAATATTGATTAAACATATTTTAATTTTATTAGCAAGTGTTCAATTTATTTTATGGGAAAATTACATGCAACCCTACCTTCTAAGTTCCAATTTTAAATATAAAGTGCAGGAGAATTTATTTTTATAAATCAGGTTTTAATTAATTAATTTATAAATAATAATAAATTAAAATACATTTATATCACCAAATCAATACAAACCTAATTTTTCCTACTTTCTCTTTCCTTCTCCACTCCTGCACGATTTCTCAGTTCTCAGACTTCATCTCCCTTGCAGCCGGTGGCGGAGAAGGCACAGTTGGCCGCGCATATCATCGGGGAAGCTGCAACTATCTCCGATTGCGGCTACCAGTGACGAGATCGTCTCTGTTGTAGAGGCAGATGCGAGTCTCCGCTAGCAGCAGTAAGGCTTGCCGCTGGAGCAGCTGCGAACGAGATCTCCGCTATCTGGTAGGGAGAGCCAGGTGCTCAGTCAAATGTATCATTCAACATGGGCATACAGAGCTTAATTACCAGTATTTTGTTGCTTTGCTGATTCTATGTATGAGCTTTTGAACCAAAAATGGAAGAATTTTGATTCTCTGGTTCGATTTTCAGGAATGGGACGATTTTATTCAGTACACCAGTAAATTTCTGGAAAGTCATCGCGACGGTGAGGTTGTTGTTGATGGTGGTGCGGTTGTGGCTAGGTGGTGGTGGGGAGTGCCTAGAGACGGTGATAGGCAGTGGGCGGTGGTGGTTGTTAAGGAGGAAAGGCTATGTTGGGAAAGGGGCGGTGGTGTGGATTACAGCCAGTGACTAATTAATTAAGATGATGGTGAAGGTTGTGGTGGCTTGAGGTGGTGAAGGTGATGGTGGAGGTTGTGTTGGTGGTGGCTGTCGGAGACGGACGATGATATTGTAGAAGGTGATCAGTTTTTGGTCGATTTTGGGATTTGGATGGGGTCTGTGGGTGGGGTTGGAGTTGGGGCTAGGGTTGGTGAGGCAGAAGGTGGTGGTGAGTGAGTCGGGGTGGTGATGCTCGTGTGTGGTGTGGTGTTGCTCGTGTTCTCCTGTCAAGTGTGGTGGTTACTGGCTGTGGGAAAGAGGTGCTGTGGTGACGTGGTGGTGATGTGCCGGTGGAGGTGATGGTGGGGGTGGCAGCATCGGTGAGGTGGGTGATGGTAGCCGGTAGTGTTGGTGGTGGGCGACAGTCGAATTGGGGGAGAAGTAAGGTTTAGGTGGGGTGGGTGGATGTGTGAGAGGGTGGGGTGAGGTGAGGTGAGGGGGTTGGGTGAATATAGTGTGATTGATTATGTGTAATTGACTATTTGTGACTAATGATTAAGTAATTGTGACCAAAATATTGACTAAATATGACATTATATGACATGTGACATGTACAAAATGTGACCAATTATTAATTAATTGTGACCAAAATTTTGACTAAATGTGACTTTATGCGACTTGTGACAAATATGGAATGTGACCAATTATTAAGTAATTGTGACAAAAAATATTTACTAAACATGATCAAGAAAATAAGTAAGTTGTGACAAATAAATAAATAATATGTGACCAAATGTTTGATTAATCGTGATTAATCAATTTGCGGATTTCACATCTCAATCTTGTAGACTACAAGAAAAAATATTAGGTAATTGTGACAAAAAAATATTAACTAATCTTGAAAAAATATTAGGTAACTGTAACTTTGCGTGAGTGAACTGCGACCTTGTGTGACAAAACTGTGACTTTATGTGATTGATCTGTGACTGGAATGTGACCTTTTGACCAAACTGTAATTTCATGTGACCTAACAATGACTTTGTGTGATCGAACTGTGACCAACTGGGACTTTTGTGTGATCAACTGTGACCTCGTTTGACCAAACTGAGACTTTTTGTGACCGAAATTTGACCTTGTGTGACCAATTGTTACTTTGGATGGGTGGGATTTTACAACTAAATTTGCAATTGTGACTCTGTGTGACCTTATTGTTAGCCCAAGAGTAAACTAACCAAGAGGGGGTGAATTGGTTTATAAAACTTTTTCGATAATAATCTCAAACTTAAAAACCAATGGGTACAAATATGAGCACTTAGTGTTACAAGTAACTAATCTATCAATGTAGTGTGCTATATATGTGTAAACTTAATTGATAAGGCAAGTATAGCACTTAGATATAATGTTGCACAATATAAATTAATAGAATAGAGTAAGTGCAATGTACGTAAGTTAAAGGGATAAGAGAGTGCAAACGCGATTTATGGAGGTTCAATCAACCAACGTGATCTACGTCCCCCGTTACCGAGCTCTCCGTCACGAGCATGGCCAAATCCACTATTTTGGTAACTTACAACAAGGAGTACCAAATCCTTAGGCGACTTACAACAAGGAGCGCCTATCCTTTACAATCGAGTTTTCACACGGCTCTCGAAACCAACAATCGAGTTTTGACAAGGCTCTCGAAACCAACAATCGAGTTTTGACAAGGCTCTCGAAACCACAAGATATAATGAATTGAATTTACAATTGAAATAACTCTCTTGACAAATGATATACTCAAATTAAGTACCGAGAGAGTTAGGCTAACACTTCAATAGATAGCAATGAATTAAGCTCGAGTGTTAGAGAAAAACTTTGATGCAAATGATAATAAAAAGTTCAATGCAATCAAACAAAGTTTTTCAAATGATCTCTTGTTAAAATATTTAATCAATTTAAGTACCAAGAGATGCCACACTTGAATAATTAACAATAAGTTAAGCTCAAAGTGTTTAGGCAATGAAACTTTGATGAATCAAATGATGATGAAAAATGTAGGACAAATAATCAAAGTTCCTTAATTGGAATTTCTCTCTTATAAAAGATTAAAACAAGTTTAGAACAAAGAGAGACTTACACTTCAATTCCAATATAGTGTGAAGATGTTGAAGAAATTTAAACAATGTAAAACCAAGAATCTTCACAAAACTTTCTTCCAAAAACTTTGATGATTTTGATAAAACAAAGTTTAGATCAATCAAAGTTTTATGAAAATAAAAGATGAATATAAATCAAGTAAGAACAATAAATTTTCACAAGAAAGTTTGTATAAAATCTTTTCTAAGTTGTCCAAATTGAATGCAAATGAGATGGCTATTTATAGATGAAAAAATTCAAGTTCAGCCATGTTTCGGTCGACCGAAAGTTTAAATAAAATAGCCGTTGCATTAGCCGTTAAACTTTCGGTTGATCAGATTTTTCGGTCGACCAGACTTTCGGTCGATCAAGTATACTTTCGGTCGACCGAAAGTATAAAAACATGAATTTTTATTTTAATGTCAAAAAGTTTATTTTTCCAAAAACTATTTCATGTTATGATTTGAAAAATCATTTTTATGCAATTGATGAATTTTCAAATAAGTTTCTTGATGCATAAAAAATCATTTTCGAGCTCGTTGAATTTCATCGCTAAAGATTGAGAGTGTTATACCTTTACATATGTTAAATCAACTCTAATCTTGTATGCTTGAATTCTTGATCTTCATGTCATGCTTTTCAACCTCAATTTTGATCATTTGAATATCTTCAATTCTTTCATGATCTTCTTTGCGTCTCATGTGCTCGATCACATAATTTTGATTTATATCTTTGAGAGACGTTTTGAACATTGAGTGCTTTGAATATTTATCATTACATGAAATACTTGAAGTACACTTGTTAGCAACACAGTAAATTCTTGTTTGTTATGATCAAAACAATAAGGTCAAATTGACCATAGGTCAACACTTATGTGACTTAACTGCGATCTTGTGTCACCTTACGTGACTGACTGTGATTTTGGGGGTGGGGATGGTGGGGTAGAGGTCGGGTGGGGCTAGAAAAAGTAGAAGAAATCATTTTTTGTGGTGAGGGTAGGGTCGGGGTGGGGTGGGGTCGGGGTTGGAAATGTAGAAGAAAAAAATCATTTTTTTTTGTGGTGGGGGTAGGGTGGGTTAGGGTGGGGAAAAGTAGAAGAAAAAAATCATTTTTTGGAGTGAGGTGGGTGGGTGGGTAGGGGGGGTCTAGGTCGGGTTGTGGGTTGAAAAAAGTAGAAGAAAAAAATTATTTTTTTGGGTGGGTGGGTGGGGGTGGTTGGGGTGAAGTGTGAAAAATAGAAGAAAACTAATTTTTTGATGGGGTATGGTGGGTGGCGGGGTGCGGTGCGGTGGGATGGGGTGGGGTGGTTGGGAGAAAGTAGGGGTGTAAACGGTTTGGTTTGGGCGGTTTTTGATAATTTTTCAAACCAAAACGTTTAAAGCGGTTTGAGATTTTTCCAACCCAAACCAAACAATTTCATTTCCTAAACCAAACCAAACCAAACCATTTTTTGCGGTTTGGTGCGGTTTGTAAACGAAACTAAACTAATATATGTAAATCGAGTTAAAATAACTATTGAAATAGAATTTTGAATTAAGACATCAAAATTAATTGCAAATAACCCAACAACATTACGGATAGATGTTATAAGACTAACAAAATTAAAATATATAGGTAAACAACTTCTAAAATAGATACAAAGGCACAATCACAAACAAATTATCACAATAATATCAAAAAAACCTAATAGATAATATAATTCATTCTCAAGTTAGATTTTCCTATTATTTCACAACAAAACAACTTAAACTCAAATATACTGTATTCCAAGTAAAACTACTGAACTACATGATGAAATAATGATGTTTTAGGAATTTAGAGTTTGATGAATTACAGCTGATGATAAAAGATCTCAAGTACAACTAATTTTGCTTAGATAACCATAAATACTAAGTCATGACTTGCTAAATTAACAGAAGACAAATATTATAACCAAGAAAAAATAAATAATGAGTAAGTTTATGCATACTCCCCCCAAAAAAATCATAGGATAAAAAACAAATAAAGTAAGAAAGTCATCAGTAGTACTTAGCTGTTAGCACTATCAAAATGCATTTCTTAACAATAAAGGAAAAGCAAGGTGCCCCTTCATATAAATTGAAAATAAAAGCAGTAATTTTTTTTGTATTTTTGCAATTAAAAAATTAAATTTTAATTGTAATTTTTTAGCGGGTTGGCGGTTTGAAACGGGTTTTGAAAAATGAAACCTAAACCAAACCATTTGAAAGCGGTTCGGTTTGGGTCAAAACCGAAACGTTGACGGGTCCGCGTGGATCTGAACCAACGGTTTCGAAATTGCGGTTTGATATCGGTTTGGCGGTTTGACGATTTTGTTGTACAGCCCTAGGAGGAAGTGTGAAAAAATAGAAGAAAAATCATTTTTGGATGGGGGTAGGGTGAGATAGGATGGGACGATTGAGGTGAAGTGTGAAAAAATAGAAGAAAAATCATTTTGAGGGTGGGGTGGGTTGTGGTGGGGTTGCTAGGGTGGGCGTGGTGGGTTTGTTAGGGTTGGTGTGAAAATATAGAAGAAAAATCATATTTGGGTGGGTTAGGATGGGGGTGGGTGGCGAGGTAGGGTCGGTGTGGGGAAAATTTGGAGAAAAAAATTAGTTTTGGGTGGGGTGGGATGGGGTGGGGTTGAGGATGGGTGGCGGGGTGGTCTGGACGAGTCGTGAAAATGTAGGAAATAAATCATTTTGGATGAGGTGGGTTGGGGTAGGGTCTATGGCAAGGCTGATGGGGGAGTCAAAAATTAGAAGAAAAAAATTAATTTTGGGTGGGGTAGGTGGCTGGGTAGGATAGGGTAGGGTCTGGGCAAGTTATGGAAAAGTAGTAGAAAAAAATTATTTTGGGTGAGATGGGGTGGGGAGGGTGTGATGGGATGGGACTAGTGGGCGGGTGGAGAAAAAAATATAAGTAGCATCATTCTTGTGGTGTGGTGTGGTGGGGTGGGGTGGGGTTGGTTGGGTGGGTGGGGTTGGGGAGGAGTGTTGGGTGGGGTGGGTAAGGTGGTGTTAAGGGTGAGTGTGGAAAAGTAGAAGGAAAAAAAGTTATTTTATGGGGTGGGGTGGGGTGGGTGCGGGGTGGGCCAGTGGGGTGGGTGTCGGGGTGGGTGGGGTGGGTGTAGGGTTAGATTGGGATGGAGTGGTTGTGGATTAGGTATTATTTTTATTTTATTATTTAATATTATGCATTTGTTTGACAAATCATTATAATTATTATAATATTGTATTAATTAATTAACATATTAACACCTGATTTTTACAAAAAAAATTTAAGTTTGTTATGTTTAAAAAGTGAAAGTTTTAGTTGTATAGTTATGTACTTTTCCCTTATTTTATTTTGGGTTATTGTAATGTACATAATTGGGTCAAAGTCCAAACCGACCAACCTGTCCCAACCCGATCGGAATTTGGTGGGTTGGGTTTGAACTTGTAATTGGGTTGAGTTGTGTTGATTTTTTATCAACCCGACCATAGTGGGTTGAGTTCGAATTGGACAAAAAATCGACTCAATCCAACCCACGCTCACCTCTATTGCTTTTAGACAGGATCGAAAACAGGTGTTTCAATTTTCGTTCAAAAAATTTTAGGAAGAGTAGCTATATTATCACAACCTAAATTATTTCATACACCACAAATTTAAATATTTTCTTTACTTACATAAATAGACATTAATGAAATTACATAAACAACTTTTTAATTTTCTCAATAATTTAGAGTTAAATACCCCAATTGTCATCGTACTATTGCAAAGTTTTCTCAAATGCCATTGAACTTTTAATTGTATCTGAAATGCCATTGCACTTTAAGATTTGAACTCTCATTGCCACCATACCATTTCAAAGATTCTCCAAATGCCATTGAACTTTACATGTCATTTGGTATGCCATTGAACTATTAAAAGGTTATCCCATTTACCACTTTCTTTAAAATTGTTTCAATTTTTTATTAAATATTTTTTTATTTGTTTCATTATTGTAGATGAATTTATTCATAATTTTTTTTGAATCAATAAATAATGTTCTCTTTATTATGAAAATATTAATAATTGTTGAAAATATGTTTGTGTAGATTCTTTCAATGATTTTTTTTTTTTTTTTTTTTTTTTTTTTTTTTTTTTTTTGTAGAAATGGGTTGTTCATGTTATTCGAGCATTTCTTCTAGAAAATTAATTTTCTCTATTATTAATATTTTATGAAAATAAAATTATTTAAAATAAAAAATATATTTATATAGGTTCTTTCAATGAGTTTTTTTTTTTTTTTTAATAGAATCGAGTTGTCCAAATTAATTGAGTATTTCTTCTAGAAAAGTAATATTTATCTATCCTTAATATTTTATGAAAAGAGAATTATTTACAATGATGTTAGATTTTTAAAATATAAATAACTTCAAAGGAATTATTGCATTATTGGAAATGGATAAGAAAAAATTAGAATTATTTTTTGGAAGTTATTGTAAATGAATTTATTGCATTTCTTCTTTCAGAAAATTAATTTAATTCGAATATAATTCTAAACATCATTGTAAGTTGATTTATTATTGAAAGAAATGCTCAATTAATTAGGATAATACAAATTTCTATAAAAAAATTAATTTAATTCGAATATAATTCTAAACATCATTCGTTTTGTTTCATTATTGCAAAATGGATTTATAATTTTCTCTCTCTTTATTTTTAGAATATTCATGATGGATAAAAATATATTTGTTTAGATTCTTCTAATGAATTTTTTTATAGAAATTTGTATTATCCTAATTAATCGAGCATTTTTTTTGACAATAAATCCACTAACAATGATATTTAGAATTATATTCGAATTAAATTAATTTTCTGAAGGAAGAAATGCAATAAATTTATTTACAATAACTTCCAAAAGATCATTCTAATTATTTCTTATCCATTTCCAATAATGCAATAATTCCTTTGAAATTATTTATATTTTAAAAATCTAACATCATTGTAAATAATTCTATTTTCATAAAATATTAAGGATAGATAAATATTATTTTTCTAGAAGAAATACTCAATTAATTTGGACAAATCGATTCTATTAAAAAAAAAAACTCATTGAAAGAACCTATATAAATATATTTTTTATTTTAAATAATTTTATTTTCATAAAATATTAATAATAGGAAAAATTACTTTTCTAGAAGAAATGCTCGAATAACATGAATAACCCATTTCTAACCTTTAAAAAAAATAAAAAATCATTGAAAGAATCTACACAAACATATTTTCAACAATTATTAATATTTTCATAATAAAGAGAACATTATTTATTGATTCAAAAAAAATATGAATAAATTCATCTACAATAATGAAACAAATAAAAAAATATTTAATAAAAAAATTGAAACAATTTTAAAGAAAGTGGTAAATGGGATAACCTTTTAATAGTTCAATGCATACCAAATGACATGTAAAGTTTAATGACATTTGGAGAATCTTTGAAATAGTATGGTGGCAATGAAAATTCAAATATTAAAGTGTAATGACACTTCAGATTCAATTTAAAGTTCAATGGCATTTGAAAAAACTTTGCAATAGTACAATGGCAATTGGCACATTTAACTCCAATAATTTATGTGTACGCTACTGGTGTTGAAGCCACAGTGACCACCGCTTTCTTGACATATACTGCGGTCACTGACAGTCCAATTCAGCACAAACCCCCTTTTAATTATTTCCATATAGTTTCCCATTCCATTCTCACGATCATCTCCATGATCATCCGCTGGTGCCACTACGTTTTTTTTTCGCAATTTTGCAATCCATTCTGCGAATTTTCATCTTTATCCCATATTGCTAGATCCCAATATCTGTATTCTCACCCTCACGGCCTCACAAGCAACTTGGTACCTCAAAAGGTTGTTCAGCAAGGGTTTAGTACAATTGGACAACAAATACAGCCTTGTTACATTAAAATACTCGAACTCGTAGATAGAAAGACTTGTGTTTCTGATTTGTGGAAGGAATGTACGGTTTGAAGTACTCGAAACAGCAGAATTATGAACACGAAAAGAATGACTAGAATAGAAAATGTTTTCGACTATATAGTCATTTTCCGGTAATCTAATTGCTGGGTAGTCACGACCTCCTGTGCAGTTGTGGGCATCTTTCTTTCATAGAGAATGGTGATCGTCGTGGTGGAGTACTGTGCTGTGGTGGGAGAGAGAAGGGAGAAATTGATGGTGGATATATTTGTGGTATATATTTAAATAAGGGGTATATTGGTATATTTATTGTAGTGTATTTATCAAAATCATACTTTTTTTTTTTTTTTTTTTTTTGGTTGTGTATTTAGAATGTGGTGTAGAAAATAACTATTGTGGTAACAATATATTTACCCATTTCGGAATCAAAATGTTATTCCAAATTTCGTTTCAAAATATTCAGAATTTACACAATCTTCATTTCAAATCGAAATTCGAAAATTAAAATTTCCAATATTTAATATATTTTCGAGATTTATAATAATTTTACGTATGTAAAAAAAGAAATTTAAGTAAAGTAACATATTTTGAACTTTTGATTTAATCTAAAAATTTTATGATAATGATGTGTAAAATATTTTTTTACTATCAATTTACCTAATTTAAATCCTATGCTATAATTGAATTGTTATTCTCTCTATTTTTTTTAAAAATAAGTATAAGAATTACCTGTCATTTATGTATTAAATCACATATTAATAATATTTTAATATTATTAATTGTTCAATAAATTATTTTCTTATATTTTATATTATTAATTGTAATCAAAATACAAAATTTTCAGAATTTGTTCCCAAAAAAAAAAAAAAATAATAATTTTCGGATCGAAATATGTTCAGAATGCTTCGAAAATCTTTGAATCAGAATTTTGGAATTTTGAAACTCGTTCCAATTTCAATCCAATTTTTACGGAAGATTTCGAAATTCGAACCAGTCAAAATCGAATTTTTCAATCCAATTCACAGCCCTAGTTAAATATCACTTCAAAATTTACCTCAAGGACTTCAGTCAAACCACTCCAATAAATTCAAACACAAATCATAACCAACAACCTTATCATAAAAACCACCTCTATGCATCTCATTTTGTTTATAAATGTCGCGTGACATCATTTTATTGAATCATTTTTTTTTTTTTTTTTTTGAAAAATAGACAATTTCAACTTGTAAAAAATTTCTCCCAATGGTTTTTTACTTTTAATAAAATGGAATAACGAAATATCGATATGTCTACGTTTATAAATAATATTTATAAACATCGATATATGAACGAATTATCAAATAGAGATTCAATGCAAATAATTTACACCTACAAAGTGTTCGATTAAGCCTATCTTTGGAAAAATGTTATTCATAAATTTTGTTTTAAACAACCACATGATATTATCTTATTGGACCATTTTTTTTTCGAAAAATCAACAATTTTTGCTAGTCAAAGATTCTTACCCATCATTTTTAATTTTCAACAAAATTGACCAATGAAATATTGATATATTTCTATTTATAAACAAAATTTATAAATAATATTTTGGAAAACAAAGGCAAAATTCTAGACTAAAGAATTACCCTACTATAGAATGCAATGTTAAAAGGTTACATACAAAAGGCTCTTTACACTAAGATTGTTCTATTGTTTCCTAAGATGTGAGGGAGAATATGAGTGCTATTGTTACACGTTACCTATGATCTTGAAGGCTTGTAGGAAGTTCTTGGCTTTGAGAGAATGTTAGGAAGTGCATTTCGTCGCTATTAAGAGTGAGTTCATTTAGAATTCTTACACATGTACTACTTTAATTGAGTTGTATTCGAGTGATGGGAATGTGGAGTGTGTTTTTAGGGTGTGCATTGATATGGTTTTGAGGTTCTTTGGACTGCGATGATACAAGGGTATATGGTAATGGTGATCTGGTTTTGGCTATGAGATTTTTCAATTTGTCTCCAGATATGTGGTTATGTGAAATAGAATGGGATCGAGGACTATATAGAGCAAGGTGATATGATGGAGGCCAAGAGACTCTTCAACGTGATGCTAGGTAAGGATTTGATGTCGTGGTATACTTTGTTGCATGGCTATGCAAATTGTTGGTTATTATTATTATTATTATTATTATTATTATTATTATTATTCTTATTCTTCAGTGAGCAATTTAAGATCACTTACAATCCATATTCACTAGTTAAATTTGACTATCATATAAATGTTGAGATTTTTTCAAGCATTAAGGCCATTAAATACTTGTACAAATATGTTTATAAATGACATGATAAAATAAATTTTTTCCTAAATGCTAATGAAAATAGTGGTGATATCGATGAAATTTCACACTACCAATCTGCTTGGTGGATATCTCCACCAAAAACGATGTGGAGAATTTATAGTTTGTTTTGTCTGAAAATTTCTTCAGTGGTTGTACCATTACAATTGCATCTCGAGGATTGCCAATCTGTAATGTTCAACAATTCAGATACCTTAGCAACATTAGTTTTTAGAGACTATATTAAACGAACAATTTTAACCGAATATTTTCGCATGAATCTTACTAATGAAAAATCTAAATCTGTGTTGTACAGAGATTTTCCTATTTTCTTCGTTTGGGATGCTTAGACTCCGAGGAAGCAAAAGAATGTAATTGGATGAATAGTTACAGCAAATCTTACCGAAGGAGAAAGGTATTACTTATGAATTCTATTAAATCATATTAAAGGTTCAACATCTTTTCAGGATTTGAAAAACGTTAATGGTCTTCAAGTCTCATTTTTTTGTGAAGTTACATTCTTACATGGTTTATTAAATGAAGATGTTAGTTGTGAGCTTTGTTTGGTAGAAGCAGTTAGCTATCAAATGCCTTTATCATTACTGAAAGGTTCGGGTTACCCCCAAAGTCCGACCTTATGTGCGGAATAGTCACTATGAAAAGTGACCTTTTAAAACGAACACGTCACTTTTTATAGTTTCTAGATGATTAAACATACAAGTCCAATTATCCTAAATTGAATTACCACAATTGCAATAATGAAAAACAATAATAAACAATCAATACAATAATATGATGACGGAGAAACCCAACGTGGGAAAAAAATCTAGGATCAAGCCAGCTACCTCCACTATAGACAATTGCTGATTACAGTTAGATTTATCCAGCTACCCCTGCTAGACCTCGCAAATCTATCCCTGGTAATCCAAGATAAAGCTACTTCTAGTAGCTTCCAGATCTTGTTGTCTCTTACAAGTGGATACCCCAAGAAATCCCCATTCTTTTTAAACTTCGTGTGCTTGTAGAAAAACCTTCCTCAACCTCCAAAACCTTTGAAGTTTACAGTTGAAGAAGTATTCTCTAAGGTTATAAGGACACATGTGTTTTAGATTATGAGCAAGTGATGTTTTCCTAAAATGAATTGTCAGATCACAAGGATTCAAACAATAGTGAATTTGGTTCTTGGATCGTCAAATCATCGGATCAAAGATTAAATATGTGTATATGTTATGGCTCTGAAAAGTAGACAACAAACCTTCTCATTTTCATGCATAGGGCTTAGGTTTACATAGTATGAAGTGTTTGAGATAGTTTAGGATTCTAAGAACCTTAAAATTTGCAAAACAGAATCTATCTAGATTCGACAACCTTCAGTATTTTCATCATATCTTTCTCTCTCAATATTTGATGGAGTCCATTCAAAGTGCGTTGGAAATATAACTCAAATATCTACAATTCTTATAGAAATAGTATTTTTTCAATTCGGATGTTTTCTATAAGAAATTTGAGTCTCAACCTCCAAATGAAATTCTTGATCATTATCCTTGCGGGGATTTAGATTTATCTTTAACTTCTAATTACATCACATGTCTTCTTGAAAAATTCTTTGTTATTCTTGAACCCAAATACTCAAATAAATCAACTACATAATTTGACTCTAATTGGAACTTTATAAATGAATCATTTTGTTCACGGGATTGCCAATTACATCAAAACCTAACAATTATGAAGACTATTTGCTACCGTATTAATCCTTTGTGCAACTAGTGATGGCTATGAGACGGGTATGGGTCGGTGACCTCATTCCCATCCATCCCTTTTACATGCGGGGCGGGATTGGGGGCGGGGACGGAGATTAAAAATTCCCCGTTTAAATCCCCCCCTTTTTTTGGGGATCAACCTTTTTTAAAAAAAAATAAAAATAAAACTTATTATCCCATGTCTCTAAGTTAGTAATCTAGGTTGGAATCATCCAACTTGGATTAAAAGAATATATAAATTTTCAAAATGTATTTAATTTTTAAATTTTTACTAGTTTTTAATTTTAAAATTATAAACGGGGCGGGATGGGTCGGGGACCCCATTCCCATCCCTGTAACGGGGATAAAATCATTACCATCCCTGCCCTATTCGGGGCGGGTCCTCGCTGGGAAAATTTCCATCTCTATGAGCACCCAACTATACACGTTTTTTTTGTACAAAATTTAAATCTCATATGTTAGAAGATTATGTACGAAATGGTCTATCTATTGAGCAAGCTGAATTAGAAGTAATAAAATACATACACAGTATACTTGAACAATTGAGCAAAAATATAAACGAATATAATTTAGTTTCATTTGATATACAAATAGAGGAAGAAGAAAAACTAGCTCAAGAAACACAAATCTATTTTACTTCCATGAATACTTATGCTACATTCACTTAAATGAGCATCAACAAAAAGAACATGATATTATTTTAGGCAAATTTTTAGCAACACAAATGGCATGTTTTTCATTGATGGCCATGGAGGTATAGGAAAAACCTATCTATAAAAAGCACTATTACTAGTTGTACGCTCAAAAATTAATTGGATTAGCTATTCCTCCTTCTGGTGTGGTTGTATCGCTATTACTAGGTGGATGGACTGCACATTCAAGAATCAAAATACCTTTAAAAATAAAATCTACTACTACTTGTTTAGTAAGTAAACAATCAGCCTTGGGAAGTCTCTTACGAATTTCAAAACTTATTAAATAGGATGAGGCTCCTATGGTCAATCATTGCACTGTAGAAATTTAGATAAAATGCTAAGAGCTATAAATGATTGTAACATATCTTTTCGTGGGAAAGTAATTGTTTTATGTGGAGATTTCGACAAATATTATCGATCGTACCAAGAGGAGATAAAATAGATATTATGAAAGCAAGTTTAGTTTTCTGGCATCTCTGGCCTTTGTTTACTAAATTATCTTTGGTACAAAATATGAGAGCTCAGCAAGATACAACATTCTTTAAGTACTTACTTGATATAGGTAATGGCATAGAAGCTGCTCATTCTTGTGGAATGCAACAACTATCATCTGAAATAACATTACCTTTCGAAAATAAGTTACAACCATTGAAGAACTTGATTAATATCGTCTTTCCAAACTTTGAGACATACTTTGAGAATTTAGAAATAATGATAAATTGTGTTATTTTGACTTCTGGAAATGAAATTGTTGGCCAAATTAATAGCGCTTTTAAGAGAGATTCAAGGAAAGACAATTACATACTATAGCTTCGATGAATCGATTGACAAAACATAACACACTATTCAAGAAGACTTCTTAAATACATTGACCCCCAGTGGTATTCCACCCCAATGAGCTTACTTTGAAAGAGAACTGTCCTGTAATGTTACTTAGAAATATCAATAATTCAGAAGATTTATGTAATGGTATAAGATTAATTTGTAAAAGGTTTGAACGAAATGTCATTGATGCTGAAATTGCTACTGGGGAGTATCGTGGAAAGCTTATTTTCTTTCCTAGAATTCCTTTAATAGTACTAGAAAATGATAAAGGATCAATCCGTTTCAAAAGAACTCAATTTCCAATATGTCCATATTTTGCCATGACAATCAATAAAGCTCAAGGTCAAACTTTAGATTCTGTTGGCCTTTATCTTTTGGAACGGATATTTTCCCATGGACAACTATATGTAGCGTAATCTAGAGCAAAAACAAGCAGTAATATAAAAATTTTAATTAAGCCCACAATTACCGCCACCCCGTCATTACACATAAATTGTACAAGAAATGTAGTTTACAAGGAAATTTTACAATTAGTACATGCATCATCTTAAATTATCTGTTGGGGGAAGCCAATTCCCTCTTAGGTTAATATATCTTTCGCTATTTTTGCTACTATGTCATAACTACTAAAACTGATTAACAGTAATCCTAACTATAATTCTCTTTTTCTCCCTGTAAACTCAACTCTAAACTCTCTTGGACAGGTGGAGACTATTCTTATCTTCATAATCTGATATTTGATTACAGTCACTTGAGCTAGATGTATTTGATAGTCTAATATCATCAACATTAGGCTGATTACAGTAAATCAAAGGAACAATAGGAATAGAACTATCTGGACTAAAAGAAATAGTATCAGACCTGTGTTTTTGAAAAAAGAATGGAAAAACTTCTTCATTAAACACAACATGCCTTGAAACATATATCTTACCATGTTTATCGAAGCATTTAAATCCTTTATGCTGATTGCTATAGCCAAGAAAAGTACAAGGTGTGGATCTAAAGTCCATTTTGTGTTTATTAAAAGGCCTTAGATTTGGATAGCACAAACAACCAAACACTTTAAACCATTTATAATCAGGTTTAGATTTGAAAAAAACCTCATAAGGTGATCTTTGACTTAGGAATTCAGTTGGCACCCAATTAATCAGGACTACTTCAGAAGAAAAGGCATCAGTCCAATATTTCTGAGTAAGTGAAGACTAAGCAAGCAAGATAAGACCTGTTTGCACTATATGTCTGTGCTTTCTCTCAACTATTATGTTTTGTTCAGATGTGTGTGGATGAGCTATACTATGTATAATGCCTGGTCTTCTAAATAAGGGAGTTAGGCTTCTAAACTCACCACCCCAATCAGTTTACAACATCTTAATCTTCTTATTAAATTGGAGTTCAACTTGAGATTTAAAATGGACAAAAAAATCATGTGCTTCCTTTTTGGTTTTAAGAAGATATAACCAAGTGTACCTTGAGTAAACATTAATAAAAATGAGGTAATATCTGAAACCTTGTGTGGAATTAATTGGCCCCATATATCAGATTCTATTAATTTAAGAGGTTCATTATATTGAGTAGAAGAGGAAGGAAAGGGAAGCTTGTGATTTTTGCCTAATTGACAAGAATCACATATCTGAATTTTATTAAAAGAACAAGAGATATTACAATGTTTTAGAACTTTCTTAACAACTTGTGAAGATGGATGACCCAATCTTCGATGCCATAAGGTAAAAGAATGATCAATGTCTAAACTAGAACTATTTTATAGAGAAAAACATGAAAAATCTATTGCTGGGATTGATGTTTTGTGCCAGTCTTCTGCTGATTTTCTTTAATCATGCTGAATATGTAAAATCCATGTTGGAGATCACCCTCTAGAACTTGTTTGGTTGCTTGATCCTTCACAAAACAAGAATGAGGATGAAATCCAAAACGTATATAATTATCTTGAGCAAATTGAGGGACAAAAATTATTTTTTTTGTGATTTTAGGCACATGCAAAAGATTTTGTAAAATAAAAGTTCCAGACTTTGTAGAGAATTGAGAGTAACCTATATTACAAATTTCAAAACCAGATCCATTACTCATATGAATATGTTTCTTACCCTTATACTCAGTACCAAAACTAAGATTATTAAGCTCATTCGTCAGATGATTAGTTTCCCCTAAGTCTGGATAATAACTGATAGTACTCTGATCTGGTGCTATCATGAGAGCTTACTGTGAACCAAGTCTTTGAGTATCTGCTTCTTCTCTTTGAGCAAGATTTACTGCTGCTTGATTTTTATTTGAACTAGCTATTCCTCCATTGTTTATACTACTGAAAATCATGCCAAATCTATAGTAACATTTTTGAACCGTGTGGCCTAACCTTCCACAGAGCTGGCATTGAGGTATATAAGAATTGGTTCTGCCTCCACAACCTCTACCTCTACTATGTTTTCCTCCTCTTGATCAATATCCTTGACAACCACCTCTATTAGAAAATTTTGAATTATCGTAGTTATTAGAGAACTCTTTCTATGTTACAACATTAGCAGTCATTTGGCTAACAATCTTTTGATTGATTCTTCCTTCGTGTGCAAGCAAAAGATTCCCTACACTTCAAAGATTATGAGGGATTTCTTGAGAGGCAATTATGGCAATTATGGACTCATACTCATCCTCCTAAACCACTCAAGATAGCCAAGATTTGATCAGTTTCTTTGACCTGATGACCTGCTTCTCCAAGATGATCACTGAGGCTTTTGGTTTTCATCAAATAGTCTTTCATGGATAGCCCTTCTTTCTTGATAACCTCTAACTGTTTTTTATAGAACAGAACCTTAGTGGTGGATTGAGAGGCAAACTACTAGGCTATGGTCAACAAGATTTCTTGTGTAGACAAACATCCAATGAGTTGGGAGGCAAATAGGAGTTTGAAATTGAGGCTAAAATCCAAGAGATGAGAAGTTTGTCTTGCCTTTTATAAGCAAGAGAGACTGAATTAGGGATTGTATTACTTTCTGGTCCCAAGTTTGATGGCCTTGGAACAGATTGGTTTCCATATATGTAACACTTCAAGTCCATAGCCTTGAATGGTTGTCTCAACTTGATATTTCCACAGCAAGTAGTTGTCCTCGTCTAGTTTTGTTGTGATAAATTGATTGAGAGGAGAGATAATCAATTTTAAGGGATCATCTGCCATGGAAGAGACTGAGGACTTTTATTGATTTATTTCTTGAGGAGGCTTGATTGAAGGATTAGTTTTTTCTTGTAATGTCAGTGGACTCATTTTCTGAATCTTCAATTTCGGGATCGTTGGATGCCATGAATAATATTTAAGATTTCATGATCTGAAAATTAAGCACTCTGACACCAAGTTTGAATTTAGAAATCCCTGATGTGAAGCAAGAACAAAACGAAGGAGAAAGAGATAAATCGAAGAACTTTCTCTTTTAGTGAAATTGATTGATTACAAAGAGGGAGTAGCACTTCTTTATATAAAGAAGGCAGAGTTGAGTTAAGCAACATAACTTTAAATGATAAACTAACGGTATAACTGTCATAACTACTAAAAACTGATTAACAATTATCCTAACTATAATTTTCTCTTTTTGAGTAAGTCCATTTTACTATTTCATACTTTTTTATTCCAATAGTGGTTTTTACAGCAGTTTCTTGAGCTTAATACTGAATTACGAGTTGGATGAATTGTTTTCCTATGTTTCAGGAATTATATTGTTTGAAATCTTGTAAATGATTGCAAATGATACAATTTGGTTTCTATTTAGTATTGTTTGCAAACTGCTTAAATTTTGGTTCAGTTTGGTTTCTTATCTTGCTTCTGCTAAGCTTTTTACTCCATGTTACACAAAATTAAGCATGTGCAAGGTAAAAAAAAAAAAAAAACTCCTGTATAAAATAAGAGAGAAAAGAAATGGAGGATTGATAGAATATGAAAGACAAAGAGGATGGAAACTAAATTGGATTGAATTCAAAAGAAAAATGATAGTACACAACTCAAAGATATAGCCATACAAAGATACAAAAGAAATGATATACTGTCAAACTTTCTACCTACTACAACTACTACTCCATACTTGTCAATTACATCAACTTGCAAATATGAAACTAAATAGACAAACTAGCTACAATAACATACGATAAAATCACAGCAAAAATGAGTGACAATACATAACCAAAAACATTATTTTATATCAACAAAAGTGTCACTTAATTCATCATTCCTCCTTGACACATTTGTTGGAAACACTGAGACATTTTCTTAGTGTTTCAAACCTTTCTTTAGGCAGCGCTTTGGTGAATACATCAACTACTTGCTCTTTAGAACAGCAGTGCATCAACTTCACCTCATTCCTCTCTTGAGCTTCCCTGATGAAGTGATATTTGTTTAGGTGTTTGGGTTTTAGATGAAACACCGGATTCCTCACAATTGCTACAGCTGATTGATTATCACACAAAATTGTGGTTGCTTCAGATTGATTTTGCTTCAAATCATTCAGCACTTTTCTCAACCGCTTGATTTGTTGCCTTTGTTGCTACAATGTATTATGCCTTTGAAGTGGATTGAACCACGATTTTTCCCTTGATTGAATTCCAACAAACAAGGCTTGATCAATCATAAAAGGCATAACTAGAAGTACTATTCATATCATCCATTGAACTGGCCCAATCACTATCATTGAAACCAGTCAGCATCAGATTTTTCGATTTCCTGAAACTAATTCCATAATTCTCTGTCCCTTTGTTGTATCTCAACACTCTTTTGGCAGCTTGGAAGTGAATTTGACTAGGCTCTTGTCTGAATTTTGACAACAAACTTACACCAAACATTATGTCTAGTCTTGTGACCGATAGATACAATAGAAAACCAAGCAAGATTCTATAAGTTTTTCCATCAATTTTGTTTGATCTATCATCTTTGATCAGCTTTAAATTCAAAATCAAAGGAGTGTTGACAGGTTTGCAATTCTCTATGTGAAATTTTTTAAAAACTTCCTTGGCATATCTTTTTTGACAAACAAAGATCCCTTCATTGGATTGATCAATTTCCATTCCAAGGAAGTATTTCATTTCACCTAAATCTATCATCTCAAAAACTTTCTTCAATTCGTTCTTTAACTCAGAAATCAGCCCTTCATTGCTTCCTGTGATTAAAAGATCATCAACATAAAGTGAAATGATAAGAAAATCCACCTCCACTAATTTAACATACAAAGTTTGATCATTTAAACTCTTATTGAACCCCAAACTACATAGATGGCTGTTTATTTTGCTATACCAACATCTTTGGGCATTCAAGTCATACAAGGCTTTTCTCAGCAAATACACTTTTCCTTCATGCCCCCATTTTAACAAAGCCCTCAAGTTGTTCAAAAAAAATTTCCTCATCCAAGTCTCCATTGAGAAAAGCCGACTTTACATCTAATTGATATATCTTCCAGTTTGATTGAGCAGCTAATGCAAATAGAATTCTTATGATTTCAAGTTTTGACAAAGGTGCAAAAGTATCAGTGAAATTGATCCCAAACTGCTGAGAATACCTTTTAACTACTAGCTTGGCCTTGTGCTTGTTTATTGAACCATCAGCATTTAGGTTTTTTCTAAACACAAATTTAACTCCAATGATATTCTTGTTTCTTGGTCTGTCAATGAGTAACCAAGTGTTGTTCTTTTCAATTGCAGCTATCTCAACCTTCATATCTTCCATCCATTCCTTAGAGTGTGATGCATCTTCATAGCCTGCTGGTTCAACTATTGTAGAATTACAGGTAGCATAAATATCTTGAAGTGATCTGGTTCTTACCACCTCTTCTTTTGAATCTGATTTAGCCTGATTTTCCATATTTATTTGATATTACAAACATCTTCTTCATGAATTTCTTCATCATTACCAGCATCTTCTACTTGAGGGATCAACCTTAGAACCTCTGATTTATTCACAGCATTTGGTTCCAAATTCTATGAAGACTTTTCATCAAACCTAACATCCCTGCTGGACACAACCTTGGCATTATCACAATACCCAACAAAAACTCCAGCCTTTGCCTTTTGATTGAGTATATCTCTTTTAATATCAGCTACGTGCATGTAACACACACTTCCAAACACCCTTAAATGAGATATGTTAGGGTTGACTCCACATTTGGCCTCATAAGGTTTTGATTTGTCCAAAGATTTAGTAGGTAGCCCGTTGAGTAGATAGACTGAAGTATTCATAGCTTCTACCCAGAGAGCTTTAGGAACATTTTTCTCTAACAAAAGGCGTCGAGCCATCTTCATAGAAATCCTATTTTTCCTTTCACATACTCCATTTTGCTGAGGAGAGTAAGGTATAGTTAGCTGGTGTTTAATTCCAACATAAGGCATAGTCAGCTGGTGTTAAATTCCAACATTTTCACAAAATCTGTTGAACTGATTAATTGTATATTTAGTACCATTATCAATCCTAATGGTCTTGATTTTGCAATTGCTTTCATTCTCAATATAGCTTCTAAACTTCTGGAAAACTACATGTACCTCTGACTTTGCTTTGAGGAAATAAACCCAACACATTCTTGTTAGATCATCAATAAATAGAATGAAATATCTACTACCATTCATGGATGATGTTCTCTTAGGTCCACAGACGTCTGAAAAGCACAAGTTGAAGTTTGGATTGAGCTCTCTTAGATTGATTTTTGGGGAAAGGAAGTCGGTCAGTTTCCCTTTTTGAAAAATTTCACAAACACAGGAAGCTTTACATATAGTTGACATGTTTTCAACTAACTCAAGTTCATTCAAAGAATTAACTGAGGTATAATTAACATGACCAAACCGTTTATGCCAAAGTTTAGATTCATTTTCAATACAAGTAGCGGCCTGCAGGCTCATATTTTCTCATTTCAAGGGAAAACTTCTATTTTTCATTTCAACTGCCATCAACTCCTGATTATTTTGATCCATAATTTTGTAGCTACTATCCTTAAATACTAAGGTATAGTTCTTCTCAATTAACTGGACAACAGTTATCAAATTTTGATCAAAATTTGGCACATGCATAACATCAGAAATGAGTTTCATACCAGATGGAGTTTGAACTGAGACTTTTCCAATACCTTTCACAACTACATACTCTCTATTTCCAACCTTCACTTGTGATCTGGAGTCTTCATTTATCTCAATAAAGATATTTGCATCTGATAACATGTGATGAGTGCAGCCACAGCCAAGCAACCATGTTTGTTTCTTGCTGTAGGCTGATCGATTTTGAGCTGAAAATAGATGTTCTTCAGTAAAATTTGCAGCCTGGAACTCTTTCTTTTCCTTTTGAATTTTGCAGACTTTTTCAACATGTCCAAATTGTTTACATGCCCTGCATTGAACTCCTGGTCTGTACCAACATCATTTTGGTGAATGGCCCTTCTTTTTGCAATGTGGATATGGAGGATACTTTGAATCCTTTTCAGTGCCTTTAACCTCAGCTTCCTTCTTCCACTTTTGTAGCTTCTTTTCCACCAAAATTTGTCTGTGTTGTGTGCTTCCCCTTAGCAAATAGAGCACCTTCAACTTGCTCTTCTTGGCTAAACAATCTTCTTTGTTCTGCGGCACGAAGAGCATTTACAAGTTCAGGCAAAGAGATGCTAGCCAAGTCCTTTGAATCTTAAAGTGAAGAGACCTTGGATTCAAACTTCTCTGGTAGACTAATTAAAACCTTTTCCACAATTCTCTTGCCTGGTAAATCTTCTCCAAGTAGTCTTTTTTGATTTACTACCTTCATCACCTATCAACATAATCTTTTACCACTTCAGTTTCCTTCATTTTCAAAGTCCCAAACTCCCTTCTCAAGTTGAGCACTTGCATTTGTCTTGTTCTTTCACTTCCTTGGAATTCCTCCTTGAGTTTATCCCAAGCTTCTTTTGCTATTTCAAAAGCCATTATCCTCGTGAATATAGCATCTGAAATGACCGACTGAATATAGGAAAGAGCCTCGAACTTTTTTGAAACATCTTCAATATGTTGTTTGATTTGAGCAACTGTGGGATTTGCTCTTGAAGGTTCTGGTTTAGCTCTTGTTTCGATTGTTTCCCAGAGGTCGTAAGCTTTAAGATAGGCCTTCATCTTTGAAGCCCAGAAGTTGTAATTTTCCCCATTGAAAATTGATGGTTGGGGTGCTGAAAAACTACTGGAAGCCATCACACAGACTCACTCGTTTGGTTGCTGAAGTTTTCTTACTGGTTTTCACTCAATATTGCTAGGTTCTTAGCTTTTTCGATCCTTCAAAGATCTCAAGAGGCTCTGATACCACTGATAGAATATGAAAGACAAAGAGGAGGGAAACAAAATTGGATTGAATTCAAAAGAAAAATGAAAAATAACAGTACACAACTCAAAGATATAGCCATACACAGATACAAAAGAACTGATATGCTGTCAAACTTTCTACCTACTACAACTACGCCATACTTGTCAATTACATCAACTTGCAAATATGAAACTAAATAGAAAAACTAGCTACAATAACATAAGATAAAATGACAGCAATCAACAAAAGTGTCACTTAATTCATCAAGGATGATGAGAACAAGGGCTCTGTCTAAGTAGGGGGACATCCCTTACCAAGATTGAGGTCTTGGGGTTCGATTCTCATGGGAGGATTTCGGTGGGTTTGTACAAGAATTTGTCAAAAAAAAAAAAAAAAAAAAAATTCATCAAGGATGATAAAAAAAGAAAGAACTAATATAGAGTGATATGTGAATTGCCTTTTCGAAGCTTTTAGTTTTCAAGTGTTTTTTCTTTGAGCTTCTTGAAGTTCCCTTTCAGCATCTTCTTCATCCTAAAGTTGATCACAGTCTTCGAACTCTTTAGTCGCAGCTAATGACTGGAAGACACCACTTCAATGATCAATCTATCGAACTGACAATAGGGTCGGGAAATTTTTTGACAGAAGGATCTATTAGATTTAGGACAAGAAAAACCGATACGAACTCCATTGAAGCTCTGGTCAAAGATAAATGTGCATGCCAATAAATGAGTAGTACATTTTGGATAGAGGAGATTCCACAATTGACCGGTTTGAAACATAGCAGCCCCAAACATGAGGCTGTTGTTAAGTTGCAAAAAGTGTACAAAAGCTTCCAAACACGAAGAAAGTTAGCAGATTGTGCTGTTTTTGTGAAGCAGAGCTGGTGGAATCTACTAGATTTTGCACAACTCAAGCATAGTTCCATTTCATTTTTTGATCTTGAGAAACATGAGACTGCCATGTCATGCTGGTCGAGAGCAGGAACAAGGACTGCCAAGGTGAATTTTAATTAATTTTATTATTATGCACTTTGTGATGAAAGCTATAGATTTTCTTACATTGTTTACCTTTTTCATCGCAGTTTGGGAAACGTTTATCAAAGAACAGCAGAGCACAAAAACTTGCTCTACAACACTGTCTCGAAGCAGTAAGAAATTCGTTCTCTAATATCCCTTTTTCTCTGTTATTATACCATTCTTTGTAATCAAGAATTATATCAAACTCATCTTTTTGTGTTTAGCAGATTGATCCACGACATCGTTATGGGCACAACAATCATTGTCTTTTTTTTTTTTTTTTTTTTTGGGTAGTAATATGGTAAGTGATAATTAATAGAAGATGAATATTAATCACATTCAAAACACGATTAATTAAGAAAGCCCATATCCCATTTCGTGAATGCTGGGTTTACAGTAGCATAGGGACGGACTTTACACAACGGAATCATAGTATGTGAATGGTTGCTCAACCTAATATAAACAAAGAAAAAAGATATTAATCATTAGGCATTATTTTACTAATTTGTCCATTTTAATTGGCACAGTTGGCAACCTCATTTGCATTGTATTGTCCATTTTCCTGGATTTTTTCGAATTAATCATCAGCTAATTTCTCACTAATTTGTCTATTTAATCCCCTACAAAATTGAGCCTAATATAACAGAATTAAGGATAATGAGATTGCACAAAACAAACAGAAAAGTTGGAATAGTTGATGAAATAAACAAGAAAGACAGTTTTATCTTTCGATCAAAACAACTTAAAACGGTTTACACAATGCACACACATAATTCTTGAATGAACTTAGAAAGCACCTCCCAACAGCTCTGCAACTCTACCAAATTCTCCCTCTTTTAAATTCCCTCTTCGACCCATCCCACGCTTCTAGGGAGACTTCACAAGGTTCCAAGACAAGTTTTGTTTCTTGTTTCCTATAATCTCTCTTATTTTCTTGTACATTTTTATTTTTGTTCAATCATAGTTTTCATGTAATTTTATTTATTTATTTGGCAGAATGACTCATGTTAATGGTCATCTTATGGAGACGGCGATTGATATGGGGAAACCAGTAAACTTCACAGGGGGTTTGTCATTTTCCAGCCTTACATACACTGTGATAAAGAAGCAGAAGGATGCTAATGGAAACTGGGAGAAGCAAGAAGTGGACTTATTGCATAGTATAACTGGCCATGCCCGCAAAGGACAAATTACTGCGGTTATGGGGCCTAGTGGTGCTGGAAAATCGACGTTCTTAGATGGATTGGCCGGAAGAATCGCTAGTGGAAGCCTTAAGGGCGCGGTGTCGTTGGATGGGATGGATGTAAGCCCGAGCTTGATTAAGAGAACTTCTGCATACATAATGCAGGATGATAGGCTCTTTCCAATGCTTACTGTTTATGAGACACTGATGTTCGCAGCTGATTTTAGGTTGGGATCGATCTCGAGGGAGGATAAAGTACAACGCGTTGAGAAACTAATCGAGCAGCTTGGTTTAACGGTGAGTTAGTCCATCACTCTGGTTCAGAAAATTACTAGCAAAACCATCTATTGAACTTCGTTTTGTGGTTGTCTTTTTGTTGCAGTCATCGAGGAACACGTACATAGGTGATGAAGGGACTCGGGGAGTGTCTGGTGGTGAGCGTCGTAGGGTGTCAATTGGAGTAGACATCATACATGGACCTTCTCTGCTGTTCTTGGATGAGCCGACTTCAGGTCTAGACTCGACCAGCGCTCATAGCGTGATAGAGAAGGTGCACGACATAGCTAGCTCTGGAAGCACAGTCATTCTCACAATCCATCAGCCTTCATTGCGTATTCAGCTGCTTCTCGATCACTTGATTATCCTCGCACGGGGGCAGCTCATGTATCAAGGATCCCCTAAAGATGTGACTCTCCATCTTGAGAGACTTAGAAGAAAAGTCCCCACGGGGGAAAACTCCATAGAGTATTTCATTGATGTGATACAAAAATATGATCAATCAGAAATCGGAGTTGAGGCACTGGCTGAGTTTGCTCTTACTGGTTTGAAACCACCACCGTTGGATGAAGAGGAGCGTATGCCACTTTCAACCGTGGATCCATCACCGGACCATCCTAGGCCTCCCCTATACCAACTGAACGGAGCTGGCGATCGCCCTAGTAAGCGCCTTCCCTTAACGAATCAAGTGGATCGTGGTTTTAATCACAGCGTCAGGACCCCACGAAACGCATCAAAATCTTGGAGCACCAGCCACTCGGTAACCTATACACCATCACAGCAGCACATTGATCGCAGAGATCCAAGTCGAATGAGGTAAAATAGCTTCTCCACTTTACGGCATGTAATTTAAGGTCTTAACCGTACAATTTACGCGCATCATAATCGTAAAAACTTAAGAAATCTCATTACATGATCTTCGTTTTTTGCAGTGCAACTCCTGACTATTACACTTACTCAAGTGAAATCCTGCAAGGCACCCCAACACCTCGTAGCAGCGACTACACTGTCAACGAAAACGACTATCTTACACCCTATATGGACCCAAATGCCATGGTATACCAAAATCTGGGCCCAAAGTTTGCAAATTCCTTCTTCACAGAAACATTGGTTCTCATACGAAGGAACTTCAAAAACATCTTGCGTACCCCTGAACTTTTCCTTTCCCGGCTTGTTGTCCTTACTGTTATGGGCTTTATGATGGCCACAATGTTTTGGCACCCCAAAAACTCCTTACAAGGGATCACAAATCGTCTCAGTTTCTTCATCTTCACAGTCTGTCTATTTTTCTTTTCATCCAATGATGCAGTCCCGGCTTTCATCCAAGAGCGCTTCATTTTTGTACGTGAGACCTCGCACAACGCGTACAGAGCCTCGTCTTACACAATTGCCGGACTCATCACCTACCTTCCATTCCTTGCACTCCAGGCTGCAGTTTATGCTGCCCTTGTTTGGAAACCTTTGAGACTCGATGGGCCATTTCCGTATTTCTTGATTGTGCTCTACATATCGCTTCTTTCAACCAATTCCTTCGTCGTTTTTGTCAGTTCTGTCGTTCCAAACTACATATTAGGCTATGCAGCAGTTATTGCTTTCACTGCACTCTTTTTCCTCTTCTGTGGATACTTCTTGGACAGTCATGACATTCCAGGGTACTGGAAATGGATGCATTACATTTCTACGATGACATACCCGTACGAAGGGCTTCTAATGAACGAATATCAAAAAAATAAAACTTTTGGAGGAATTGAAGGAACTAGCATCTTGAATTCACTGGGCATTGGAATTGAGGAAAAATCAAAGTGGCAAAAGATATATATTATGTTGGGGTGGGCTGTTGTATATAGGATTCTCTTCTACATTGTACTTCGATTCTTTTCAAAGAATCAGAGGACATAGAGATCAGAAACCAGGGTATGGATCTCTAGTTTGTTTAGAAAGCACAAATTATAGTCCTGAACAGTATCATTGTAGTTTCTTTTCTTCAATTGTGTCATAAATTCTTTCTAATTCTAATGATGTATGCATGCACGAATTAGTCATCTTATCTTATTATCTTTATCTTTATCTTTATCTTTATATTTATATAAAAGTAGAAGTGAGGAGAGAGAGTCATTTTAGAGACGACCTGTGTCGTCTCTATACGTGTATTTTATAGAGACGACAATGTCGTCCCTAAATGTTGAGCTTATCAGAGACGCTAGTTGTTGTCCCTGTAATTCAGAGACGACTATTTTCGTCACAACTGATATTCAGGGACGAACCCACAGAAAGGACAACTTGGGACAACTTTGTCGTCCGTGAATCTTCATAGATTAATAGAGACGACAATCGGTGGTATAAAGACGACATTTGTCCTCTCTGTTCCCAATTTTGCTTGTAGTATGGGTCACAGACCTTTCTTCCGAGGTGAGTTCTCTAGGCTCGTGGTAGTCCTTCTTTGGATGAACCTTTTCTCATCTATAATAAGCTAATAAAATGACTAGGCCTTGTATTTTGGATTGGGCCTTGAATTCTCTGAACTAGACCTTGAGTTCTGAGATGTATATCAAAAACATCCAATTCATCTCATTGAATATTTGAGTAGTGATATTTTTCGAGTTCAATATGTGAATTGAATTTAAGTATGTTTGACTGGTATGTTTTTCCGTAGAAAATGTCATATCCATGAAAAACAATCCATCTTTGGGTATTTGACACAAATGGAATTCCAATATGGTACAACCCTCTTATGCAAGTTTTGAACTATTTTTCATGGAAAATTGCAACCAGGAGGGAGTTGGGAATTGTTTTCCCTCATCCATCTATTCATATAAAAATTTCCTATAGAATAAAAGACAGTGAAGGATTTAGCATCCGACTTGAATTGCCTTAACCCTCGACTTTCAAACTAAATCAAAATTAAGTCCCTATTTGGTACCCATTATTTCAAACATAATTTTTTTTTTTAAAACTCATTTTCAATCAAACATTCTATCAATAAAATAATCCACATAAACTCAAAAAGATTATTTACTTTTTAGCTACACATCCTTAAAAAATTTACTATTACGAATCACATTTTTTTAAGTAATGGGTTTCTTTAAGTAATGGGTTTCAAACATTGGTTATGCCTCTGTAGGAGGCTAAAAAAATCAGTTTTTTGGGTTTTTTTCGCTGATCTCAAGATAGATATGTGGGTTAAAAATTGAAGAGAAAAAAAATGTATGATTAAAAAGTTGTATTGAAAATCAGACTATAAGAGTGATCATAAACCCAAAAAAAAAGATCCGAACAGAGTGTAAGAAAACTTGAATTCAAAGACATGCATTGAAGGGTCCCACGGAAGAAATGACACGGTTACATTGCAGCTACGGTCTCATATTATCTCTCCAAATTTCTAGGGTCTATAAGTGAAGATTCTTTCAAGATTCAAGATTTTTGAGAAAAATATAACAACCAATTTCCAAGCCAACTTCTTCTGTGGCTCTCAATATTCCTCTTCATAGGCTATAAATTGTACCAAACCAAGAACCATTCCTAGCAACACAAAATACAATCAAGATTTTTATCTCCAAGAAAAGAAAAATCTAAAGGGCCATTGTAATTATTTTCTCGTAATGTCTGGCACAGTATATGCTACTGGATTCAAAGGGGGTCTAGGTCTTTCTTCTTCTTCTTCATTCATGGCAGGTGAAAACTACACCACCCTGGCAGGGGCGGTGCCGATGCGGGTTCAGGTGGCTCGTCCGGTGCGGTCGAGGCCGATGATGAAGAATGTGAATGAAGGAAAGGGTCTTTTTGCTCCAATTGTTGTTGTAACACGTAGTGTTGTAGGGAAGAAGACATTCAACCAGCTGAGAGGCAAAGCTATTGCTTTACACTCACAGGTACTTAACAATTCCAACTGCTTCAAATTCTTAATTTTCCTCGGTTTCTAGAGTTTAGTACGTAAAAAAAAAAAAAAAAAGGCAGCAAATTTTTAACATTTTTATTTTTATAATCGAGTGTTTCAATATACTAAGCACGTCATCTAAGTTTGAGCATATCGTATTCTAATATTTGAATTAGTATTAGTATTAGTATTATTAATTATGTAGTAGAATATTAATTATTTTAGAGCTCATCCAAGTAGACACGTGATTTAACGTTTTAGCCCAGTGAATGGTCCCTGTCCCTTACCAGGCAATTTGCCTGAGTTCAAGTCCTATGGGTGGTGGTTGGGATGGGGTTTTTACTTGTAAATGATCCACCAAAATAATAAATAAATAAATAATAATAATAATAATAATAATAATAAATTATTCATGTTAGTGGATGTTATTTTCAATTAATAATTTAGTTAATCTAATTTTTAATAAAAGTTGGACGTTATTTACATTTTCCATGATTTGGTAAAAGTTGAAGTCAACTTTTCCGCGTTAATAACTAATTTAAATAGAATTAAGAAAATGTGATTAGTCAATTTTTTGTTTTCTTATTTTGTTACTGCAAGGATGTAAGTTTTCCTTAATAAAAGAATACCATTTGAAATAATATTTTTATTTTAGTATTATTTCTTGTATTATGATATCAAGATGTAAAACCATTTGTCAAAAATTGAAGGATTTCTTTATGAAATGTTCCTACCATAATTTCTTTTCAATTATTTCAACATAAAATAGATGAAAGCCAAGAGAATTTGGAGTTTGGCTATTATTTAAAGAAGAAGAAATCGGGGACCCACTTATATTTAATTATTTTTGCACTTGGATTCTCTTGCATCTTGCTGTTTGTTAAACGAGACTTGACATAGTGTGCTGGCAAAGTCTTAGTAGAAGAATAGATAAATAAGGGGAAAGAAAAAAAAAATCAAGTCAAGTTCCGAGCACGTTAATTATTTATTGCAACATTGTATTAATTATTTTTAAGTTTGCATGAAAACTTTCAGGTTATAAATGAATTCTGCAAATCAATCGGAGCAGAAAACAAACAAAGGCAGGGACTGATTCGACTGGCAAAGAAAAATGGAGAAAAACTCGGATTCCTTGCATAAGGAGACGTCAAAGCCTGCGATTTAATTTATAATTTTATCAAATACAAGTTCTATAGCATCTATGAACATCTTTTCAGATGTACAAACCTTCGCTTATAATCTTTTTAGATATATATGATAGCTCGATACTTCACTGGTTCCCGTATAAATCGTTAAATTATTACTTTTGTTTTTCAACATGGCTCTCAATAATGTACCATCATCTCTAGTCGACGAAGAAATTTCCTTCCAGTTAACCATTTAAATAAAAACCAATAAAAAATACAAAACCGTTTCAAAGCATAAGGTAAATACTGGAGGTGTCATGCAGCATAAAGTACTTGGTTTTCTAGTTTGTCATAAGCTGAAATAGAAACACGCTCAATGGCACGAGGCAGGATCTTCACACACTATATCGAACACCTTTTACTGCCGATCTTTCCCTTCTAGAATCGTCCTGCATTAACCGGTGAAATGGTAAAACAAGAAGAACACATTATCGTGCAAAAGAAAAGCACTACTGGGAAATCGAAATTACATGGAAGTTGTAAGAAATCTTATCAGTGACATCAAGGATCTCCTTCCACTTCCTCCCAATGCTCATCTGCGTTGTGAAACATCAAATTAACATTCAATCATAAATTGCGTCAAGTGTATAAATGTAAAAGACCCCTAGCTTTTAAAAAATACACAAATGCATCATGCTACAGTAAAATAATATGGACAAACTTCAATATCATGAAATACAAAATTCTATAATTGAATGGGTTTGAAAAGGAATCTCTTATGTAGTGAGGTTTGCCAGGAAACCAAGAAGGGGTAAGATGCTATATAAGATACTGGTCTTATGGCCACTTAATCCATCCAGATTTCACTTCTTTTGTATTATTGTTGCTCCTTATTAGTTATTTGGCGCTGCCTTTAGCAAAATGCTGCTTGGAAGGACTTCTCATCCCAATCCACACCCATATCCAATTACCTTTTAGTTTACCAAAATCATCTCTCTACCCCCCTCTCCCGTATATTGTTAGTTTTCTTTCAGTTCATCAGTCTTTTGTCGTCGATCTTCATGGTATTAGACAAGAAATACAAACAGAACAGTCATATATTGGGTCCGATTCAACCGGGTTAGGTAACTAGAAGAAAATATTAAGCTTTGGTAAAAGTTTTTTATTATAAACAAAGTGTTGAGCTCCAAAGCTCATTTCCCAGCAAGATGAAGAAGAAGATGCAGCACAAGAAGAATGTCCAGCAAGAACGATCCCAGCAGCCTTGTTCTTGTTCCTTGTTTGAGCTCAGTTTATGACCACTTAAACACACCGGAACATGGTACCGTCGTCCTCGAGAAATGGCAACCGGATCTAGGTTCGTCGGAGGTAGCAAGATTTCGCCGAAGATATTGGACATCTCCCACTTCTACCTCTCCACCCAAGAATGTGCCAAGTCTCTTTGAAACAAGAAAAGGTTTCCCCCTCTTATTCAAAATTCAAATCCCATGGGTAAGTGAAGTCCCAATCATAGGGTGCCATGTGGATTAAGTGGACCACCACTATATTCCACAAATCTTCACCTTGGGCCACCTTAATCCATTACCAATTTCTCCGGTTACAAGTACTATCCATGTGTGTGTGGTCTAATAAATCATCATCGCTCACTCCAGCCAAGTACCTGCAAAACAACTAACCATTATCAATAGCAAGAATTGATAAACACTTGTTGAATTTACCTGCAGCAAGTACCTTTGTCCCGACATCTGCAGGATTATCATCAGTTGCAATTTTAAGCAATGTAAACTCACCTGAAGCTAACTTCTCCCTAATGAAATGATACTTTACCTCAATGTGCTTAGACCTTTCATGATAAACAAGATTTTTATATAACATTAAAGCACTTTGACTATCAGTAAATATCATAGCAGTTTCATTTAAGAAGTTCAATTCACACAATAGGCCTTTTAACCACATGCATTCTTTTACAACTTCAGTGAGTGCAACATATTCAGCTTCAGTGCTGGAGAGTGTAACAATAGATTGCAACTGTGATTTCCATGTGATACAATTATCACCCAAACAGAAAAAATAAGAAGTGGTAGATTTCCTCTGATCTTTATCACCTGCAAAGTCAGAATCTACATATCCCTTAAGCTCAAGCTTATCACTTCTCCTTTCAAACACTAACCCCCTTTTAAGAGTTCCCGCTAGATATCTTAATAGCCATTTTAATGCAGCCCAATGAGGTTTACCTGGGTAAGACATAAACCTACTCAATAAACTAACTGCATATGCAAGGTCTGGTCTAGTGGTAATCATAGAATACATCACAGAACCAATGGCATTAGCATAGGGAACATTACTCATTTCTTGCTTTTCATCTTCATTTTTAGGACATTGTGCAGATGATAAATTTATGTGTGCAGCTAATGGTATATTGACAGACTTAGCAAGTTTCATGCCAAATTTGGTTATCACCTTGTCTAAATAAGACTCTTGATTAATAGTCAATCTATTATCAGCCCTATTCCTTTTAATAACCATGCCAAGAATCTTTCTTGCCTCTCCCAAGTCTTTCATGTCAAATTCCGATTTTAAAAGGTTTTTCATTTTAACAATTTCAGCTTTACTAGAACTAGCAAGCAACATATCATCCACATATAACAACAAATAAACTTCACAGCCTATCTTACAGTTATTATAATACAAACATGCATCATATTCACTCCTTTTAAAACCAATTTTAAACATATAAACATCAAATTTCTTATACCATTGCCTAGGACTCTGCTTAAGGCCATACAAGGACTTTCTAAGCAAGCACACAAGTTCCGACTTACCCTTCACCTCAAACCCTTGAGGTTGAGCCATGTAAATCACCTCATCCAATTCCCCATGAAGAAAAGCGGTCTTAACATCTAGTTGCTCTAATTCCCAATCATATTGGACAACTAAGGCTAAGACTAACCTGATAGTTTTATACTTAATAACAGGTAAAAACACCTCATTATAGTCTATCCCTTCTCTTTGAGTAAATCCTTTAGCTACCAATCTAGCTTTATATCTTAAAGGGTCATTAGCTTCTACTCCTTCTTTCAACTTGTAGATCCATTTACAATGGACTACCTTCTGATTCCTTGGTTTTTCAACCAACTTCCAAGTCTCATTTTGTTTCAGAGACTGGATTTCCTCCTTCATAGCCTTTTTCCAATTTTCAGACTTTTCACAATTGATCGCTTCCTCAAATGAAGCAGGTTCAACTGAATCTAAGGCTTCACCTGAAACTAAGACATAGTCAATCAAATTAGAAGAGACGTACTTCATATTTGGTCTAACTTGTCTCCTCTCCCTATCTCTCACTAATTGGTAGTTTTCCAAATTAGTACCTGCAGATGTTTCTTGATCAGGGACTTCCGTTTCAGGAATTTCAAGTTCAGGTTGCTCTACCATGACTTCTTGTTCCGCTTCTACTTGAGGTTGGGTTTCACTACCCTCTGGATTATCTTCACCTAATCTCTTCACCTCAAAGTCAATCTTCTTCTCAGTACAAGATCCCCCCTTCTCAGTTTGTCTATTTATGGTCTTAAGACAAGGCATATCGAGTTCATTGAACTTCACATCTCGACTGTTGATAACTTTCATGCCCTTACCATCTAAAACCCATAACCTGTAACCTTTCACTCCCTCGGGATAACCTAACATGACACACTTAGTAGCCCTAGGGTCTAACTTACCCTCAACCTGATGTGCATAGGCCGCACAACCAAATACTCTAAGGTGTGACAAATCTGGAGGTTTCCCAGTCCACAATTCTTGGGGAGTCTTAAAGTCAACAGTACTAGAAGGTGACCTATTTATCAAATAGGCAGCGGTACAAACAGCTTCACCCCAAAAGCCTTTAGCTAACCCCGAACTAATCAGCATGCATCTAACTTTATTCATTAAAGTCCGATTCATCCTCTCAGCTACCCCATTCTGCTGGGGGGTAGATCTTACAGTCCTATGCCTTCTGATACCTCTATCCTTGCAGAAGGTATCGAACTCAAAGTTGCAAAACTCTAGACCATTGTCCGTCCTAAGAGTTCTTACACTTTTCCCCATTTGTTTCTCAACCAAGGCAATCCAGGACTTGAACTTACCAAAAGTGTCAGATTTGGATTTAAGGGGATACACCCAAACTTTCCTCGAGTAGTCATCAACAATAGATAGGAAAAATCTACTACCTCCATTTGTAGGATATTTTTCTGGTCCCCACAAATCAGCATGAATGTAGTCTAAGGGTCTGTTAGTGTTGTGTTCACCTATCCCAAAGCTAACCCTGTGTGACTTTCCTAGAACACACGTCTCACAAAAGCTTAAAGGTATAACACTATCCTTTCCTAGTAAACTCTGATCACTAAGACACTTCAACCCCTTGTTTCCTATGTGTCCCATCCTTTTATGCCAAAGATCTGATCTATCTTCATAAGTTGTAGATAATGCAGACTCGTAGGCCTTTAAGGCTTTACCTTCAAGGATATACAATCCATTCCTCTTGGGACCTTTCATAACAACTAGAGAGCCTTTACTCACTTTCATAGTACCGAAATGAGATCTGTACTCATAACCCTCATCTTCCAAAATGCCCAAGGAAATGAGGTTCCTCGCAAGGCCCGGGACATACCTGACATTCAGAAGAGATCTGATCATGCCATCATGCATCCTAATAGCAATATCACCAACTCCTTCCACAGTCTGTGTATAGTTGTCCCCCAAGTACACTTTCCTAGGCTTAACTTCTCTATAGTTATAAAACCAAGATTTAACAGGACTCATATGGACAGTGGCACCCGAGTCTAAAACCCACTCACTGTCAAAATCAATTTCAGACACATTCATCGCTTGTGGTCTATCAAGGGTATTGTCGACATTATCATCATCAAATGTCACAGTCATCATATGAAGACTATCAAAAGCATCACCTACAGCAACTAGGTTCTGATCATCACTCTGCTGAGGTCTATGTTTTTTCTTAAAGTCATCACAGTCTCTTTTGAAATGTCCAATTTTACCACAATAGTAGCATTTCTTAACACTCTTATCCCGAGACTTGGACCTACCCTTCGATTTTCCTCTACCCTTCTTCGTTTGGAAGTGGTTTTCTCTCGACTCTCTCGACTCATTTCTCCCTCTAAAACCACTAAACAAACTCTCTTCCCTCGAGCTGCTACCCCTCGACTCCCTCTTCATCTCGAGCTCCCTAGCCCTTAAAGCCTCAACTACAATATCTAAGGTCACAGTGTCCCTAGCATATGTAATAGCATTCCTAACATCTCTATAAGATTCAGGCATGACATTTAGCATAATAGCAGCGAGATATTCATCATCAAATTTCTTTCCATTGTGGGTCAAACACTTGACAAGACTGTTAAACTCACTCAAATTAAATTCAAGATCCTTTCTTTGATCCAATTTATAGTTGAAAAGTTTTTGAATTAAGTGAATCTTCTTCGTTAAAGATTTTGTCAAAAAAAGTTTGTCAAGTGCTTCCCACAAATCTTTAGCAGTCGTATGCTTTTCAACTTGTCCCACTATATCATCAGATAAATGCAATATTATACAACTATGTGCAATTTCATTCATCTCAGCAATTTCATCAGGTTTATCTAACAATGCTTTTGAATAAGTACTAGGGTCCTCAAGTGCTTTAGAAACTCTTTGTTGAATTAAAATAGCCTTCATTTTTTGCTTCCAAATGGAATAATCTCCCTTACCGTTAAATTGTGACAATTCAACACGAGAACCCATAATGCAAATAATGAAAAAATTCAAACAAGTTAACACAAAGCAATTACCCACACTCAAATGCAAGATCAAACCAATTTCACCAAAATTACTCTTCAAGATGATCACACAAATAATATAATAACAAGTAATACACGACAATTTCAAGAAATTAAGCACGTAGTCAAATTCCAATCCTATGTGAGTTCTACCAACAAGCAATGGTTACCGGCAAGGTAACCCCCAACACTATGTAGCCACCTCACAATAGCCTCTAGAATATGAAATACGTAATGAAAATAAGGGATAGCCAATGCAAACCGAGCGGACTTTTCAATGTCCGTATAATCGAGAGTTGATTTTGCAAAATGGACTTCGGAAATGGAACGAGCAGGTCGAGTTGAAGATTCTGTCGGAAAATGCCTCGCCGGACCGCCGCCGGACCACCGCGCCGGAGTTCTACCGCCCCTGCCGGAAAATTCTCAAAAAACACAGAAAGATGCTCCTCGTCGTCACGAATCCAATGGTGGTGACCGTTTCGCGATTGGAGCTCCCTACCGGCCGGAATCGCTGTTTTTCAGTTTACCAACATTTTCTTCTCCGGCGAATAACTCCTGTTTCAACCGTCGGATTGCCCTCAAATTTCAGGCGAGTCTTCTCCTCGAAGAGCCCGTTCTAATGGAGGTGGCCGATCGTCGATCGAAGTTCTGGATCGGCCGAAATCCCACTTTTTCAGTCCGGTTTTCACAGCTTTCTTTCGCCGTTTGCCGCTGTCTCAGCCACCGGAATTGCTCCGCCTTCTGGTCGAGTGTTCTCCACGATGAGGCGGTTCTTTTGGTGTTGGTCTTGCTCCGATTGGTTGGCCGGAGGTCGGGTTTTTGAAACGGGTCAGTGATTTCTCTTCCTTTCTTCTTCGGTCCTTCTACAGCTTCTTCGTTTGCTTTTTTTTAGCCCAGCTACTTCACCATAGCTCTGATACCATTTGTTGAGCTCCCAAGCTCCTTTTCACAGATTGAAGAAGAAGACCCAGCACAAGAAGAATGTCCAGCAAGAACTATCCCAGCAGCCTTGTTCTTGTTCCTTGTTTGAGCTCAGTTTATGACCACTTAAACACACCGGAACATGGCACCGTCGTCCTCGAGAAATGGCAACCGGATCTAGGTTCGCCGGAGGTAGCAAGATTTCGCCGGAGATATTGGACCTCTCCCACTTCTACCTCTCCACCCAAGAATGTGCCAAGTCTATTTGAAACAAGAAAGGTTTCCCCCTCTTATTCAAAATTCAAATCCCATGGGTAAGTGAAGTCCCAATCATAGGGTGCCATGCGGATTAAGTGGACCACCACTATATTCCACATCCGTATTTCTTGATTGTGCTCTACATATCGCTTCTTTCAACCAATTCCTTCGTCGTTTTTGTCAGTTCTGTCGTTCCAAACTACATATTAGGCTATGCAGCAGTTATTGCTTTCACTGCACTCTTTTTCCTCTTCTGTGGATACTTCTTGGACAGTCATGACATTCCAGGGTACTGGAAATGGATGCATTACATTTCTACGATGACATACCCGTACGAAGGGCTTCTAATGAACGAATATCAAAAAAATAAAACTTTTGGAGGAATTGAAGGAACTAGCATCTTGAATTCACTGGGCATTGGAATTGAGGAAAAATCAAAGTGGCAAAAGATATATATTATGTTGGGGTGGGCTGTTGTATATAGGATTCTCTTCTACATTGTACTTCGATTCTTTTCAAAGAATCAGAGGACATAGAGATCAGAAACCAGGGTATGGATCTCTAGTTTGTTTAGAAAGCACAAATTATAGTCCTGAACAGTATCATTGTAGTTTCTTTTCTTCAATTGTGTCATAAATTCTTTCTAATTCTAATGATGTATACATGCACGAATTAGTCATCTTATCTTATTATCTTTATCTTTATCTTTATCTTTATATATATATAAAAGTAGAAGTGAGGAGAGAGAGTCATTTTGGAGGAAAAATTGCATTTAATGACTCTCTCTCCTCACTTCTATATTTATATATAAAAATAAATAAATAAAAGATAAAGATTTTGTGTACTTCTAGAAAGAAATTTTTAATTGACATTTTTAAGTAACATTGTGACATGATGCACATACATTGGGTGATGAAAAACTAAGTAGTGGTGTAGTTATTTATACCATCAAATATATTTTTGGCATGTCACAATGTCAATTAAAAACGTCCCTCTAGAATTATTCAAAGATTTTTGTAAGAAAAATTATTATTTATTACATATTTAGTAAGAATTGTAATAAATGTACTATGTGAAAATGTGTAACAATGAAAATTTGAAAAAATTAGATTAATATATTTGAACATAAATAATGATATCTATATAAATGTGTTATGTAGAAAATGAAAAAATTGGATTAATATATTTGAACATAAATAAATGTGATATCTATTTAAATGTGTTACATAGGAAATAAAAAAATTGTATTAATATATTTGAACATAAATAAATATCATATCTATGTAAATGTGTTCCATTGAAAATGAAAATATTGGATTAATATATATATGTAAATAAATAAATACATGATATATAAATTTATTTAAGTTTGAAATGAAAATTTTAAATCAATATATTTTAAAAATAAATAAATAAAATTATTGAAATTTTACTTCCTAATATGTCAATAAATGAGTAGGTTCTTCAATAACCATATTACAAAAATAATTAATTATTTGCTCTCAACCTTTTACCACCAATGATAAATTGATAAAAAATTTAATCATTTCATCATTTTGACAAAAATTGGTATGTTTAAAAAATAAGGAAAAATAATAAAGTTAATTAAAAATTATAACATATTAAAAGGAAAATAGGTGATAAGGTGGGAAATTTTTTTGAGAAAAAACGTAAATAAAAGTTATAAGAAATTTTTTATAAAAAATTAATTAAGTGCCAAATTTTGAATGGCGCGGTACACTGAGTGTACATGCAGAATTTTCTATTTTGATTAATTTTTTTTTAAAAAAGTTTCAAATTCAATAATATGTGTTATGTAGGAAATGAAAAAATTGAATTAATATATTTGAATATAAATAAATATCATATCATTTCAAGATTTTTTTGACCCAATTGTTGACTCAGAAACTGGATGTGACTTCATTCCATCAATGGTTTATGGGTAGGCATGAATTCTGGTCAACTTTGTTTAGCATGGTTGGTTTTCTTGCCTATCTTATGCAATATTGACAATAAAGAAACGTTTTTAAACCATATACTATATAATATGTATGTCGTTGAGTATGTTCTCTGTTAACCATTTTTTTTTTTTTAATCTTGGTTCAACAGTTGTATCATCAGAAATCCTTTGGATTTCCGGTCAAGAAATAGTTGAACACCCATTAGTTGCAACGTGCCTTGGTAATCAATGGAAAGTGAGTAATTTTCTGGCTCATCAAGGGTAATGTAGTTAAATTGTATGAGGTTCTTGAGGTTTGAAATAGAAACTAAAACCAGGGGTCAAGCAATCAGTGCTTTATGAGAAGATTAGGAGCTTTTTATTTTGAAATCTTAAGAGCTTTCTAGATTTTTCTTCAGCTAAGTAATTCGATGCAAATGATTTTAAAGTTTGTGAGAATCTACTAAGAATCAGCGCTTGCTGGCCACCTTCAACAAAGCATTTAAAATCACATTTGTGCAATATTAGTGCTTCCTCGATTTAATAATGACTTTTTAATTTTTCTCATTTGTTTAGGTTCTTCAGAAAATAATATTCAAACTTTAGGGTTTGTCTTTTTTTATTTGTTTTATGTGATTTTACATAATGGTTGAAGAAATATAATTCATTATTTGATTCTTTGAAGAACTTTCATTGTAAATTCTTGGCTTTTTTTATTTTTTAGACATTTTGTTCTAGGTACTTAAATTTCAGGCATGTTATCTTCACATTATTAAGTTTTAGTCATTCTAAATCATATTTGCGTTTCCTCTCTAGCGTCGTTCGTTCCTCCTTCATCTCTTTCAAGAATTTCTACTCCCCGACGAAATCGTCGAACCGCAAGAAGACTCAAGCTACCAAAGGCACCGGGAAATATGATATGAGTGTCACGACTGTAGGTTTGCTTCTTTTTTTATTATTTTTGTTGGAAATCTACTTATTTTTTGAAAAGCTTATCAATAATGTAGATCTTCGAACCTGTGAATCTGCTGTGCAAAGTTTTATAGACATTCATTTATTTTTCATTAATTTGTATAGGTGTTCTCATTATATACATTCTCATTTTTCAGTTATTCTCTTGGCAATGTTGCTGATTCTTCATACTTACCTTCAGACACATAATTGGCCATTTTCTCAGAAATCTTTGAAACTTTGTTCCGTTTTAGGATTTTTGTTGTGGTTATTTTTAGGTTTTTGTTCTGGTATCATCTTCGGTGTTTAGAGCTTCTTGTGTTGGGTTATTTCTGTGGAGTTGTAGCCATGTAGGGTTGTTTTTTCGTGTTTTTTTTTTCCATTTATTTTCTTACTCACATCTGGTGGTGCTTTGACTTTTGATAACCATACTGCATAAACAATTTTTATCTAGAGAAATATCTTGCTTTTCTTGCCGAATATGTGGTCTGAATTTAGAATTTGGTTTAAAAGAATCCAAAAATGTTTCATTTTACGAAATTTCTCTTGGATTTTTATACAATTGGGATAATAGATTTTGATTAATTGATCTTGGAAACATTTAAGAATAGGTAACTTAGGCTTTCTAAAATGACATTTGATTTTTTTTTTTTTTGATTGAAACGCACCAAAATTAATGTTATGCACATATGTACTATTAATTGGAGTTCCAAACAAAGTTGCAATTGATGTACTTTAAAAGATGATTTTATATGAAATTGGGTGGTTCTTCTATGGTTTTTGCTTGCAAGATGAAACTAGTTGATGTACTTGCTGCAAAAATGGTAACCATTCTTTTTAAAGCTCTTAAAGAACTTTCTGAAATTTTCAATTTGTTATGCACATCTCTTCCTTTAAGAGCTTATTTTATGCTTGCTTAAGATTGACTGAAAAGAACTTACATGAGTTCATATTAACTTGGAGCTTATATATTTTGGGCATGACATAAAATTAGTCATCACGTGTCTGAGATTGTACCTGTGCAAACATCATTTTCTCCAGAATATGGAAGTCATCACATGTCTGAGATCAATAGCTACCAAAGTTCACAGCACCATCATAAGACTTCATTAAGTTTTTACCAGAGATTTAGTTTATAAATTCAAACCTATTCTAAAAGAGCAATTCTGTAATTGCTCAATTAAAATAGACTTATGTTTCTTTCTTCAAGAAATTGCAGTTTGTATGAATTCAAAATTTGAATTATTGTTTCTTTGCAAATATTCACATCCATAAGGTTCTTGGGAGAGAAAGAACTAAGAATTTAGTGCCAAAACAAATATAACTTGCCACTATCTCAACTACCTCCATTCAACCTGGTAATTGAAAAGAAATTAAAAATTCAAATAAATGCAATTGGGGTGTTGGCAATTGATCCATTAAATTAAAAGATTTTAGAATCTCAATTGACTTTATATATATATATATATATATATATGGGTTTGGATCTAAAACCCATTGTGGGTTTCTTAAGAAACCCACCCCCCACCCCCCTATGGTGGGTGGGCAGTGGGGCCCGCCCACCATTATCCAACCCCCATCCGCCACATGACGGATGGGTTTTATAACTAGTGCCCATCATGGGCACTAGATCATTTCCCATATATCCAACCAATTATTCTTCAAGAATTTGTAAATTTTGATAGGTTGTGAAAAGTCATCTACTTTTGTCTTATTTATATCAAGATAATTAATCAGTTATTTTGAAAAACATTTTATCCATCCAAAAATGCACCATTTTCTAAGGTAGAGGGTTTTTCGCATAGATCCAAATTTGGTGTGATTTTCTTTGTGGATGGTTACATTAGTTGACAGGTAATGTAAAGAATGCGCGGTTATTTTAGCGTATGCTCAAATTATTTTTATCGATCTTATTTTGATGTAAATGAAGAATTATATTTCTATTTGTTTGCTTTGTTCATATTGTTACTTATAATTTTTGTTTATTGTACTAAGTTTCTAATAAACTTTTGTTTCAATGAACAGTTTCATATTGTTCGTATGGTATGATCATCAATAATAGTCAAGGTCAATAACTTTCGCATGTGATACTATTCTTATAAACATCAGTGTTCAATCATGGGTATGTAGCAGTATCGAGAGCTATGAATCGTGTCAATTTGAAGATATTGATATGCAATGACGATGAGAACTCAACAAATGTGATGACAAATATTGTGTTATAAGAAAGTTTTTCAAAAATTATAATACTCTTAATAACAAAATGCTTATTATTATTTAAATTTACACTCGCTGCTACTACTTTTTATTATTTTTTTCCTGTTTTTTGTTTCAGTATATTATATTTTGTCAATGAAATATGTCCGTGCATCGCACGAGTGTGAAACTAGTTTTAATAATATACCAAAAGCGCTTGTACAAGACACCTTTTTGAACTGGGTTCCATCCTAGAATTATCCATTAGTTAAATAGTAATCAGTTTTCCTTATAAAATCATTATTTTAAACATATATGTGTATGTACACCTGTGCTAAGCAGGACCTCAAGCCAAATTCAAAAAATAGGTCCCTATAGTGAGCCAATGACCTTTTTTTATATTAATTTAAATATAATGCCAAAAAACCAACAACGATACTAACTAATCAATAATAATCAAATAAAATAATTTCTTAAATTGTTCAATAAAGAACAAGTCAAATAAAAAGACCCATAAAAATAATCAACTAAAAAAATTAGTATTCCAATAAGATGGAAAATAAAAAAAAAAAAAAAAAAAGGAAATTGGGCCCCTGAATTTTTGGGCCCTAAGCCCATGCTTGTTGAACCTATCATCAAGTACGGCCTTGTGTACATGCATCATCTCCAAGACACAAGTCCAAAAGTTACAAATATTACTATATGTAAAGGATTGTAATTCAAGAGAAAGAAGACGTGAATTCATACTTTACCTTTTGTTGTCAAAATTCTGATGGGAACAATCAAATAAAACTAGAACAGAAATGTAGAAGAGAGATGAAGCTAGGAATGCCAAGGCAAATATTCTTAAGAAAGATTTCGTCCCTTGCTACCTTGCAAAGGAACTGAAGGACGTTTGGCGTGAGTTGTATATTAAAGGAATGCTGGGTCAATTACTGGAAGTAGGATTCTTTCCATCATATGTTAACTTAATTATAGGATTCTTTCCATCACTTGTTAACCTATTTTTAGGTGAAATATGTATAGCTTAGAATAGAAGATACATTCTGTGTATATATATGTAAGCTATTGATTGTAAAGAATGGAATTAACTGAAATATGTCAAAACCTTTCTACATGGTATCAGAGCCTCATCTTGGTACCAAGAAACACTAACCTTCTTCCCTTATAGCCTACCATGTCTCTATCATATGCCGATTCAGACCACCAAACTGGTGCATCTCAGCCAGACCCAGTTTATACTGAATTCATAGCAAAAATGACAGAAGCCCTTACGAAAATCCAAACACCAACCTTGACCACTGAACCTTCCGCTACTCCAATTGGCATCAAGTTGGATGGAACCAACTATGCCCTCTGCTCCCAAGTTGTCGAGATATATATCTCGGGAAAAGACAAGTTGGGATATATTAATGGTGACATACCACAACCACCTTCGACGGATCCATCCTTTCGAAAATGGCGCACAGAAAACTCCATTGTCAAAGGTTGGCTGATTAACTCCATGGATTCCTCCCTAATAGGTAACTTTATAAGGTTTCCTATGGCTAAGTTGGTGTGAGATTCCATTGCTACCATTTACTTCGACGATAGTGATACGTCTCAGGTCTATGACCTTCGATATCATGTGACACAACTTAAACAAGCTGGAGGCACCCTTGAGAAATACTACAATGATCTTCAAGGGTTATGGCGTGAAATTGACTTCCGGTGCCCTAATCCAATGGAGTGTGCAACTGATGTTCAGAAATATAATACTATTATTGAAGAAGACCGAGTTTATGTTTTCTTGGATGGCTTGGATGACCGACTTGACAAGATTCGAGGCGACATACTACAACTTCGCCCGTTCCCTGCCGTGGAGCAAGCCTATGCCCATGTCCGTCGAGAAGCAAGTCGCCAGGATGTTATGATTACAGGAAGTGCAGATGATTCTGGATCTGTTCTTGCAACAAAAGGACTCAAACTCAGTCCCCTTGAACAATCTCCTACAGTGCACCATGAGAAATATAGCTCTCGTACATCCTTAGATGGCTCGAAGTACACTCATTGTGGTAGTCAGAAACATGCTCGTGGAAGCTGCTTTAAATTGCAAGGGTACCCTGATTGGTGGAATGATCTCCAAGCAAAGAAACGTCGAGAAAAGGGCAACAAAGATGAGGGTCATGGTAAAGCAGCTGTTGTTACTTCCGAACCTCAACTCTCTTTCACACCATAGATGGGGCAGGTTTCGAACTCAAGTAACTGTGGGTGTGCATGTTATACTTCGACTAATGATAATACCCATAATGCATGGCTACTGGACTCCGGTGCTACTGACCACATGACGTTTGCAGCTTCAGATTTCACACAGACCTCACTACCTAGACGTACCAATATCGCCCATGCTAATGGCGCTATCTCACCGGTCACTGGAGCGGGCATTGTGACATTGTCCCCTACTTTACAACTGCATAATACTTTACTTGTTCCACCTTTGTCTCATAAGCTTCTATCTTTGAGCCAAGTGACATTTGATCTCAATTGTGTTGTGCTAATATACCCTACATTTTGTCTCCTCCAGGACATTCTGACCAAGGAGATTATTGGGTGTGGCACTAAAAGAGGGGGACTCTATTATATGGAAGACTTCAGTATGGACCGAGCACATCATATGCAACACTCTCTTGGAAACAAAGAAAAGGAAATATGGCTTTGGCACCGTCGATTAGGGCATCCATCTTTCATCTATATGAAATATTTATTTCCAGATTTATTTTCTCAGTTGAAACACTTTGATTTTCAATGTGAAACTTGCAAATTGGAAAAAATTCATAGGGTTTCTTTTCAATCAAATTCGAATAAAAAGGTTACTTCATTTGCATTGATCCACTCTGACGTGTGGGGTCCTTCCCCAATTACTACTGTATTTGGTTTCAAATGGTTCGTTTTGTTTGTTGATGATTGTACCCGCATGACTTGGCTTTATTTGCTCAAACATAAAGATGAGGTACTGGAAGTGTTTAAATCATTTCATATTATGGTGAAAACACAATTCTCTGCCAAAGTCCAAGTACTTCGATCAGATAATGGTGGTGAATATGCAAATCACCAATTTCGTGAGTATCTCGAACAACATGGCATTATTCATGAAACTTCATGCCCCTAAACCCCTCAGCAAAATGGAGTTGCTGAGCGCAAAATCAGGCATATTCTTGAAACTGCTCGACCTCTCTTAATTGGCGCATATGCTCCTAGCCGTTTCTGGGCTGATACTGTTACCACTGCGGTCCACCTACTCAACCGAATGCCATCTAAGGTGCTCAACTTCCAAACCCCATTGCAAGCCCTCTCTACACATACTCCTGTGCCTTCTACATTGACTCTTCCACCTCGTGTGTTCGGGTGCGTAGCATATGTTCACCTCCATAAGAACCAACGAACTAAGCTAGATCCATGTGCTCGTAAGTTCTTCTTTATAGGATATGATTTCCACCAAAAAGGCTATATGTGCTTCGATCCCACATTAAGTCACATCTATATTACTATGGGTGTCACCTTCATGGAAACTGAAACTTTTTTTCCACCCACTTCCTCTCTTCAGGGGGAGACTAGACAGGAAGAGCTGAATTGGATGGAATTCAACTGGATGGACTATCTGAAACACATGTGGAACAGAGGCAAACAAAACATGTCTCCCTGGCTCCGTCTATTGTTGAAGGCACTTCGTCTATTATTGAAGCACTCATGAGAATCACACTGAACACTCTGAAGATGCTCATCAACACCATGAAAATGATCAAACAACTTCCCCCTCTACAATACCCAAAGACCCAACTCCTGAGAATGATCCCGAGGTAAGCTCTTGTAACACAGATATCATAGCATCTCTTGTTGGTTATATGTTACCTTACAGGCACAATCGTGGCAATCCTCCAAGCCGCTACTCACCAAACATTGAGGAAAGAAGATCAAGATACCCTATTGCAAATTATGTGTCCACAAAGGGGCTGACTGAACCTCTCAAAATATTTTTGCATAACATCTCAGTGAATAATATCCCAGCAATGGTCGAGGAAGCCTTGGAAAACCTGAAGTGGACTCGGGCAATCAAAAATGAAATGGAGGCACTGATGAAGAACGAGACATGGAGCCTAGTGCCATTACCAGAAGCAAAAAAACCAGTTGGGTCCAAGTGGGTGTTCTCCATTAAATACAAAGATGAAGGATCTATAGAAAGATACAAGGCAAGACTTGTGGCCAAAGGGTATACTCAAACGTATGGTATAGACTATCAAGAAACTTTCTCACCAGTAGCTAAATTAAATATTGTTAGAGTATTGTTATCTCTTGCAGCAAACTAAGATTGGACACTACATCAATTTGATGTGAAAAATGCCTTTCTTCATGGTGAACTTGAAGAAGAGGTTAATATGGACATTCCTCCAAGTTACTCAGTGACCACGGGAACTAATGAGGTGTGCAAGCTACAACGAGCCTTGTATGGATTAAAACAATCACCGCGAGCCTGGTTCGGGAGATTTAGCTTGGCAATGAAGAAGTATGGTTTCCAACAAAGCAACGCCGACCACACTTTATTCCTTTAAAAAACGGCAAGGAAAAGTAGCCACTCTAATTGTCTATGTCGACGATATGATCATCACAGGAGATGATATCGAAGAAATATCTAGGCTCCACGGCCAATTGGCTAGTGAATTAGAAATGAAGAACCTAGGTGGGATTAAGTATTTTCTTGGAATAGAGGTTGCCAAATCAACCCAAGGCATCTTTTTATCCCAAAGAAAACATGTTCTAGATTTATTATTTGAGGTTGGATTGTTAGAATGCAAACCAGTGGATACCCCTAATTGTCCAAAATCACAAGCTTGGAGTATATCCGAACCAGAAACCAACTGACAAGGGAAGATACCAATGATTAGTTCGCAAACTGATTTATCTCTCTCATACTCACCCAGATATTGCGTATGCTGTAAGTGTGGTGAGTCAATTTATACATTGTCCTAGTGAAGAACACATGGAAGGAGTAATTCGAATACTAAAATACTTGAAATGGATACTAAAATACTTGAAATCGTCTCCAGGAAAAGGGCTCATGTTTTGCTTAATCCTGTTCAACATGACCGAACTAAACATGTAGAAGTAGATAAGCACTTCATCAAACATAACCTCGAAACTAATACAATTTGGTTCCCATTTGTCAAGTCTGAGGATCAGCTCACGAATATACTCACCAAAGCCGTGTCAAGCAAAGATTTCCAAAACTCACTAATCAAGTTACGCATGAAGGATCCGTATGCATCAACTTGAGGGGGGAGTGTTGGCGTGAGTTGTATATTAAAGGATTGCTGGGTCAATTACAGGAAGTAGGATTGTTTCCATCATATGTCAACTTAATTATAGGATTCTTTCCATCACTGGTTAACCTATTTTTAGGTGCAATATGTATAGCTTAGAATAGAAGATACATTCTCTTTATATATGTAAGCTATTGATTGTAAAGAATGGAATTAACTGAAATATATCAAAACCTTTCTAGACGTTTTCCCCATGATACAACAATTATTCCAAAGTCGGTAATGTACTATACCCACCTTTTTGGTCGAACCTAAATATGACTTTTATCTTCTAGAATTGAATGAAATCGAGCTTTTAGAAAACTCTAGAAATTACTTTTTTAGAAGTTTATTAAATAGAATTTCGAGAGTGAGAAGATAAATAAGAATTGACTCAATGTGAAAAAAGTGAATTTAGGACCCTATTTATAGTTTTCTAAGTGTCCTTTGGAATGAGTGGGTGCTGAACAAGTGCACTAATTAGTACGTATCATCCTCAGACATTAATTGGATCATATGGACTAGATTAAGTCCTATAATGAATCATCATTCTCATTAAGTAATGCAGACGCCATACACAATCGTCGCCTATTCACCATCCACGCATGCGCCAACTCATTGATCCATCCTAATGCCATGTCATCGAGTCATGATTCCATTTCTGAAAACTTATAAGGCTCTTCAATGCATATGCGCAAAGTAGTGCTGGTGCTAGGACTAAGATCAGGATTGTGGTTATGGGTGGTGCATAGCACCACCTTACGGTGGCTAGAAAAATCTAGTCATGTAAGGCCCATGGCGTTAGGAATTAGACACAGATTCCCTCTTGTTTAACCTTTAGGATCTTTTTGATATTCAAAGTAATAAGCAAACAAGAATATAAGGATAAACAACCCAAAAAATTTGGATTGTGAAAGTCTTTTACTATACATTCAGTTGTTACAAATACATAGACTTTCATACACTCACCGACACAATATCAATCCTACAGACCATAGAGAAATACTAACACCAAGCTTCTCTCTATCATAAGTTTCCATCCCTTAAATTATCTCACAAAGAGTTAAAAGAAGCTACAAAGAAAAGCTCACAATTTTCTCTCTATTTGATCACACAATTTGGCTACCTAATTTTCTTGCTTTCAAGGAACGGCTCACAAAACAAGACAAAAACTGCCCTTTTATAATACCAGTATACACGACTGCTGTAACACCCAGGCCAGGAAAACTCAAAACAAATGATAGGTACTACTCATACCAATAAGGTGCACCTTATTTTTCGAAAGTTCATCGTTAGAAACTCCATAGTTAAGCGTGCTTGACTTGGAGAAATTTTATGATGGGTGATCTCCTGGGAAGTTTTCTTAGGGAGCGTGCGAGTGAGGACAAAGCATGCTGAAAAGAGTCATGCTGATACAGTGGGGACAGTACGTCGTCATCTAATTATCGGGACAGCCCGTTAAGTGGGACCAGGGTCGTTACAACTGCAATCTCCTCTCCATACAAAGCGGCTGCAAGAATATGGGCTTAATCACCATATTATTTCATGGCCAAATTACAAGGAACAACAAGGCTACCACAATTCATGCCCTAATCAGTAATCACACGCTGTACCGTGGAAGAGAATGACTTTTACTATATATTTTAATTTAACTTCACAGCAGACCACATGCAACAATTAAGTAATAAAATCCTAATGGGCTTTTAGTCCCAATATAAATAAAAAGAGCCAATTCTTAATTTGTAACTAATATGTGTCAAATATCCAACACATGGTGTAGGTGGATTAGTTGTATCAAATTAAAATTTAAAGTGTTGTCCCACTATATAAATAAGTCAATTTTCTTATAAAATGTGTGATATATTATCATATATAAGACACTTAAAATACAAGTGGGCTTATAACATAATGGGCCTTTTATTGGTGACCTTTCTAATTTACCCAATTAATTTATTGTAGTCCATGTTATTAAATATACCTCATTTCATGGCTTAACCCAAAAATCAATTAATTCCAACAACATCCCACATGAATGGAAGAAGTCAACTCAAATCAAGGAAGGCAGAAGTAGAATACAATTTGAAAGATAATGCATCAAGATAGGTAGGTAGTTTTTTCTTTGAACATTCCATAGTAAGAATCTATCAAACTCACTTTGCTTGTCAGTAAACCAAGCGTTTTGAACTGCCTGTCATTATTGCAAGCTCAGAAAATATATCAAACACATCATTTCTCAGATCAAAATTGGTTTTCTATTGTGTTCATTATTTCGGCCCTGAAGTACTTGGGTTCTACTAGTGATTTTAGAGAGTTCACCTAAGTAAAACTCGCAAAGAACTGCCCACATTCGCACTATCATAGGTGATATTTTATGAAGAGTATCCTAAAATACCCCACTTGTACTAATTACAAGATATAGTTATCATTAAAAGTAATGTTTATCTTTAACAATATTTGTAGGCAGCAATTTGGTATTATAGAAATGGGAAGGATTAGTTAAAACTTCGATGTGCTTCTCATCGAGTCAATCATAATTAGTTTTCCTATTGAACCTAGTCCATGGGATCTCTAGTTGCTAGGTTAGGTTTCCATTAAGCTAACCCATTTGATTTAGTCCTTAATCTCATTTCCCTCGGAGCGCAGTCTAGTTTCTCTCTATACAATCCTTTTATAAAAGGTTCCACTATGTAATCTTTCGATTTTAAAAAAATCAATTGAAATTGTTCCATTTGAGAGTAACCGCCGAACTATATTATTTCTAAGACGTAAAGGTTTTGGGCATATAGTAATATCTTCTAAGTAGTTTCTCAACCATTCTGGTTCTTCTCCTACTTTATCTAACGCAATAAACCTGGACTCCATAGTTGACCAAGCTATACAAGTTTGCTTAGAAGATTTCCGAGATACAGTACCATCACCGAGAGTAAATACATAGTAACTAGTAGATTAATCCGTATTTGATATCTAATTGGAATTGTTATATCCTTCAATTGCTAGAGGATATTGACCATATTATAAAGAATACTCTCTATTGCATTTCAATTAACTCAAAACTCTAAGTAATGCATCACAAATGTTCATTATTAGGGTTACTAGTGTATCGACTTAGCTTACTTACCAAATAAGCTATATCAGGTCTTGTATAACTCATTAAGTACATCAACCTTCCAATTATTTATTAATAATCCGACTGTTGTTTACCATATCCAGTATTCTTGTGAAGAACAACATGAGGAAGAAATTGATTACTTGTTTCTTTAATATCATGAATCTTAAACCTTTCACTCATTTGATGAAATATTTTTGACCACCTCGAGATTGGACAAACTTTAAATACAAATATCGCTATGTATTAAACCTAATAGTTCACTACTCCTTTTCTAATTTTTTTTTTTTTTTTTTGTTTACATATTTTTCTTCAACACAAATTTTACATTTATGTTTGTCTTCTAATTCAATTTTAGGTATAAGTCCTAAACCTACTATTTTTCGTAAGAAATCATGATTGGCATGTCCTGGTTTACTGTGACATAAAACAGAAGACTCAAGCAAGTAAATAGAGGAATCAGTTTTATTAATAATTTGTGGGTACGAATATTTGGAGTTATTTTTTTCCAAAACAACAACATTGTCCTTAAACGGGCCATCCAGCAAACAACACTCCAACATACATGCCTCCCTTAGTAAGTACAAACTTATCAGACTTAAATACCATTTTAAATCCTTTCTTACTAAGAATAGACTCTGAAATCAAGTTTTTTCCTTATGTCTGGAAATGCTATCTACTTTTGGCATGTTGGGTTAGGATAGTTTCTTTTTCTAATTATCTTTCCTTTTTTGACAATACTTTACAAGATGACTCGACTTCTTACAATTATAACAATTTCCCTTAAACCTCTTCGCAACATTGCTTTTCTCTTTGTCCTTAGACAAGTTTGGACGCTTCCTTTTCTTGTTTTTAGACCTCAAGTCATCCACGATGTTAGCTTTTGTTTCCATGTTCTACAAAAAAAAAAAAAAAAAAATCTTCTTTGCAACTATGTTGTCTTCTTAAATGCGAAGTCAAACAACCAGATCCTCCATCTACATCTCCTTGCGCTTGAGATAGTTTTTGAAATCTTTACATAGTAGAGGTAGCTTCTCGATCATAGTAGCAGTTTTGAAAGACTCACTCAATGTCATGCCTTGTGCCCGAATATCATGGAGAATAACATACATCTCTTGAACCCGACTCATTGCCCTTTTTGAGTTAATCATGTTGTGTTCCAAAAAATTGCCAACAATAAATATCTTAGTTTGGAATCTTCTGTTTAATATTTTTTGTCAAGAGATTTTCAAAACTCCTTATCCATCTTGTAGGAACAATACACATTATAACATATGTTATCCAACCTTCTGAGAATGTAGTTGTGGTATAGGATGTCTTCAAGTTTACATGCTTCAATAGCCAATGACATATTCTTGTCAATAGAATTCTCCTATATTTGTATAGGACAATCTTCATCCAGAAACTTAATAAAATTTAATGTTGTCAAATAAATTAACATATTTTGTTGCCAATGTTTGACATCCGTAACGTTGAATTTTTTCAACATTTCATGTTGAGATTCTGGTGGCATGATAAATTAATTGGGCTCAAGATTCAGACCAATAACTCTACTAGTACTTTTCGTCACACTAGTCGTCTTTCTGTAAAACACAGTTACAAAAATAAAGATCAAATATGTAAAAAAATTACGTAAAAGAATAGCAAGATTTCTTCTTATGATTGTTGTGAAAATTTGAATGGAACAATCAAATAAAAAAAAGAAAGAAAAGAAATATAGAAGAAAGAAGAAGCGAGGTAAGTTGAGCAGATCTCCTTAAGACACATTTCATCCCCTGCAAATGTTCTATCAGGACTGAAGGATGTTTGCTCTCAAGATACAACGCTTCTTCCAAAGTCGGTATTGCACTATACGCACCTTGTCGGTCGAACCTAAGTATGACTTGTATTCTTCGAGAATGTAGTGAAAACGAGCTTTTAGAAAACTCCAAAAATTATTTTCATGGAAATTTATTAAAAAAGTTCGAGAGCGGGGGAGAGAGAAGAAAAACCAGAATTGATGTTTTGTGAAAAAATCGAATCAGGGTCCCCTATTTATAGTTTTCTAAGTGTCATTTGGAATGGGTATGTGCCTATTCTGAATGGATGCACAAATTGGTTCTAATTATCTCGAGACATTAGATTATGATTTGATCGTCCATATTATATCCTGCGTTGAATGTGTCCATTCATTATTCCCATTAAGTCATGCAGACATCATGAACAATCGTTGCCTTGTCACCAACCACGTGTGTACTAACTCACGAGCCATCCTAATGTCATGTTATCAAGCCATGATTTCATTTCTAAAAACTTTAATGCTCCTCAATGCATACGTGCGAAGCGCAA